>VDFB02047230.1:467843217-467888674 GCA_007258455.2 Sequoia sempervirens
GCAAACAAAACCAAATAGAAAGCTTTTAGAAAAAATGTGTGTACCTAGAAGTGTGTTGTAGATTTGAAGCAACTTTGAAATTCTAGAAAATCTATTTTTTAAGCCTGACGGGACACTTGTGCCAAGTTGAGCAACTTAGTCCACTTTCAGAAGAAAAAAAAAAATCTTGAAAACTGTGCCAAAGGCCATTTCGGCCAAATGGGTATCCAATTCTATAAAAAAAAATTTGAAAAATAGGTTCAGTGGGAGTAAGTCGCCACTAGTGGTGACTTAGTCCACTTTTGAATTTTTGAAAATTCGGAAGTGCAAACAGAAGTCGTAGGTCTATACTCTGGTTTCCCACAAGTGTTTGCTTCTGAAACTCTAATTTTTAGGCCTGAAGATGAATTTTTATTGATATTTTGGCTTGGTCAAGAAGAATATGTCTTCAATGAGTCTTCAAATTAATCTCCAATAATCTTCAAACCCTCAAAGTACCGATATCTGCAAACACACAAGGAGAGAAGGAGAAAATGTTGATTATTAAGGCATGGGGGTTTGCCTTGGTCAAACCCTTTTTAGGTAATTAAACCAAATGAAGAAAGAATGTAATGAAGCATGCAACAACGGAGTTAATACCTTTCCATGATGATTGATCCTGATTGTATGTAGCAAAACATGAAGAATTTGTCCTTGAATGTCCTAGGAAGCTATCTTGATGATTTGGAATGACAAAACCCTAGCTTGCTTGAGAAGAGTGATAAGTGACTAAGAAGATTGATTGTAGGATTGAATTAATTAGATAAAATGAGAGGGAAAACCCTATATTTATACACAATTATGCATTAATCCCTGAAAATACCTCATCATAGGCCGACCTTAGGTCTTAAAGAGTAAAAACCTGAAAGAAATTTGAATTAATTTTTATTTTTGTGCGACATGGAACTAAGTCACCCAAGGTTGTGACTTTGTCCACTTGGGAAATTTTGAGTGGGTGTCAGTGATTAAGATATATTAAATTTTGTTTATCGGGTTCTTCTTCAACAAGATACTTAATTAAGGCTTGTAAGTGCATAAAGGGGAAATTTATAGCATAAGAAAGGTGTAAATATTGATGATACACCTATGAAAGTGGGAAAGTTTTTTACAAAACTTTACAACACTTTGAAATAGGTCTTGGTAAGGTTATTTAGGTGAATTATAACATTATGGTCTAGAAAAGAGTGAAGATGTGTTACAACACCTTACAACACCTTTACAAGACATCAATAAATGTATTTTATTCAATTTTCAAGGGTCCAAGACCTAGTGTGGATGTGTAGACATCTCACAACACCAAATCAAGGCCTCATTAAGTCCAATTTATCATCAATTATTCCATATCAAGCAAAGTATACACTTTTTGGAATCATAGGAACATATGAACAATGCTTGAGAATGAACTAGGAATAGATTTTATATGTGCCTTGGCCAATATCATGAATAGGAATTTTCCTCCCCCTAAACCACCTTCCCACACATATTACATGCATAAGAGAAAATAAAATAAAATTATAGGAATTTACTACTCTTAACACATCCTTTTTCTAAAAAATGAAAGGGTTTGCAATTAGAATAAGAAAGTGATGAAAACATAGTAATCAAACCAAAGAAAAAGAAACTAAAAATACATGCACATCAAAGACTTCAGTTGCAAAAGTTGTATGGCATTCTTGCAACTTCCTATGATCTATTACAAATTTCCAAGATTCAGAATATCTTTTACACCCTTCTATATTGGAAAGTAATTGAATTTCCACCTAAACATGAAAATGTAACTAAATATCAAACTTATTAAAATAGACTTGTAGTGTCAAAAAATGTCGCTGGTGACATTTTCACACTTGTTTGGTCCCTCCTTATAAAATTAAGCTTAATGTTGCCTTGACCTAGTGTTGTAATGTGATCAACACACTCACATTAGGTCTTGGGCCCTTGTGAACTAGATAAACCTAATCATACCTTATTTGGAGTGTTCTAAAGTTTTGTAACCCACTTTCACACTTTTCTAGGGTTTTCATTGTTATTTGGGCTTCTTTATGCTTTAAGTGGCCTTATTTTGCATCTACAAGCCTCATTTAATGCATCTTTTCAAGGATGATCCTAACACAAATCAACATCCAATCATAATTTAGGTATTTTTAGGTTGTGTGGCCTAGGTTTGGTGGTCTGGGACTCATTCACCACCTTGTGTGTATGATTCACCTAGGGTTTTGGGTCCTAATCCTTATTTTACACCTTTCTAAACATTTTTAAATTTGGTCCCATAAATTATACCTAATGGGAATGATATGCCACCTTGGGTGTATGAGTCTCCTATGGCCCAAAATTAAAATTAATTCAAATTTCTAGTGAGATTTTATCCTCCTAGATCTGATGTTATCTTGTAGTGTTGTAATTTTTGGAATTCTTGTGTAATTAATTTTAGGTACAAGTTTCTTTCACTCATTTTACACCTAGCAAGTTAAATGAGCATCCTTATAGAAAAGTTGAGTTCACAAGAGTATTCAAGTGTTTACAAGAGCATTCAAGAGTCTTCAAGAGTACATTATCAAGCATTTTAGAGTATTATTCAAGTATCAAACATCATGTCAAAGTCTTCATGCATCATGTTTGTTTTTGAGCTAACAATTGTGATGTAGGGTTTCATGATTCAAGCTAGCATTTCACTCAAGATCTATCACATTCAAGAAAGATTCAAGATCTACATTCATGGATCCATCTCATACATATTTGTAGCATCTTATTACTAGGTTTTTATGAGTTACAAATATTATTTTGTTCATTCATCATTCTCCATTCCTATTTCATTTCATTTTAGGGTTTAATTACCAAGATGTGATTTGACCAAGGAAAACCCCTATCCACTAACAAAACATCATTTTTCCCTCTCTTTAGTGTGTGATTTGTAGGTTTAGGTTGAAGAAACATTGAGGATCAAGTTTGGAGAAAGTTGTCAAAGTGCCTAGTTGTCAAAGTTGTCACCTTGCATTGGAGATACTTGGAGGACTTCTACAGGCTACAAATTAGGGTTTTGGATGCAAAAATCAATTAGGAAGCACAAAGTAGAGCTTGAAGACCAGATTTAGACCTTGAAGTTTTAGAAAACCCTAACTAGACTGATTCACCAGTTCTGGCTTATGAGTACCAGTTTAGGTCAAAATTTAGGTCTTTACATATTTAGATACCTATTTGCTAGATTCATGTTTTTGCAGATAAACCTAGATCTAGGACTTATTCGCCCAGCTTGGAATATGACTCCTAGTTAGCATTAAAGTCAAAATTTCTAGCATTTTAGAGCTCCTTCTAGTAATCTTTAGATTTCCAAGTGCACGTATTTCATCTTGTTGCTTTATGTTTTGTTTTGCATGCATTTCTAGGTAATTTACTTAAATATTATACCATATGAGGGTTTAGCATTACATCTTGCATTTCATTTGTCTTTCCAAGTCATAACTTGGTGGCGAACCCCTCATTAGTTTATAATCAACCTCAAGGACAACCCTACTACAAAATCTATTTCTTATTTGCATTCAAATCTCTAGGGTCATCCTTGAATGAGAAAGTATAAAGATTGTTATTCTATCTCCCTAGCATAGAAAGCAACAATTTTCCACCTTTCAAGACCATATTGTGCTTATCATAGATTCTTTGGACATCACACTGATGATTTCCATATTTTAAAGGGAATATTGGAGAAATTTAGATCACCTATGGATCCATCTTGACTTAAAGCATGTACTTTGATCCTTGTCGTGTAATAGTTGTAGGATCTTAATATGCTCCCTATTACATGTTTAACATTCACTGGAAATCATTCTAAGGAGCTCATTATCATCACTTATATCGGCTCATCCTTGTCCTACACTTAGTGGGAACAAGGGGTTAGATAGCCTTGTCCTAGTTTTGGCACTTGTCATTGTCTCTTTGGCTAGGTGTCCTCCTTCTACATATACTAATCAAGATTGGGATGCAGATAACCTGCTATAGGTTGACTCACATTCTCCTTACTAGTATATTTCTTTCTTTTCTTTTGCATGTTTCTTTGTGTGATTGCATGCTTGTAATGTGATCTATCGTACTATTCTATTTGATGAATCTCTCTATATGTGCATTCTTCTATATGTATCTGCATTCTTCTCTATGTCATAAACATTTACCTTTTATTTTGTCTTTTCTTTCCTTTTAGGGATGACACAAGCCGATGAGACATTTAGGTCTCTTCCAAGTTGACCCAAAATATTTTTCTTTGTTTGCACTCTCTATGTTCCATTCTTATAGTTCTATGATTATTTGGGGAATGATGATGTTTCCACACTCTATAAAAACATTGTATCAAAGATATACTAACTCCAAATCCATAGATTCTTGACATGTTTTTGGGGAAACCCCTTCCGCTTTTCATGATGCAACTTCATTTGAAAACATATGACTTGGAATAGGACTTTTTGAGTAAGCTCTCATGTCCTACTTATGGTTAGCATTGAATATCGACTAATTTAAAGGTATTACTCACAAAAATGGTGTAGCAATTCCTTTAAAGTGGGGGCATACATTGACACTCATGTTTCACTATGTTATTTTCTCACTTCTTGTGATGCATTATTTTCTTGGTGGTTTCATTAGGTTTAATGTCCTCTAAGTGCATGATATCTCTTAGAATATGACTTTCCTCTTAGCGGTGATGTGATGCACTACATTCCCTATGCTATGAATCTTTTATCTTCGACATGTCCTCTCTTGGAGACACTAGGAACAATGATCCCTAATAAGAAGACCTTACACAAACTAAGCAAGATACCTTTAAAAGAAAACCATATAGATATATGCATAATGTTCATAAGTTTTTATCATAATACAATTTGTTTACCTTATGAATATTGAACCCTTCCCTATAAGGCCACCAAGCATAATGCACCTTGCTTGCTAGTAAAGCCTTCCCCATGTTCATAAGTTCTTAGCATAACATGGCTTGTTTAGGCCTCGTGAAGCTCAAAGTATAGTATTTTGGTGGCTTATCAAAATTTTCAAGAGGATAGATTTGATATGGTATGGGTGCCTGATAAGTTTCTCTCATTTTCCAACCATTGAGGACTCACCTAGTGGATGACTTGAGCTTCCATTAGCTTAGAGTGAGCACGTCTATCATTTGTATAGTGGATATTGAGTTTTTCTTATGAACGTATAGTACAAAGAGTCATGTTTCACATCGTGTTGGGATACTCGTAGCTTGATCCACCCCTTTCCTTAGACAAATAGTCATGTTCCACATCACGTTGGGATAGTCATAGCTTGATCTTCCCTTTTCTTCTCCTAGGCATTGATAGTATATGATTGTGTATCTTTGTCATTGTTGCATACATAATTGTCTAGAATGTCTATTTTAGTGTGAGTTTGACATGGGGTCATACTCTCACTAAAGTGGGGGCTTAATGTAGTGTAGGAAAAAAAATCCCTTTTTCACACATAATTTGGGAAATAATATTAAATAAATGGACTAAATTATGCCTTAATTGTGTGTTATAATATGTATTTCACATATTAAAATTAATTTTAGGGCCTTTTAATTAGAATGGGCTTAATTTTTCCTTATTTTTTATGTTGTAAGGTGTACCTTTACACTTTCACACTAATCTAGGGATTTATTAATTAATTGAGGTTAATTATGCCTTAATTGGCCCCTTTAATTCAAATCCAATCCTAATTAATTGCAATTTCCAAAGGGTAAAACTTGACATTCATCAATGGCATAACATTTAACATTGGAGAATGTGTGTCCTAGGACCGAAATTTTAAATATGTTTTTGGTGGTATTTCAATTATTTCAAATGTATATTCACATGTTAGATTGTGTTATTTGAATTTCAGGAATTATTGTTAACATGTGTCTAAATAAGATGCCATTTCACTATTTTTTATCCTAGAGAAAATTTCATGAGCACCTAAAATATTTCAAGAAAGTTAATAGTACTTTCACAAGAGAATTTTTAAGGCATTCAAGGGTAGATTTGAAGAAGATTATTGCAGCAATCAATATGTTGTTATCATGTCAAAGTCTTTTTGCATCATGTATGTTATTTGAGCTAGTATATTGATGTAGTGTTAAAGATCTATTAAATCATTAAAAGGAATTGTCTCAAATAAAGTTTCATGATCAAGATCGACATCCATTGAAGCCATTTCATGCAAGTTACAGATCCATATTCCAAGGTTAAAACAAGGGTTTGGTGAGTTGTGACATTGCATTTTCTTATTCATCATTCCTTCATGTTATTTAATTTCATTACAAGGTTTAATTACCAAAATGAGGTTTGACCAAGGAAAACCCTCATTCATCTAACAAAACAATATTTTTCTCTCTTGATGTTTGTTTATAGACTTTAGGTGGAAGATCTATTGAAGAGAAAAAAATGGAAAGTTGTCAAACTTGTCTAAGTTTTCATCATTCTTACAATTTCATGGAAATTGACCTACAAAATTTATTTCCATCTTTCTGACTGTGAGATTAGGGGATATGGGAGTGCAGACATGGGAGAAAAAAACCCAGAAACTGATTTTCAAGAGCCCTAGCTAGAACCCATTCACCATAGGGAGAATGAGTTATTTGTTTGCTTCGAAAAGGAACTTATGTCACTAGTACACATCACTTTCCCATTCTCAGATCTGCAATTTCATTGTTGGTTCCATTGGAATTGAGTTTATTCAAGATTATATATGCACTTTATAGCTTTCATTTTGGGTAACCTAATTTTCTATATTTTTAATCTTTCTCCCCAAAGTGTTGTTTGAATCATACCCCTGTCCTTGCATAAAAAGGAAATTTGTAGATTCACACTTTGATTTGACTCACCTTTTGGTTGTTAGTCATTTTTTTGTTGGGATCTCATTTCCTTGAATGGATTGAGGGAAAATAGGTTTTTCATAGTTCCTTTTTCATCAATTCATTGTGGTTAACCCCATAACCTACCCTATAAATCCTATATTTCCCATCTTTTCAATAATAAATGGATCAAACATTATAGGACTAGATGGAAGATAAATGATAGGATTGAGTGGATGGATGAGATAAGATGATAGGAAGGAGCTCCAAGGACTATGTTGCAAAGAAAAATATGCCCCACACTAGAGGTAGTGAAATCAATGATGAATTATGGTGGAAATAGATGCTTGAGATGGAAGAATAGTGCATAATGGAAGTAAGGTTTTACATTTTCTAAAGCAAGGATAGATATTTTTTTTGTAGCTCTCTATCAAGATCAATGGTGAGAGATTAGGATTGATAGGGTGAAGGATATTGAAGGATGTGCATAAGATATGGTAGGTGGGATAGAGTGGGCATGCATTGATATTTTCCCTCTTACCTTATTGATATCAAAGGATGGAAGGGAGAGTAGATTTAGATAGAATGATGGATAGGGAATGAGGGATAGTGGAGGATGTGGATACGATTTTGTAGGTAGGATAACATGGATGGATATTTCCCCCAAGTGTGTAGTAAAATAGTATGGGGGATTAAAAATAATACTTTTTTGCCATGTTTTCATCATGGTACTTTCCCAAGGCACCATAAAAAGTGGTTTTCACAATTGGATAGAATATTTCTTTGATTTTTTCTTTTTTGGGATAGAAAGGATGGGGAAGGATGAGGATAAGGATGTGGATAAGTGGATTTTTAAGATAGTGGATGGATGATAGGGATATAGAGGAAGGAATAGAGTGTCTAGTTCCATGGATGGTATCCCTTGAAAATGTGATACAATGGACCATTGTAAGTGGAAGTATTCTCATAGACGTTGTTAGAATTATCGTATGATTGAATAAAGGTAAGGATTTATGTAAAGGATTGGATTAAAGGATGGTGATTGGGAATCAATGTTGGATGATGGATGGGGGTTGAAATCATTTTTATGAATGGATGGAAATGTTGTTTAGACCAACATTGACACACACCTCCAGGTGTGGTGGATTTGTGAAGGAGAAGTGGATATTAAATTTGGAGATTTAGATGGAGGGATGGAAATTGATTATGGGACATAAGGTCCCAAAATGAATGGAAGAATTATGATATTGTTTTTTGGAAGAGAGGGGCCCAAATATGGATTTGGAGGATGAAGGATTAGAGGACTTAAGCATGTAAGGAGAATTGGGATCAACAATTTTGAAACCCAATTCAATTTATGATTTGATATGCATTGTGTGTATTATTTTCTTTGGGATCCACATGAATTTTATTTTTGCTTCATTGGTGTTTGTGGCCTTTTAGATTTATCATTTTTTTTAATCATATTTTTCATTTTTTTGCATTTTTTCTTGAGGGGACATGTTAATTTTATGATTTATGTCAATTTTTAGCTTTATGTATTTGATAGTTAGCATCCAAATTTCTTCCAAAAGCAATGGGCTTAGTTGAAGGAGAGGAATTATATGGAGGTCTTATGAATAGGTCAATGTAGGTAATATTTTAGAAGCACATCAAGGATGTGTCCCTTGGATTATGTTTATTTATGATAGAATGAGAAAAGTATGAGACTGGGGAGATGGGTAGTGGAACGTAAGAACCTAAGATGGATGGATGGGATGGACTTTACTTTAGGACATAGGGACCTAAAATAGATTTAGAGGATGGAGAATATGAATATTTTGATTAAGATGGATGGATTTGGGATTTTGGATGAATGGATGATGTCCCAATATCTTGAGCTTGGTATCCATGGCCATGATAATTTTTATTTTGATTAATTCAGATGGGTTCTAAGATGTCCTGCTCATGAAGGCCTAACCATTGACATTTATAGTGCATATTTTTACAAATAATTTTAGAAATGGAATACTTATTTTTTTGTAAAAAAAACACAAGTCCCTTTTGATGAGGATATGAGGTTGAATGAATTAAATGTTTAGGGAGGAAAATTGATTGGATGAAGGTGGAGGAACCCATTTAATAGGTATGAGGTTCATGGATATCTTGAATAGGGGTAGTGGGATCTTGTGGAGGATTAGGATCATGATATGGATATGAAGGATACTTTGATCTTGACTTGGGTAGTTATCATGAAGCGAAGGAGGTTGGATATATTGATATTTAGAAGGAAAGGGATCATGACATGGAGATGAAGGAATAATATGATCTTGACTTAGGGGGGGATTGTGAGGGGAATTAGGAGATATATTTGGAACTTGGTTGGATCTTGGGATGGAAGAGGGGCATGAAAGGGACTAGGAGATATTTTTGGATCATGGGATGGAAGATGGGAATGGAAGGGGCTAGAAGAGGTGTTTGAATCTTAAGATAGAGGCGTATCATGAGATGGTATGGAAGGAATAATTTGATCTTGATTAGGAATGAGATTATGAAGGAATTAGAAGGGGTGATTTTATCTTGATTAAGAAGGGGATACTTATATGGGATGGAAGAGATATCATTATGATATGTAATGGGATTATGAGAGAGAGTTGAAGGTGTACTTTTATCTTGAGGTGGAATGTGATCATTTTAGATGTAATCATAAAAGATAATATCATGATCAAATATTAGATT
Organism: Sequoia sempervirens; assembly: GCA_007258455.2. Classification (NCBI taxonomy): domain Eukaryota; kingdom Viridiplantae; phylum Streptophyta; class Pinopsida; order Cupressales; family Cupressaceae; genus Sequoia; species Sequoia sempervirens. The sequence goes on from VDFB02047230.1 coordinate 467,852,774, forward strand.
ATCATAGATATCACGATAAAATATAGAACTATAAAGAAAACCAAAATTTTTTAATAGAGTGGATGGTAGTGTTTGATCTTGACATGTAGGGGAATCTATGTTAGCATTATTTGCATCAATGGATTGACATAGGTAATTTGATGTAGATGGTTAGATAGAGGAGGAGTGTGGGAATAGATTCCTCAACTTGGGTTTTTGGAGAGATGGAAGATGGGTGTGGATGCATGACATGAGAAGAATACATCACTTTATTTAGGAGTGCTCATTTATCCTTTACATATATTAATTGGAAATATTCAGGAGTAAATGGTTCAGGATTAGATGGAGGATTATGATTAGATGCAAGATTAGGATTAGGTTGAGGGTTAGAATTATAAATTGTGGGACTAGAATGATAGCTTATAGGATGAGAAGTAATGGGGGTGTTATCAAAGGCTATAGATGGAGGTATGGATTTGGGATGGAGAGTGTTTGTAAGTGATGGATAAGAATGGGGTAGGGATGGGGAGTAGGAGGGTGAAATAATGAAACTATGTCTCACTTTTAAGAAAATGAAAATTTCATAGAAGTTTTTAAAACACACCTTAGATCAAAGTAAAACCTTTGATCGAAGGACTTTCGAGTGAAGGTATATAATTTTATACTCTCAATAGAAGGTAAACCTTTGATTGAAGGTACCTTCGATAGAAGGTGTCAAAAATGATAACTCTAGCTTCTACATCAAAATTTCCTTAGAAAATTTAGTTTCAAACCCTAGGTTGGACCTTCAGATGAACTTGACAAGCTATTTTTCAATATTGTAGCCCTCTAAACAAGTTTTCCAACAAGTATAGTTTTGATATTTTTTCATTTTATCATGTATTGAATTTTCAATTTTAACTAAACATAGGTTTTTATTTGAATGTCAAGCTCCACATTCTATAAAGGTTGAAAAATAGTAAACTATCGTAAAAAAATAAAAAATACCCTTTCCCTAGGTATTGATAACCTTTTTTCACCAAAAAATATAATTAATTTGGATTTCAATATATATGCAACAAGCTATGTTAGATGACACACACACACGTCAAAATTATAGTTACAGTGAATTCAAAAATTAATTAAGAAAATATGCAACAAAAAAAAATGAAAAAATAGCCTCTCCCTAGATATTGATGTTGAGAATCTATATTTCAAAAATTATAATTTTATCCTCTATAGAAAAAAAGTTATGTTGGATGACACAAACGTTACTTTCTGAAATGTTATTTTATGTTTAAAACTAGTTATTAAAGGAGATGTTGAAAGATTCATGATTTATGTTGGAGAATTTTTAAAAATATGTAATTAGAATCTAGACGCAAATTGCTACAAATCACTAGTTCTCATCATCTTCAAATACTTAATGGTTTAGTTGTTATAGGTCTTTGAAGATGAAGATTCAATTAAAAATATTGATGTAAATGTCCATCTTGGGAAAAAAGTGAAACACAGTATTGCCATTTTAATTAGGATGGATTTCTCTTGTAAAATGTAGATAAAGGATAATCAAAAGGAGATGGATTAGGATTAAATGGGGATGGGGAATATGGAAGTTTGGAACCAATACTAAGGAGGTATCTAACCATGACATCTTTATTATTTTTTAAGTTATAGGTGAGGGAAAAATTGGTGAAGTCTTGGTGATTGGAAAATGAATGGGTAAAGTATTGGATATAGGAAGAGGTGGTAGATAGGGAGAGATCATCTTGTTCCACAAGACTCTTATTATCATCGTATGGATCATACTCAAGTTGGTCAACAAGGCTATCCTCATCATCATGAATGTAATTGGGGTTTCCTTTGATTACTAGTTTTGGCCTTGCTAAAGTAGGATATAGGTTCATGATGTTGAATTAGGTTGGGAAGAATGAGAGGGGATTAGAATAGATTATGTTGGATGGAGGATAAATTAGATAGTTGGACATGGTAAAGGATTGATTGTAAATGAAAAGTTTGGGATTGATTTCTAATGAGGGTGAAAATTAGGATGATGAACTAGAAGTGGATTAGGTTTAGATGAATAAGATGTGAGGATGAATATGGAGGATGATATTAGATTTGGGGATCAAATTTCAATACCTTAAAATGATTTAATTTGTTGAAGGTTGATTCTCTATACGTAAGATAGACTAACTTTCTTAAGCAAGATTTTATTGGATTTGATTTCTACTTAAGATATGAAAATTTCTTCAATAGGAATTGATGGGATTTGATAACTATAGTTTTGATAGGCTAATATTCATAAGAATTCCTGGATTAAGTAAAATTCAAAATTTGAATAGAATTTTGGGAGAGATCTTCAAGCTCTAAATCTATAAAAGAGAAGGTAGAACCTACAACATGGCATTTATGAAGGTTAAATATGTTAATGATATCATACAACATCAATATAATACTCCAGCTATCTTCCTTGGAAAATAAATTAAATGATAGCTATAAGCTATTTAATTTATAAGATCTCAAGAGGCATAATTATTATGTGTCACTTCGATTTGTTAAAGCAAATAATCATTAAATGTAAAGGCATGCCTCTTGTATTAAAGGCCGACCTCCTTCTCTTGGCGCAATTTATCTTTTATTGGATATACCTTTATTCTAGCCAACTTGTATTAAATAAAAGGAGGCATCTCTTCAAGATGTATAAATAAGAGATCACTTTCTCATTTGTAATCATCAAGTTAGAAGAAAAAGTTTGATTCATTCAAGTGCGAATTTCATCAAGAGCAGATTGCGAATTTATTCAAGGGAAGAGTTAGATATTAAGGAGGTGTAGATTATTATCTGCCATTGCATCTTGTGTAGGTGTTGAAGATTGGCCTTGTGATTGGCCTCATTGTAAAGAGAATTGTTGTCACTATTTATATATATAAGAGAGATCAAGTTGTTGTTGGGTTTTTCTCCCACAAGAGGAGGGTTTTCCTAGGGTATCTGCTGCGTTATTGTCTGATTTTTGAATTAATTTTTTGTGCATGTTAATCTGATCATTAAAATTTACATGGTATCAGAGCAGGTTTGAGAGGATCGTGATCAGATTATTGTTAATCAACATTCCCTATTTGTTCACTTATCTACATCAGCCAAGATGGTGAATTGTTTGAAGGTTGAGGATAGACTCGAGGGTGCATCTAACTTCACTTCATGGAGATTCAAAATCATGCTTGGCTTGCGTGAAAATGACTTGGGTGAGTTCGTGGAGTCTAGCACTTCTGAACCTGAGGAGGAAGAAGAAAAGTTGTAGTGGGTGAAGAAAGATATTAAAGCAATGAACATATTGGTTGATTCTGTCAAGGATCATATTGTTCCTATCATCTCTAAGTTGAAGACATCAAGAGATATGCTCAAGACCTTGGAAGAGATGTACGAAATCAACAATACCAGCCATGCACTTGCACTAAAGCATCAATTGCATCATGTGAAGATGTCAAAGGGAGAATCTGTTATTTCATACTTCATGAGGATTTCAGATTTGAGAGATCAACTCTCAACAATTGGGCATATGGTTGATGACAAGGAATTGACAATTCTCACTCTCAATGGGCTACCTTTGTCTTAGGAATCTTACATTCAGGGAATCAATGCAAGGTCAAAATTTCCTAAGTTTGATCGCCTAAGATCTGATTGCATTCAAGAAGAATCGAGGTTGGTGGCAAGAGGAGTTGGTCAAAGTTCAAAGAATGAAGACATTCATGTTCTCGCCTCCCATGCTTCAAAGAAGAAAGAAAAGATGGAAGGAAAGGATTCTTCAAGAGGAATCGAGACAAGGGAAATGATGATGCACCTCCATTCAAGAAGAAAAGGGTTATGTCCAAGATTCAATGTTTTAGGTGTGATAAGTTTGGGCACTTCCCCAAGTATTGTCCAACTAGACCTAAGCAACAAGTTACCATTGCAAATGTTGATGATGCTTCTCCACAAAAGGATTCAAGTGAATATTTGTTCTATTCAGCATCATCAAGCAGTGTACCTTCTGACACCAACACTTGGATAATCGATAGTGGTGGTTCACGTCACATCACTGGCTTTAAGGAGCACTTATCAAGTTTGGTAGAAAAGGAGTCTTCTGAACAAGTCATCATTGGAGATGATGCTAGCTACTTCATGAAAGGAATTGGGACCTCTACACTTCATTTGGATTCTAGCATCTCACTTCAGTTGGGTAATGTTCTTTATGTTCTTGGAATCAAGCGCAATCTTATTTATATTTCAGCTTTGGAAGATAAAGGATATCAAGTTGCCTTCTCCAAAGGAAAAGTTCTAGTATGGATGGAGAGCTCTAGCTTCAAGGATGCCCAAGTAATTGGAGCTAGACATGAAAACCTTTACAAGGTTTGCACACGTTCTTTACATGCTTTGGTTCATGACTCTTAAGTCTATGCAATCTTTGGCATCAGAGATTGGCTCACCTACACTTCCGAGCTTTACCTATCATGGAGAAGATGGTGTCAGGCCTTCCTAAGTTCAACCAAGAGCATGAAGGTACTTGCAAGGGTTGCACATTGGGTAAGAATATAAGATCCCCTTTTTATAGTAGAGAAAATAGATCTAAATGTATTTTAGACCTTATTCATTCTGATTTATGTGGACCTATGTATGTTCCGTCTTCGAGTGGATTCTTGTATTATGTTTTGTTTATTGATGACCACTCTAGGAAGACTTGGATTTATTTTTTGAAATCTAAAGAGTTTGAGGAAGTGTTGAATAGGTTTAAAGAGTTTAAAGCCTTGGTAGAAAATCTTTCTGGTAAAAGAATTAAGGTCCTCAGATCTAACAATGGTGGAGAATACACCTCTAGTAGTTTTCAAATTTTTTGCATTGATGCAAGGATTAAGAGGGAGTTCTATGTTCCCTATAATCCTCAATAGAATGGTGTTGCAGAAAGAAAGAACAAGATGATCATGGAAGCAGTGAAGGCCATGATTCATGATCAAGATTTGCAAACCTTCTTATGGGAAGAAGCTTCCAGGATAGTTGTGTATGTTCAAAACATAAGTCCTCATAAGATCTTGGAGAATATGACTCTAGAAGAAGCCTTTATAGGAAAGAAGCCTAAGTTAGTCACTTGAGGATCTTTGGATGTCCTGTCTATATTCATGTTCCCAAGGAAAAGAGAACCAAGTTGGATCCTTCTGGTAAGAAGGGAATATTTGTGGGCTACATTGAGACATCAAAAGCCTATAGAATATACATTCCAGGTCAGAAGTTGACCGAGATAGGGATGTCACATTTGAGGAAGATGTTGCATTCAGAACATCTAGGGGGATTCATATGCAGATTAATAATGAAGAGTCTCCTTAGGATATGGAAGTTGACCATACTCTTGAGATTCAGAGGGAGACTTTAGAACCAAAAGAAGATATTGATCCTGTTGAACCCTTGGAACCTACTGATGGGCCTACTGACATTGTTATTGGGAGAAAGAGACCTCTATGGGCCAGGCATACTATGCAAGAGGCTGAAAGTTTTGTAGCTGCTAGAGGCACATTCAGAGAAAGAAAAAGGCCACATAAGTTCTCCAATTATGTTGCCTTGATGATTCAGATTATAGAATCTAAGCCTACCTATGTTGAGGAAGCATCTAGTCATTAGGTTTGGAGAGATTCTATGTCAGAGGAGTATCAGTCAATTCTTAAGAATGATGTTTGGGATATTGTTCCTAGACCCGAGGGCAAGTCTGTGGTATCTTCTAAATGGCTATTCAAGATTAAGCATGTTGCAGATGGAAGCATTGAGAGGTACAAAGAAAGATTTGTGGCTCATGGGTTTTCTCAGAAAGAGGGAGTTGATTACGAAGAAACCTTTGCTTCTATTGCTCGCTATACTTCTGTCAGAACCATCATTGCTATTGTTGTATCTAAAGGATGGAAGATTCACTAGATGGATGTGAAGACAACCTTTCTCAATGGAGTGATTGAGGAAGAGGTTTATATAGAGCAACCTGATCAATTTGAGGTTCATGGGAACGAGTCAAATGTTTACAAGCTAAAGAAGGCCTTGTATGGTCTTAAGTAGGCTCCCCGTGCATGGTACGAAAGGATTGATCGTTACCTATCAAGCTTGGTTTTCTTGAAGAATGATGCTAATTTGAATCTCTATTTCAAGGTAATCAATGGTGAAGCATTAATTTTGGTTTTATATGTTGATGATTTGATCCTTATTGGAGAAGATAACTTGATTCTTGAGTGTAAGAAAGAGTTGACCTTTGAATTTGAGATGAAGGACCTTAGGCTCATGCATTACTTCCTTGGCCTAGAAGTCTGGCAGAAACCAGATGAGATGATTCTAAGTCAAGGGAAGTACACCATTGATATACTTAAGAGATTTGGTATGATGGACTACAAATCCATGACCACACCTATGGAGACCAACTTACATAAGTTGAAGGAGGCTACAACTAATTCAGACTTGGTGGATCCTACCTTGTACAGACAACTAATTGGATCTTTAATGTATCTAGTTAACACTAGACCTAACATTTTCTATGTAGTGAGTGCACTTAGCCAATTTATGTGTGATCTGAGAAAAATACATCTTGTTGTAGCTAAACATATCCCGAGATACTTGTGTGGCACAATTGGATATGGGTTGAGATATTCTTTAGATGCAAATCTAGAGTTACATGGTTTTATTGATTCTGATTGGGCAGGTTGTGTCATAGATCAGAAGAGCACCTCTGGTTGTTGCTTCAGTTTGTGTTCCGCTATGATTTCCCAGTGCAGTAGGAAGCAGTCATATGTAGCATTGAGTACAACAGAGGTAGAGTATATTGCAGCTTGTATGGAAACTCAGGAAGCAATATGGCTTCATAAGCTCCTTACAGGATTATTTAGACAATCAATGGAGCCTACTATCATTCATTGTGATAATAATATTTGTGTGAAGCTTTCTGTCAATCCTTTGTTCCATGATAGAACCAAGCACATTGAGATCAAGTACCACTACATGAGAGATATGGTACTACGAAAGGCTGTATAGTTGAGGTACATCAGCATTGATGAGCAGATGGTAGATATTCTCACCAAGCCCCTCTCCAGGATAAAGTTTGTGTACTTTTGAGATAAGCTTGGTATGGTGGAGAATCCAGCCTTGACTGAGTAAGAGTCTCAGTATCAGTGAGCCTTGGTTAATGATTTCTTCTCTGAGTGAGAAGTTTGAGCTGAGATCCCTTGTTAAAGAATTTTTCTCTGAGATGGAGAAATTTGAGGTGCAAGCCCTTGTTAATGCATTTTCCTCTGAGACAGAGGAATTTGAGGTGAAACCCTTGTTTCCACCCTCTAAGCCTGAGTCATGGTGGATGTCATGTGTGTGACTCCATGACACATCTTGTACTTGTGAAAGTCACATTGAGGTGACAACATCATGCAAGTGATGAACACTCGTACTTACCATAGTATGGTTGTAGCCATTATGGTTGATATCATGTTGAGGTGATATCTAATATCACGTTCAGGTGATATTCTTCTTTTCACATCTGGTTGTAGCCAATGTGATGTACATCATGTTAAGGTGATTTTTTTTGAGCAGCTGGATGTATTCTCTCTAGCTGAGAGGGAGTGTTAATGATATCATGCAGTGTTGATATAATACTCCAGTTATCTTCCTTGGTGAATAAATTAAATGATAGCTATAAGCTATTTAATTTATAAGATCTCAAGAGACGTAATTATTATGTGTCACTTCGATTTGTTAAAGCAAATAATTATTAAATGTAAAGGCACGTCTCTTGTATTAAAGGTCGACCTCCGTCTCTTGGCGTGATTTATCTTTTATTGGATATACCTCTATTCTGGCCGACTTGTATTAAATAAAAGGAGGCGTCTCTTCAAGATGTATAAATAAGAGATCACTTTCACATTTGTAATCATCAAGTTAGAAGAAAAAGTTTGATTCATTCAAGTGTGAATTTCATCAAGAGCAGATTGTGAATTTATTCAAGGGAAGAGTTAGATATTAAGGAGGTGTAGATTATTATCTACCATTGCATATTATGTAGGTGCTGAAGATTGGCCTCATTGTAAAGAGAATTTTTGTCAATATTTATATATATAAGAGAGATCTTTGTTGTTGGGTTTTTCTCCCTCAAGAGGAGGGTTTTCCCAGGGTATCTGTTGTGTTATTGTCTAATTTTTGAATTAATTTTCTGTGCATATTAATCTGATCATTAAATTTTACAAAATAAGCATAGAAAACCCCCCAAAAGCTATTCCCTTGGTGATTGGAGATGTAAATATTCTTTAGATACTAACATTGATAAATCTATAACTATACAAGAGGATTTAATTATACACTGATGTAGAGTTTGAGAAAAGAGACATGAATGGAGTAATGTTGACATATAAAAGAAATAAAACATGGGACTTTGCATATTTTTTTGAAGGATAAAAAATAGTTTGTTGTAAATGGGTATTCAATAAGAATTTTAGTTTTGATGATAATGTTAAATACAAGGTATAGTTAATTACAAAAGGTTACTTCTATGTTGAGAGGTTGGATTATAGTGATATATTTTTCTGGTTATACACATTTCATCCATTCAATTATTTATTTCTAGTAAAAGTTATGATTTAGGTATTGAAAAAATAGATATGAAAAGTTCTTTCTTCCATGATGATTTAGAAAAAGAAATATATAAATGATATAGCCAAATCACTTCAGAGTGAAATATAAAGAAAATTTGTTTAATAAATAAAAATAATATATGTATGGACTCAAGTATTCTCCTAAAGTTTGGTACCACATAATTCACATATTTTTGTTGAGATTGGGAGTTGAGTTATCTAAATTAGGTCAATGTGTTTATCATGTCATTTCCTAATTAATGCATTATATCTTGATGATATGATATTCATTATAAAATGAAAAAAAAACATCAAAACTAAAATATCATATTGTTACTAGATTTGAAATGAAATAATTAGTTATGGCTAAACACAATCTTAATATGGAGATAGAAAGAGATCATGGAAATAAAAACGTATGGCTTGCATGGTGTAAGTATATGAATTGAATATTATAGAGGTTTAGCATTCATGTTCTAGACCATTTTTTCTTCTTTTTACTTTGAGAATTAATTTATCTAATTAGCATGTCATATTTTTATATTAAGGATGGAAGACATGATAAGGGTTCTTTATCAAAGTATAACTAGAACTTAATGTATAATATAGGGTATGTGCAGGATCATGATGGGCCAAAAAGTGGCAATATGATGGGTATGTGGCTGATGACTTTTTTTAACCCAAAATTGATGAAATGAAAAGGGTTTTTAAAGGATATTCTCAACTTTCCACCAATATAAATTGTGCTTTACTTTGAATTTAATAAGTAATTATTATTCATTTTCTATTCAAATTACGACTAAAGTCCGATTGATAGACTGATTGAAAAACATCTATAGCTTTCAAATGGTATCACATTTTTGAATCTAAAACATGTGTCACATTCTATGCTTCACATACTATAGGATTAAAAAGAAAAATTGAATTTCATGAAGTTTTTGACCAAGTTAAGGTGGTCGGAACATACGAGTTTTTATATTTTTTAAAAGTTTTAATAAAAAATTTCATAATTAATTATTTACTTAGAAAAAAATTACAAAAAATATGCATCACATCAGGACATGAGTCTCCTACTTATATCTAAAATTGTATAAAAAAATATTATCATTTTATTGTGATTACGGTGGTCAGAAAGACACCTACTTATTTTTTCCTTGAAATTTAAGTACTACTCCATTGAAATTTAAAATTTTCACCAAATAGATTTCTTTTTTTTGTAAACAAACCTAGTAGTTTAGAAACTACATTCAATTTGCTATAGATTCTATTCTTACATATTTTTGAAATAATATAGATATCTTATTCAATTTTTTACTTCAATTAACTCTGATTTTTCTAATTTTTTTGCCACTTAAGGGCTTATTTTTTCCATGATGATCCAACACATGCCCTATATATATTAGTTACACCGAGAGCTATATTATATAATGGGAGAATGATGTGGAGTGGGATGTGTGTTACCATTTCTTTGTTAACAAAACCTATTAAATGTCCGACATACATTAAATTAATGAGATATTGTAAATTTGGACTCTTCATTATAAGCTATTAGATTTGATAGTAGATATTTTACTGGCTTGTCTTGCCCTAGAAGGTAAACCTATTTTATGAGGGTGTTGTATTACAACTATATTATCATGATGTATTTTTAGAGTCTGTAGTCGTCATGTCATTTGTGGATATTTGGTTAGTGATACTCCTATAAGAAGCTTTCTTTGCAAGTATATTGTAATCTTTTTTATTTATGAATAATATATTGGGTGGCTTTTAGAGTGTGGGGTTTTTCTCGTGAAAGGATTTTTCCCACATAAATCACTATGTTGTGGTATGCATGATATTTATATTTATTTCAGTTTAAGTTTCAATAATTGTTAAATATTTGTAATTTTTTGTATTATTCACCTCTCAAGATTAGTGCAGGAATTTTTTTACACTACCTTAGCTTCCTTACAAGTGGTATCAGAGCTTGATCACCTTTGGTTTCAAGTATGGGTTGTTGGTTTTTTTGAACTAATCCATATTTGAGTGAAAGATTGTATAGAAGATACTTTGTGATCTTGTTGCAAGAATTTTCAAATGGCATGTTCATTAGGGAGAATAGAGGTGGATAATTTTTTTGGTAATAATTTTGAAATGTGGAAGATAAAGATGGAGGATTTGTTGATTGATCAAAATCTATGAGATGCAGTTGATGAGAAGATTTCAAGGCTTGAAAATCCTACTTTGGCTACTCAATATGATGTTATGGACCATAAAGCCAAGTTTCTAATAATATTGTGCTTGTCAAACTCCATTTTAATAAATATCCATAAAGAGATCTCTGCAAAAAAACTATCGAAGAATGTTGGTGAGATGTATCACGCCAAATATTTAGTGAACAAGAATTTATTGAGAAAAAAATTATATTCCTTGAGAGTGGAAGAGGGTGGATGAATTAATGACTGCTTAGAAGCATTCAATATGTTGGTGGGTGTGAAAATGGATGAGGAGGATAAATTTCAAATATTTATTTGTTATTTTCCTGATTCATGAGATTATGTTGTTATGGCTATTGGGAGAACTTTTGTTCGATTAAAGACTGAAGACATGGTGGGTTCTTTTCATTTTGAAGATATGAGGAGGAAGGTATCCATTGGTGCCAAGGATTCCATAAATATTCATGGAAGACATAAGGAAAAAGGAAAGAATAATGAGAATCATGATAAATCCAAGTCTAAGGGGAGATCCAAATCTCTTAGAAAGTCAAAAGTTGTTTGTTGGAGTTGTGGCAAGCCTGGACACATTTGTAAGGAATGCAAAGAAGAAAATAAGAAGAAGAAAAAGAGATTTGATTCTAATTCTGAGTTTGAGAAGGATGATGGTGATGCATTCATTGCATCTTTGGAAACTTGTGCAGGTAATGATGCATGGTTAATTGACTCAAATGCATCTTTCCATATGACCTTTAATAGATATTGGTTATCTAAATTTGAAGAATTTAGTAGAGGTAAGCTATACTTGGGTGATGTTTCTTATTTAAATATTGTTGTCCATGGTAAAGTTAGGATCAAGTTTCCTGATGGTAGAATAAAAAGGATTAGTGTTGAGTTTCATATCCCTAAATTGGCATGAAATATGTTTTTTGTGAGAAAACTAATAGATGCAGGTGTGTGGGTAGTATTTTCTAATGTAGGATGCAAGATGGTTAGAGGTGCTATGGTGATTACTAGAGGTGTTAGATATGGAACATTGTATAAGCTTGATGCATGCACTATTGGGTGTGATAGTACTTCTATGAAAATTAAGTTTTTGGAAGAGGTGATGGTTTCTTCTTGAGTAGATGGTCATGGATTTTGGGTACCCAAGGGTTCTCTTTGTTCTAAATAAAAGTTAGTTGCAAAGAAATCTATGTTATGGCCCTAGGTACTTGGCCACATTAGAGAAAATGGTCTAAGGACCTTGAAAAATAAAAACCTTGTTAAAGGTTTGTTTGATTGTAATCCTAAATTTAATTTTTATAAGCATTGCATTTATGGAAAAAAAAATTGTATTTGAAGTTTTACTCGAGTTCTAATAAATCTTGTGGTGTATTGGACCTTATTAATTCTAATGTTTTTAGTCTTGTATAGGTTCCTTCAATTGGAAAATCCACATATTATGTTTCATTTATTGATGATTATAGTACATAGGTATACTTTCTAAAGAGTATGTTTGAAGTTTTCAATTGATTTAAAGAATTTATTTAAAAAATTTAAAGCAATATTTGAGGACTAAAAATGTGGTGAATTTTCCTCTAACGATTTTGATAGATTTTGTAAATATTGTGATATTCATAGAAAAAAGACAACTATGTATTCTCCACATAATAATGAAGTTGCAAAAAGAATGAACATGACACTGATGTTGAAGGCTAGGACTATGTTGAGTGGTGATGGCCTAGAAGAAAGGTTTTGAGTGGAAGTTGTTTACATTGCCTATTACCTGATTAAAAACTCTCCTACATTAAATCTTGTTGATAAGATTCCTATAGAGGCATGGTTGGGTCAGAAGCCTTCATTAAGACATCTTATAGTTTTTGGTTGTGAGGCATATGCACATGTACCAAAGGATAAGCAAATGAATTTGAAATGTATCTTCATCAGATAGAGTTATGGTGTGAAGGGATACAAGATTTGGGATCCTATTATATAGAAGGTAATACATAATAGAAGTGTTATTATTAGATAAAATAAACCTTCTACTATTGCATTGTAGCCAAAACAAAGTAAATAGAAAGATGTGATTCAATTTCCTTCTACACTTGAGAAAGTTGATTCAAGGCTCATGGATAGAAAAGGAGTTGAGGAGAGCATATATAACTCTAAATTTATTTAGAAGAGGAGGAAGAACTTCTAATTCATCTTGTTCGTAGGTCTACAAGATGTAGAGAACCACTTGAATGATATTCCCCTGATGATTGGAGATGTATTTTTTCTTTTAATACTAATATGGATGAACCTCAATCTATAGAAGAGGCATTAGGTATGAATGATGAAGAATCCTAGAAGATTTATACAGATGAAGAAATGCCATTTTTGAAAAAATGATACATGGGATCTTATACCATTGCTTGAAGGATGAAAATGTGTTGGTTGCAAATGGGTTTTCAAGAAAAAGATTGGTTTAGATGGATCTATTAAGAAGTACAAAGCAAGGTTGGTTGTGAAAGGTTTCTTTGAAGTTGAGGGTGTTGACTATGGTGAGATATTTTCTCCTGTTGCAAAAATAAATCCATTATATCTTTTCCTTCTATTGCTCTTAGGGCGGGTGCATGAAGATGGGTAGACAATTTTTGGCCAACTTTAAAAAAAAAAAATTAAAATTCATAATGCGAGCATGTTATAATGCACTCACATTATGGTTTGGTGTACCAAGCCTAAGGCTCAGCCACAACAAGCCCCTAATGCAAGTGTGTTGTATCACAAGCATGTTATATCACGAGTGCATTATATCATGAGTGCTTTATAACGCGAGCGTGCTATAATGTGAGCACCTTATAACATGAGCATGTTATAACACGAGTGAATTATAACTCGAGCATGTTATAACTCGATCACATTTTAACATGAACATATTATAACACACTCACATTATGACCTATTAAAAGAAAAAAAAAGAAATCAAATTCATTCTTGCATTTGACTGTGTTTTTTCTCTTGCCTATAGCCAAAACCCCAATTTTCCACACTCGCATTCTAGGAGGAGGTATTTTGCAAAAATCTTCATCAACGACTGTTGTTTCATCATGAGTATGCTACCACGTCGACGAGGAGGTGTGAGAGTTAAGGATTGTTTGTTTTTTGTTTTGAATTTGTTAGTTTTAGGTTGGTTTTGATATTTTTTTTTGAATTTGTAGGATATGTTAATCAACCTACCAACCCTCCTCAAAATCCTCAAGAATCATAGAAAAAACAAGAGGAACAAAATCCTCAACAAGCACAGCAAGAAAAACAACAACACCAAAATCCTCAAGTTAATCAACCACAACTTCAATCTCCTCCACCAATCCCTCAACATCCTCTTGACACTCAGCAAAACTTAATGAGTGAAATTGAGAACAATAAAAAACAAATTGAGGATTTAATCAGAAGGTTGAACGATCCAAATGGTTCAACCACAGAAAGAATGGCCCTGGAAACTTCACTGAAAGAAATTTTAAAACATGTAGATTCAATCAGCAAAAAATTTACAGTTGGCATGATAGGAGGTAGGCGGCTAGGGCTTATTACCAAGATAAATAATCATATAAAGATGTAAAATATTTAAAAATTACAAAAGGTGATTTGTGTACATTATTCATTGAACCACAATCAAATGCAAATCTTACCCTCAATGTGAAGAAGTTTCCTATTCATTGGTTCCACCACCAAGAGATTAGGAATTTTTTTGGGATAGGTGGTACATGTTTTTGATGACCAACCATGCAAAAATTGTGAAGTCCCACAATATTTCCTTAGGAAACTCTATTGTGAGTTCATCTTGAACAAAATCCCAAATGATTTTGATGAGGGACTTCCAGGGGAGAGATGGGGGGTTAACTCAAGATAGAGCCAATGCACAGTAGGATCCTGTACAACAAGGGAGACGACCTCTCACTAGGCTGCCTCGTGCACATAGTCATCCCTTCTATCGCGAAGGAGAGTTCCAATGTAGAGACTTTCCAAGCCATCAACTCTTTGACCTAGAGTGTCATCCAGCATGCTAGCCCTATTCTAGAGTGCCATCCAGGGGAATCTTCAAGTGGTGGGCTTCAATCGAATTTGTTTCAATCTTGCAGGGTGACTTGTTCATATGACCCCACCAACACTCAGGAGGCTACTACACAGGATTTGTCTGCACCTATGGAGATGGCAAGGGGAGTAGACATTTTTCATGAGGCCTACGACATTGATACTCAGGTAAAAGTTACCATGGTCATTGAATTTAATTTATTAAATTTTGATTTTGAAATACAAGATTAACTAATTTAGTTTTACGATTTTAATAAAATTGCAAGGTCACAGTGTTGATATTGGATACATTGGCCCCACACCTGCTTATTTCTCCACTGCACCTACCATTGAGGTATCTAACTAGTAAATAATTATAAATTTATTACATGTTAATAGCATTATTTTATGAATGGTATTTTAATATGTGATTTTGGATGTTGAATAGGCTACTATTGAAGGTTTTGAGGGAACACCTTCTAGTGCTAGTGGATCTAGTAAAATCTACATATAGGTAATAGAATAAAGAGTTTAACTAATGAATTGTACTTAATAGATTTGTGTAGTTTATATTCATATTATTGATTATGTTGCATTGCACGTCTTTCAAACTCAAAGAATTACTTCACATTCCATAACTAATAACTAGATGTTGATAGATGAGAAAATTTCAACTACAATATAGTTGTTTAGAAAGTCAACATAAGTAGTGATGCAATTACTTCACATAGCATAAGTAATAAGTCTAGGAGCATCTTCCAATTGCATTTTCTTGTCATGGTATTCCATGAGACCACTTTTTAGTGAGGTATCTTTTCAAATAGTTCACTTCCTTGTTTATGTTATGGATGTTTGGAAGGAATATATGAAAGAATAATAGTAAGATATAGCATAGAAAATTAAATGAGTTGTTTGAAAAAAATTCCTCAAAGAAATGCGATCTCATGGTGATATCAATCACCATGAGACCCAATTTCTTTGAGGAAATTTTTCAAATAGCTCACCCCCTTTTCTATACTACCACATTTTCCATACATTTCTACCAAAGAATTTTATCAAACCATTTATTTCCTCACTGCTATGGCTAAAATCTTAAAAATGGTGCTTTCCAACAAACTAGGGATGCTTGGAAAAAATCTATCAAAGCATAATAGTATGCAATAGCATAGAAAAGGTAGTTAGTAGTTTGAAAAACTTCCTCAAAGAAATGCGGTCTCATGGTAATGGAATGCCATTCCATCACCATGAGACCACATTTCTTTGAGGAATTTCTTCAAACAACTCACCACCTTTTCTATGATACCACATTTTCCATATATGTGTACCAAAGCATTTTATCAAAATACTCACTTCCTTGTTGCTATGGATAAAATCCTAAAATAGGTTCTTTCGAACAAAGCATGGATGCTTGGAAAAAATTCTATGAAAGCATAATAGTAAGCAATAATACCATAAAGAAGGAAATGAACTATTTGAAAAAATTCCTGAAAGAAATGTGGTCTTATGGTGATGGAATTCCATGATGTGCATTTTTTTGTAATGGCATTCCATCACCATGAGACCCCATTTCTTTGAGGCATTTTTTCAAATAGTTCACTGCCTTCTCTATGCCACCACAGTTATCATACATTTCTATGAAATAATTTTATCAAACAGTTCACCAGCTTGCTGCTATGGATAAAAGCCTAAAAAACACATGCTTTCAAACAAGATATGGATAGGGAAAATAGTAAGCATGATAGTCGAAATATATAGTTTAATAAGTACTCAAATTTTTTTTCATTATCTCATACATTATAAGTCATGATGTGGATCGCTATCGTACTTTTTGTGATTCACTAATTTTTTGTTTTATTTTTATTTGTTGCAAGAGGAGACGCCTCTAAATGTTTAGATGGAAATGGACATCAGTGTTTCATCTGCTATAAAATCCTTGATGGCTCTTACAGGGGAGGAATGAGGCAAATTACTAAATTTCAATTTACATTTGTTGTTATAGATGCTAGTTAGTGAAAAATCAAACCATTATTGATTTGTAGTTTACTTCCTATTTGGATGGTTTATACAGGGCTTCAACATGCCTCAACATGCGAATTTGAATATTTCCCTTGTGGAGAGTGATCATCAGATTGTGGTAAGTTATTATTTTGTTAAATATATCATTTTTTTAATGCAATTTCTATATATTAATGTCTTTACTTATTGTAACAGATAAGAATTCACCAAGAAATAAACACTGGGAGGAGTAGTAGGAGCACTCTACTGCAACATAAATGAGTGACAAATGTATCGCCATCCAATCGACAAGAAAAGGGCAAGAGTTTATTTCGAGATCCTGGAGAGTGATCACTTTTGATTCTCGAGCCCTTTGTTGTATGCCTATATGGCATTTTTGTACATATTTTGTATTGGATATATTTGAAATTATATACCTATATGGAATTCTCATAAGCCTATATGGCTATTTGTACCTATATTTTATACTTATATCGACATATATTAATGTATGCCTACATGGATATTTGGTTAATACAAATCTATATTATCGATGGTGTCCATATTTGCATTATAAATCCTTGGTTCAATATATATGAGTTACATGTATTCAAGTGTATGCTTTACAACTTATGTGTATACTTTGTGACTAACATGTATTCCAATGTATACTTTGCGCCTTATGTGTTTTCATGCGCATACCTTGTATTCATTCATATAATTTGTATTAATTTGTGTATACTATGTATTTGTGTGTATACTTCAAGTCTTATGTGTTTTTGAGTAATTGTGCTTCCCTTATTCACATTTACATACTTGACTTATTCACATGTATACTTATTAGTTGGTTATCCCTAGCATTGATCATTGTGTTAAATAGATGCAGGACAACTAAGAGGGGGGTGAATCAATTGTCACACAAATTCAAACTTAAAACTTAATCACCTATCAAATATTCAACAACACAATACTATTATTAAATATGAGCATGAAACATAAATAAAAAAAAGAAAATCAACACAATGAACACCATATTTTTATGTGGAAAACCCAATAAGGGAAAAACCACAGTGAGGGTTAACTCACACTATATAGTATTTTCAAAAGAGGCTCACTGCCAAAAGAAGGACTCACTGTCCAAGTACAAAGGCTCACTTCCTGCAAAAAGTACTCACTATTGAACAAGGAGGCTCATTGGCTACACAAGATTATATAAAAAATAGAGTAAGAATTTATAGCCTGAAAATGAACTAAAAAGATGCACCTATCATGTGTTGATACAATTTTGGAGATGCTCAGTATTTAGACTTTACACCCTTCATTCTTTGCTCATCAATTATTTCCTTTATGATCACACCTTCACATTCATTACTCACTCACATACACACCCCTTTTTGCACAACTTCTATACATCTATGTAAACTATGCACCATACATGCATATATATTCGATCACCATCGTAAGCATCAATTAGGCTAGCCTAATTAGATGCAATTTATTATAAAAGATATCAATTTTTGACTTCACAAAATATTTTCAAAAGAAATTTGACCATTACCATGATACAATATGTCGGCCCAGACCACACAATAGATCATGCTTAAGATTTTCATATCATATCAAAAATTATCTTAACAAGTCGGCCAAGAAAAGTGTTCAATGCAAAAAGTAAACATTTTTTTGGTTTCCACAACATTGTATGAGCACCAAAGCACACAATATTCTAAATGTGCATGAATTTCAACATCCATTAGTGGTTTCTGAATTGTTTATTTTTGGTTCCTATGTGCTTCTCTAGCTCTTCTAGGGTTTTTCACCTAAAAGGAGAGAGATAGGTCCCAAAAATGCAAAGGTTTCATTCAAATAATGTTATGTGTGATGTTTTCTAAACTAAATGAAGTAAACTAAATGCAATTGACTAATTTAAATGGATGAAAATGACATTTGCAAAAAAGAGATTTAAATTGTGTTTGAAAACACACTATAATATGCAAACAATAAGCTAAAGCAAGAAATTATGCGTAACAGAAAGGAATAGGCATAAACAAAGTGCACCTAGAGGCTTGATGAAGAATTTAGAATGTTGTGGATGTTGGTTGAAATCATTGATTTTTCACAGTGGGACTCATTCACCTAGGGTGGCGAATTAGTCCTCCTAGTGAAAAACTATTAGAAAAAAGTTTGTCTATCGAGATCTAGAATCTGACAAAACTTAGATTTCTAGTCCTAAGGTGGGACAAATTTTCCACTGGTGCTAAATCAATCCTCTCCAAAATTTCTATAAAATCAGGAGACAACTCTACAACACCAGATCTGGAAATATCTGCTTGTTGGGTTACCGAAGTCAATTCTGTAGGAAATAGACATAAAACCATCTCCAAGTTTGAAATAGGAATGAGTTGACTTGAAACACCTAGTTGACTTGTTCTTCACTTTTCAACACCCAAAAATCTTGTCAAATTTGCATACCTAAGTTTGTAAACACGCATGCACAAGGGAAAAATGGTTGAGGGTTAGCAACTAGAGGTTTTCCTTGGTCAAACCCCACTTTGGTAATCAAACCACTAATAAAATAATGAAATGAAAGAGAATGACAAACTAATAACATGCAAATGCTATCAACTTACCAAACCCTAATAATGCAAGTTTGAAGTAATGTTAATGGATGCTTCAAAATGCTTGACTATTACTTGAATTGATGTTGTAAGCTGCTTGAGTGCTTGAATATGATATATAAATTTTGAAGAATTGTAGGAGATTGTAGGAGATGTAAAATGAGATGAAAATTGCTTATTTATACAAACTTGTGCCTTAGTTACCCATTCATACCTTATCACAGGCCGACATCAAGTGTTTTTAAATAAAAACCTAAAAATAAATTTAAAATATTATGAATCTAGGGCCAAGGGGAACTCATTCGCCACCCATGGTGAATGGGTCCCACCTAGGACCTTAAATCAAGTGTCGAGAATTAAGTTATATTTAATGTTGTTTATCAGGATTACATTCAAAAATACACTTAAATAAAGCATATAAGTTGAGAAAGGGGTCAAATAAGACATAAGAATAGGATAAATAGAGAAGTTGTGCCTAGAAAAGCATGAAATCTTGTTACAAGACTTTACAACACTTCAAAATAGGACTTGATGATATGCAAAATGGTGATTTTTAGGTGAATTGTAATGAATAGAGTCTAGAAGAATGTAGAAATTTCTTACAACACTTCACAACACCTTCACAAGACATCATTATTTAAATTTTAATACCTAAATATTCATGTTCAAGCCATGTTGCAACATAGAATTAAAGCCAAATAGATCAAACACCATGAAACAAGAGCTAAAAGCCCATGAAAATGACAAGGGGCCATTTTTCTATGACAAATTTATCCCCCACTTTAGTGAGAGGATGAACCTTCTTTAAATTCACACTAAAGTAGCCATGAACATCAAGAGGAGGGTTCAAATGCACTTATGTTAGAAATATGGAATAATAACCAAGAGAGATGATCAAGCCCCCAAGATGAATATCCCATGGAAAAATAAACATAAGAACAAAGGAACATACAAGTATTGATAATCAAATGAAGCTTTGATCATCAATCCAACAAGTTGTGTATAAGATCTAGGCCAAAAGAGAATGTATACTCACTTTGGGGTGACAAACACATGATGATCCATCAAGTGAGAGGGCCCAAATGTACTCACTCTCAGGCCATGGAAGTTCTAGCTATTTGCAAGGTGAGGAAGCCCAAAAGGTAAGATATATACGCTAGTTGGTATGCACGAGCACAAACACAAAGGTGGCTATGGGGAAAAGACATGATGCTAGGTGGGCTTCCCACTCAACCATGTTAAAGTTATACATACTGATAACTTTAACAAGGAGCCACAAATCAAAATAATGAACAAAATGTGAAGGGCATACAAGTTGTGTTATGCAAGGTGGAAAAAATGCAAAAATGTAAAAATGTAAAAGATGTTCAAATGAGTCTTGTTAAGTTTATGTAAGGTCAGTCACTTAGGGAACATTGCGTCTAATGTATCCAAGAGAGGACCAATCAAAGAATATTATATTCAAAACTTGGGGGATGTAGTGCGTCGCATCAGGCCACCAAGAGGAATGTAATATGGTAAGATAGATCGCACTTATGAAGGACATCACACCCAATGTCATACAAAAAGTAACAAGCACATCATATAAATGACAAGGCTACACAAGGAACTAAGAATGAAAATGAATTATGGTAATGTCTTCCCCCCACTTTAAAGGAATTGTTACACATTGTTCTATGAGCAATTAATTTAAAGTAGAGAAGGAAAGAGAATGCAAAAAGAAAACAAGACATGAGAGCAAACTTGGAAAGCTCTATGCCAATTCATATGTTTTGAAGTTAGGCTACGTCATGTCAAGGAAAAGGAAAAACAAAGAAAGGGAGTTTCCCCCCAGAAAATAGCACACCAAACAAATAAGGGATCTATGGATTTGGGGTCAGTATGTTTGTTCCTGCAATGTTTTTATGAAAGAGCTTAGAACTATCATCATTCCCCAAAGCACATAGAACTATAAGAATGACACAAAGAGAGAGAAAACAAAATAAAAATAAAGTCCATTTTGGGTCAACATGGAAGAGACATTGCAATCTCAATACCTTGCATCATCCCCAAAAGGAAAACATAAGTGAAAGAGAAATGAAAGTGAAAAGGAAAAAATGAAAAAGATTTTTGGTCAACATGAAGGAGACATTGCAATCCCAATGCCTTGTGTCATCCCCAAAAGGAAAACACTAAAAAAAAAGAGAAAAATACAAGGATTTTTTGGGTCAACATGGAAGAGACATAAGGTGTCTCTATGCTTTGTGTCATCCCCAAAAGGAAAAAAAAGAGAAAAAGATAAGGACCTTTTGGGTCAACATGGAAGAGACATAGGGTATCTCTACACTCTGTGTCATCCCCAAAAGGAAAACACAAAACAAAAAAGAGAAAAAGATAAGGATGCATGACAAATAGAAGAATAAAGGTATGGATAGAAGAAGTGGACAAAGACAGGGAACACTAAACACACGATACAAGGGAACACAATATGCACATGAAAGGAAAATTAAAAGGAACAAGTAATGCAAATGTAAGTCAACTGTTAACTAAGTTATTGGTTTCTCAGTCTTAAAATGTAATAAAAAAATGAATAACATAGTTAAGGGACAAAAGGAAAGTACATTAAAAGGACAAGGATAACAATTAGTTGTGTCCACAAAGGGGAAAACAAGTATGAGCCAAAGGTGATGATGGATAGGATCAGGCAATAGTGAGAATGAAAAATCCTTCAACTATGGCATGAGAAGGCAATGGTGTTTTAAGGGATGATAGGAAAGCAGTCGGTATCAGTGAAGTGATACTTGTCCAGTATCTCGTTCAATGTCTGACATGATTCCATTCAATGTCCAAGAATACAATGATATTTGCAATATGGTATGTGGGAATCATTAGGGTGGATGACCAACCTATTTGAAGGTGGTAATAGTATAAGACCTTTGTTTAAAATCAGTTGAAGTCTCCTTTCACATTCAAGTGGAGGATGTGTAGGAAACTTTATCTTCTTCAATTTTTATGGTCATTTTCACTTGCTAGATTCTCCTTGTTCATGAATAGGAGGGAGGGGACCCATGGGGTTCCTAACATCCTTTTCATTAGAAGAAGAGAATGGTTATTCACGTGGAAGGAGAATGTTCAAGTCAGGAGGAAGTTTCAAGATCACTGTACTAGCACCCTGAAGTCTTTGAAGTTGAAAAGGATGTCTATCAAGATGAGAATGATCTTGATATCCTAGTCCTATTGTGTTCACTTCAGTTGGTTTTTGTTCAAGAAGTTGATGAATGTCATGTTCATGTTTTGTGTCACAACCTTGTTTATGTAAGATAGTGAAACTATTACCATATGTTGCTTCAAGATTTATGGAAGTGTTTCTGACTTTGTGATCATAAAAGGGGTGTGAGTGTGTTTGGTTAGAGGAGCTAGATCCACTTGAGGGAGGAACCTTAGGTGCATCATTTATTTTAGGATGTAAATATGCAAAGTGATCAGGAGGTGAAATAGTAGGAGAATCTTGTGACTTCATGGAGGGATAAAAGGTTGCATTGGCTACTAAGTTATCAAGGTAGTCATTGTAGAACTTGTTCATGCTAACATCATCTTCTCCAATGATGTCTACATCACAAGGAAGATAGTCATGAGGAGTTGAAGGAGCATGAGGTAGCTCAATGTCATTAGGGTCACAACCAAAGGTACAATTGGACATATCTACCAATGATTTTAATGAATTCCAAAACTTATTGAAAGAAAATGTCATGATGCAAATAAACTAATATGCAATAAATGAGTAAAAATAGAGAGTCTGGAAAGTAAAACATAATGCAAGCATAGGAAACTGTAATGTAGAAAATGCTAGAAAGATGTTTGAACTACTGTCTAAAAAGTACAGAGGGACTGATTCACCTAGGGTGGTGAATGAGTCCTAATATACAATTTTTTGTGTTTTTCAAAAAAATTCAAATTATTTCAATGTTCTATAGAATGCAACTAAGGATGCAAAATGCAGATTTTTTGATTTTTCAATGAGATGCAATGCAAAAATGAAATCTAAATGAAATTTTAACTAATGCAATATGAAAAGTCCTAGAATGAAAAAACAAAGCAATGACCTAATTGAATTTTGATGCAAATGTAAACTAATATGCAATATGTGAATGAAAGAAGAAATGAAAAGTGTTCAAAATGTGGGTTCACCAAAATGAACCATTGATTTTTGGTTCCTATGTACTTCTCTATCTCTTTTAGGGTTTTTCACCTAAAAGGAGAGAGATAGGTCCCAAAAATGTAAAGGGTTCATTCAAATAATGTTATGTGTGATGTTTTCTAAACTAAATGAAGTAAACTAAATGCAGTTGATTGATTTAAATGGATGAAAATGAATGCAAAAATGAGATTTAAACTATGTTTGAAAACACAATGATATGCAGACAATAAGCTAACTGTAGAAATTATGCAGAAAAAAAAGGAATAGGTAGAAATAGAGTACACTTGGAGGCTTGGTGAAGAATCTAGAATGTTGTGGATGCTAGTTGAAATCACTAATTTTTCATAGTGGGACTTATTCACCCAGGGTGGAAAATTAGTCCTCCTAGTGAAAAACTATCAGAAACAAGTTTCTATATGTCGGGATTCAGAATCTGACAACACTCATATTTTTAGTCCTAAGGTGGGACTCATTCACCACTAGTGGTAAATCAGTCCTCTCCCAAATTTCAAGAAAATCAGGAGACAACTCTACAACACCAGATTTGGAAATATCTACTTGTCGGGTTGTCAAAGTCAATTTTGTAGGAAATAGAAAGAAAACCTTCTCTAAGCTTGAAATAGGAATGAGTTGACTTGAAACACCTAGTTGACTTATTCTTCACTTTTTAACAACCAAAAATCTTGTCAAATCTACATACCTAATTCTATAAACATGCATACAAGAGGGAAAAATGGTTGAGGGTTAGGAAATAGGGGTTTTCCTTGGTTAGACCCCACTTTCGTAATCAAACCTTTAATAAAATAATAAAATGAAAGAGAATGAAAAAATAATAACATGCAAATGCTATCAACTTACCAAACCATTGATAATGAAAGTATGATGTAATGTTAATAGATGCTTCAAAGTACTTAAATATTGCTTGAATTGATTTTGTAAGATGCTTGAATTCTTGAATGTGATGTATGAATGTTGAAGAATTATAGGAGATTGTAGGAGATGTAAAATGAGATGAAAATTTCCTATTTATACAAACTTGTACCTTAGTTACCTGTTCATACCTCATCACAGGCTGACATCAAGTGTTTTAAAATAAAAACCCAAAAGTAAATTTAAAATATTTTGAATTTGGGGGCAATGGGGACTCATTTTCCACCCATGGCGAATGGGTCCCACCTAGGACCTAAAAAAGAGTGTCAAGAATTAAACTATATTTAATGTTGTTTATCAGGCTTACATTCAAAAACACACTTAAATAAAGCATTTGAGGGTATAAAGTGGTCAAATAAGTCATAACAAAAGGATAAATGGAGAAGTTGTGCCTAGAAAAGCATGAAATATTGTTACAAGACTTTACAACACTTCAAAATAGGACTTGATGATGTGTAAAGAGGTTATTTTTAGGTGAATTGTAATGAATATAGTCTAGAAGAATGTAGAAATGTCTTACAACACTTCACAACACCTTTACAAGACATAATTATTTAAATTTTAGTACCTAAATATGCATGTTCAAGCCATGTTGCAACATAAAATTAAAGAAAAATAGATCAAACACCATGAAACAAGACCTAAAATGGCATGAAAATGACAAGGGGACATTTTTCTACAGCACAATTTCCCAAAACCACAATCAACAATTGTTAACTGAGAAGAAATGTGAACTAGAATACTAGAGGGACAACTAGAAAATAACAGATCAACCATTGGAGAAGATAAGACAATCAAATGCACCAGTTTAGAGTACTAGACCAAAATACCAACATGGTGACATCAATGACAACAAATAGATAAAATGTTCATTCTTCCAATAATCTCCCCCTTTTTCATTGATGGCAACATGTAAACAAAATTCTCCAACTCTGATCACTCCCCTAACTTCAATCTCTCCCCATTTGACATCAATGGAAAAGGGTGCAAAAAAAAAAAAGAGTGTAGACATTTTGACATCAAAATTTTAAGATATTTACAAAAACTTCCAACAATCCAGAACTTTTAAGCAAAAAAAAATTAAATGAAGATGACTTTCTTCACCTAGAACACCTTCATATACCTTTCTTTGAGAACTGGATACAACTTCTTCCAGTTAAACAACATACTCCATCTTAGTGCATGTACTTTCCAATAATCCCAACAAAGTGAAAGAGGGTGACCAATCTTCAACAGAACATTGTTTTCAAACACCTTTAGCACTAATAAGGATTCTAAAAAGATTTTCTAACTTGACTTCAACAATTTCCTTAAGGAGCCAGAAGGTCTTTGTCACATCA
Source organism: Sequoia sempervirens (assembly GCA_007258455.2). Lineage (NCBI taxonomy): Eukaryota > Viridiplantae > Streptophyta > Pinopsida > Cupressales > Cupressaceae > Sequoia > Sequoia sempervirens. Next base: position 467,878,634 of record VDFB02047230.1, read on the forward strand.
TCTCGTTGTCTTTTTGTGATGATTAGTTCAGCCTGTAGTTCACCAAATCTTATCCTTTGCCTCCCCTTTTTATCTTCAAATATATCAAAATTATTTCCAATGTTCACCTTTGCTTCAATCGCTTCAACCCTACTTCTGCAATTATCTATATTTGTAGGCCACCGAAGATAATACTTGTAAACATCTAAAATTTCTTTAACACAGTTCTTTTTTTCCACAATCAATCCAAAAAATCTCTGCATAGCATTTTTACATCTCCTTTAAACCAAGATACCTATCTTACATCCTTCGAGACCTTCAAGCAACATCCTTTCTTCAACAATTAGAGTTAGATTTAAAGGCAAGTAATCAGAAATAGTAGATAATTCAATTCTTTTCTGAAGTAAATAATCTACCAGAGCATCATCAATTTTTAGTTTATCATTAGGTGAGGAAACACTCCACAGTTCACCAATCTTCTTCATTTTTCCTTCAACTATCATAGACTAGATTTCATTAGGATCAAGGGACTTAGTGCTAGTTTGGGAATCTTTCTCCTTCTCATCTGAAATGCCAATGATTTCTTCAGTTATCTCTTTTCTCCTTTTCAATTCTAGAGGGGAATCATTGATAACAACCTCCATTTCTCTTTTTTCAGAGGAAGAACTCACTTCAAATTGACTTGATGTAGATATACCAAAGCAAGGTTTTGCTCACAAAGATGATAAATACGATCTGCACATATTTTCATTATCTTCTAATGATTCTAGATACATATAAATTTTTTTTCCAATAGGGATACCATATTCCCACATCACATTATCTTTTTTGGGTAGAGAATTTAGAAATTAAAACACCAAACATATCAATAAATATCTAAAACAAAAGGGATAATTCTCAACCAATGAAATTCAATTGTTTTCAAGCAAGTTCTCAAATAGCAAGCTGCATAAAACAATTTTTTTGTTCTCCTTAACCATCATGTGGGCAATATGCACAACAATAGCCGAAGTTGAGCTTTCACAATTTCTGAAATAAATTTTGTATGAGACACCATACGCAACATACCTAACAGTTGATTCAACAATTGTATCAATCAACAATGCTCTAATATCTTTGTCGATTCCAGTCAGATCCTCCACATCTTTATACTTCACAATTTTCTTTCCAAGGAGTTCTCCAATGTTGCACAAACTAGTGATTGCTTTGATAGCTCCCTTTGAGATCAAATAGGGTTTTTCCAAAACAATGCTTTTGTCGTTGACATGATTCAACAAGAAAAAAATAACTTCTTTATCTTTAATCCATGGAAATTGACTCCATAAATCTATCCCTAGGGTTTTATATTCTGTAATTTGACTTTGCTCAACCCTAGTTCAATTCCTTTCATTTTACTATGATCATATTCTTCTACTTCAACCCTTTTTAGCTTCAGAGAGGTAACACCACACAAACCACTATCCATTGCTATGCTTCTCTTGAAATTCAACAAAAAAAATTCAATTTTCTTCTTTTCTTTTGTAATCAGAGAAAAAAGATTCTAGATTACCTGAATCAATCTTTGAATTCCCTTCAGAAAGACTTCAAGAATGCCTTAAGATTTCTTCAGAGCACCTTTCAAATACTTCAGATGCACAAATAATGAAAAAGGCATCACAAAATTTTACTTAACCTTCGTCGAGCTTTCCCTAAGTGCATTAAATACAAAAAACACAAAAAGCTTCTAAACTTCACTTAGCATAGAAAAACCTAATTCAGTCTGCAAATCCTTATGCCAACATATTTTTCTCTGGTTCCTTTTCCAAAACCTCTTAATGATCATTCTTCTTATTCCAACCACGTGTCAACCTCTGACATGCCATTCTTCAAGGGGGTTTTATGATCTTCTAATAATACTCCCCCTAAGACCATGCTAGGTCTAGATTTCAAAGAAATCATCTATACCAGATGAGGGTATAGACACATCAGGAGTCTCTAATTTTTCTTCTTTCTTCTTCCATACCATATCCATTTCTTGCTTCATCTCTTCTTTGTCAATATTCTTTACCGGTTCAATATTTTGTTCTAAAGTAGACTTCTTTTCTTTCTCGTTCTTGCAAATTTTAGATAAATGTCCAGGTTTGTTGTAGTTATAATAGATCACACCTTTTTGATTAAACTGTCCTCCATTATTTATCGATCTAAACCGATTTCCTCTATGTCTAAATTTGTTACAAACATAGCAGTATCCATTAAAGAATTGATTCATCCTACCTTCATTAAACTTCTTCCTTATTACCTGACTGATCAACCTTACTTGAGATCTACATTCTCTAACCTTGTGTCAAAATTTTCCACATTCAAAAAATTTTCCAAAAAAAGAACCAAACAACCAATTCATCTTGCTCCTACATTCAAATTCTCTATGACCATATTTGTTACAAGAAAAGAAAACACCATCAAAAGAGGGATATCTTTATGCATTAGGTTGTCTCATAGGTGGTCTTCTTGCAAAATTCCTTCTCTACTTCCTCTTGCCTTGATTCTTCTTCACATCTTTAGAACTTTTACCAGTATCAATTCCTAAGCCACCTTTATCTTTACATGGTTTCTGTCCTACAAGCAATTCTTCAAGTTTATCGAAGCTAAATCTCAAATTACTTTCATAGAGTTTAGCCTTCTCAATATCCACTCTTAAGTTTACTATCTCCTGCTTGAGTCTAGAACATTCATCAAAAAATTTCTACACCATTGTATTCAAACATTCTTCAATTCTCTTCTTTTCTTCTACTGACACCTTCAATCCAATTATCTCTTGTTTCAACTGCTCACTTACTTCAAATTTCTTCAGCTATTCTTCCAGCTTTTGAACACATTCATTTGCTTCATCAAGATTCTCTTTTAGATCTCTATTTTCTCTTCACTTTATCATCCATTAAACTAGCCTTCAGGATCCTCCTCTAGCAGTTAAGCTCTACACAAGGAACCAAAAGCTCTGATACCAGTTGTTAAACAAGCGCAGGACAACTGAGAGGGGGGGTGAATCAGTTGTCACACAAATTCAAACTTAAAAATTAATCACTTATCAAATATTCAACCAAACAATTTTGTTATTAAATATGAGCATGAAACATAAATAACATAAAACAAATCAACACAATGAACACCAGATTTTTATATGGAAAACCCAATAATGGAAAAACCATGGTGAGAGTTAACTCACACTATATAGTACTTTCAAAAGAGGCTCACTGGCCAAGTACAAAGGCTCATTGCCTACAAGAAAGAATCACTATCCAACAAGGAGTCTCACTACCTACACAAGATTATACAAAAATAGAGTAAGGCTTTACACCCCAAAAATGAAGTGGCAAGATGCACCTATCATGTGTTGATATAGTTCTGGTGATGCTCAATATTCATACTTTACATGCTTCATCCTTCACTCATCAACTATTTCCTTTATGATCACACCTTCACATTTATTACTCGCTCACATGCACACCCCTTTTCACACAACTTCTATACATATATGTAAATTTTTCATCATACATGCATATAATGTGATCACCATTATAAGCATCAATTAGGTTGGCCTAACGAGATGCAATTTATTATAAAAGATATCAGTTGTCAGCTCCACAAAATATTTTCAAAAGTAATTTTACCATTAGCATGATATAATATGTCGGCCAAGACAACACAATAGATCACACTTAATATTTTCATATCATATCAAAAATTATCTTAACAAGTTGGCTAGGAATAGTCTTCAATGCAAAAAGTAAACATTTTGTTGTTTTCCACAATGTTGTATGAGCACCAGAGCACACAGTATTCTAAATGTGCATGCCTTTCAACATCCATTAGTGGTTTTCCAAAACCATAATCAACAATTGTTAAATTAGAAGAAATTTGAACTAGAATACTGGAGGGACAACAAAAAATACCAGATTAGCCACGAGACAAGATAAGATAGTCATACACACTGGTTTAGAGTACCAAACCAAACTTAAAACATGGTGAGATCAATGAAAACAAATATATAACCTGATAATTCTTCCAACACATTTTTGTCCTTCATGGTTTGTCTCGAATATTAATTGATTAATGCTAAATAACTTTATTAGTTGATGCTAAACAACTTTAATATTTCTAGGAATACTAGTAGAGTTAAAAATTCCAAAATTGCACAAATTAAAAATAAAAGATTAAATATAAATAAATCCAATTACTATTAACTTGATAATTGATTAAGAATGAGTATAAAATATATCAAGAGATGAGCCTTCCAGAATGACAACTACCAACTAGAAAATATGGAAAGCATTCCCAATACTTTGAAAGTAATAATCCACCCATAAATGCTATGGGAGAGAAGTGATGTAGATAAAAGAGGCCTTAAATTACCAATAAAAAATTCAACTGATTTCAACAAGCCTTCAATATCCAAAACCCTAACTAGGGTGATTACATTCACAACTTCACTATTTGCCTTGTAGGTCTGCAGACCTAGTTTTTTGGACCTATTTCACAACTCCACTCTCAAACCCATTAACAAATTATATTTTTAGACACCCTTTAAGTCATACTAAAACATATCTTAAAATCTCATATAACTCTTTTAGAACAAATCCCTCAAACTCGTGCTTCTACATTATCCCCTTAAGCCAAGTAGGCCTAATTTACAAAGCAACTCTCCTCTAAACAATCTACCAACCCAAAATAAATCTGGATAGTCATTTACCAGTCTACAAAACCTCCAAATCTACAACTTTTAGCTAGTGAACCACTCACTAAGTCCTCTTTATGCAAAACCCTCAATTTTAGCAAGTTACAAAGGGGATTACTGAAAATCCCACTTCCCAACTTCTTTACACTTCACCAATGCATCAAACATGTTTCAAATGGAATGTTCATGCTTAATCTATCACCAAAATTTTCTTCCCTAAGATTTTTCCTCACCTACCCACCATTAACCATTAAGCAACTCTCCTCTAAACAATCTACCAACCCAAAATAAATCTGGATAGTCATTTACTAGTCTACAAAACCTCCAAATCTACAACTTTTAGCTAGTGAACCACTCACTAAGTCCTCTTTATGCAAAACCCTCAATTTTAGCAAGTTACAAAGGGGATTACTGAAAATCCCACTTCCCAACTTCTTTACACTTCACCAATACATCAAACATGTTTCAAATGGAATGTTCATGCTTAATCTATCACCAAAATTTTCTTCCCTAAGATTTTTCCTCACCTACCCACCATTAACCATCAAATTTCACTCAAAACATTAAAATTTGACAACTAGGGCATCATGCCCAAGCCACTAAATGACCTCTACTACTCCCAAAACCATTCAATCAACTAAATCCTACCATATTGGGCCCATTATACTCAGTTACAGGATTTAAAATTAGTGGAATGGGCCATAATCATATTTTTATGTTTTCAAAACCTTAAAATTGGAGTTTCAGACCTGCCTATAGGGAAAACTCAATAAGATTCTATAACCCCAATGGGAACACCTCAAACTCAGTCAAAATGATAGATAGGACATTGAAACAATAATTAAAATCAATTTGGAGTCACCATCAAGCCATATAGGCCATGCAACTACCTTGCAACAACAATATTGAATAGAGGGGCCACTACACTGCTTGCATTTAAAACTATATCCATCAAGTGAAAACTGGACACCATAGGAAAATGACTCCAACATAACAAAAAACAAGAGAGGTTATTATAGAGGGGCCCTGTTGGTTCCCAAATCAATAGATGCAATGAATCCTAAAGAGTAGCCACTCTCTCATATTCAAACCCAATGGGTTGATATGACCAACAAATGAGAGAGTGAATAAGATATCCCTTTCTCCTCTACACTTTAGGCTCTGTTAAACCTGAGAGGGTGATCCTAATAGTGTGCTTTTAGATACTTGTGTGCCAAAGTATCAAACACAGTGAACAAATGAATCTCCTTTATATGCTTAACAAACACAATACTCTAAAGGATTAGCTAACCTCTACAATAATGTCTCATTTAAACATGAGAGATGTGATTCATTGAGATGAGCTCAACACACAAACAAACTAGGATTGATAAGTAAATATGATTTAAAAGATGATTATTTGGTGTATTAACCAACAAATGTAACATGAATAACACACTTAGATCAGTGCCCCATCCTTGGAAAGAAGTCAACTCAAACATATGTATAATCTAATAATAATTTTCACACTTGATGGTATATGAAGCTTTGAAATGTTGCATTACAATATTTCAGCATTGTTTCTTAACCTTTACTTCTTACTAGCATTTTATCACTTAGTTCAATACAAATTTACAACCATATTCAAGTACCCGCATTAATTCTTTGAATTAATAGACAAGAATAGAGCCACACATCTATCTGAAACTAATGGAGACAAATAAGATAACCTTGATTATATTATTCATAACTTGCAAAACTAGTACATATGAGAGTAAAATAGTATCAAACTTGAAACATTCAACATTATTTTTTCTAATATTATTCATAACTTGCAAAACTAGTACACAGGAGAGTAAAATAGTATCAAACCTGAAACATTCAACATTATTTTTCCAGTATTGTAATCAAAATTACATAGATATTAATAGACTTAGACCCTAAGACTTAGCTCTAAAATGCTCTATATTCTCATTACAATCTTTTGTGTGACTAATTACAAAACAACTTTTTTTTAGAATGAGGAAAAAAGACAACACTTAAGGAAAAACAAAAAACCTAAATGTTCATATGAGGAAGACACTTGGCACATTTAGGTTCGTTGATCTTCAACTACCTTTTCTTGTAGAATAATCTTCAACTATTCTTTTTTTTTTGCTCCTCAATTCACTTTCTTGCAACAAAAAAATATTCCCCTTTGTGAAGACTCGTCATTTGCCATTCCTTGCAGCTGAAAGAATATTTTGTTTTTGAAAGATTAGATGCCTTTCGTGAAAACCTTTCACTCTCTTTCACTTATTGTAAAAAACTTATTTACCTACGTACTTACATTTTCCTTTTAGCACATTAAAATTTCATTTCAATTCCATGAAGGCTCTACATTCCCATGAAATATTTTTTCTCACTTCCTTTAAATCACTTTATTTGCTTTTTTAAATTTATCCTCCCAACTACAAAATCCTAATTTTAAATTACAGAGGTTCAAATTTTATCACTTGGGCAGAAAAAACCTTTACCCCTGTGCAGCAATTATTTTGAAACAAACTCCCCACCATAAAAATAAATCCATCAAATAATAATTTCTGACATTTTTCAGCCCCGTATTTTTTTTGCACGAATAACTCTTGGGAGACCATCACACATCGCAAATAGAAGGAGAAAAATGAAAATATAATGGTGAGAATAATATGCAGTCAAGTTCTCATGAAAATAATTTATCAGGAAAATACAAATTTACCTGTGCACCTTCATATTTACCTTCAATTACTTTTCTCCAACCACTTTTCACCTCAACAAATAAAACTTTATTTTATTTGTGGAAATTTTATTCATGGCAGCCACCATCACCAATCATGGATTTGAGAAGGGAAGATCATAAGAAATTAGTGATGAGTGAAGGAAGGGAGTGTACCATTGCACATCACAGATTCATCATGGAGAAGAGGTTTGAGATGAGCAATGGGCGAAGTCATTGCTCCATCGTGGATGCACCAAGAATAATAAGTCTTCAAACAACAATGAGCGATCAAGAACTCAGAACATACTCCATCACCAATGTGTTGAGGAAGAGAGCCCTTGAATCCATGATGAGAAATGAAAGAATATAGTATCACTCCATCACTGGGTAAGTGCACCAAGATGGTTCCCAAAAAGGGGGCTTAAGTGGCCACTTTTTTTCTGAAATCAGGAAATACTGACCTTGGACATGAAATTGAGGATAGTTACACTCAAAATTTTGAGATGGAACAAAAACAAGGATCGAAGTGCTCCAAGTCTACTTTCTAAACTACTAATTTATTTTGAAAATGGTTGAGATTAAGGGGTTCAAAAGAGGTATGTACACAAATTGGTGCTATTTTTGTCAGAAAACATAACATAGTAACTCTTGTACGACTTGAGCATAGTGAACATTTTTGTAGTATTTTTAAAATCACAATTGCCAAAAGTTAGCTAATAGTATCTAGTTGATGCACAATTTTTCTGATAATTTTTTAATGAATATTTTATTTTTTACTAATTTTCTAAGTGGACACTTCTTGAAAAGCATAATTTTGGCCGTACTCCCCCTAAAATTTTTTGAAGGTAATTGATTTTTTTTGTAATTTTAAAAAAAAAATGTAGAATAGAGTCTAGTTTCTAAAAATGTAATTTATTTGAAATTTTGATGAATGGTTAATTTATAACGAAAAAAAAACCAAACACTACTTTTTGGCAAAAAAGAGACATACAAACAAAAGAAATTATGGATGAAAGGCTTAACATTGTTAAAAAGTGAAAAAAATTACATTGTTGGATAGCTAAGAGAGAACCTAACATTACCCATGTGTTTTCTTTTGTTGATATTGAACCAAATGCAATCTTGATGGTGAGCACGAACCCGATTATGTGAAAAAATTGTAGAATTTGGAAAAACATGTCTCTGGTCATTGGGAATGCCCTCCAAGCCTCTGGGTTGGTATTCCAAGGCAACTACCAATGTTAAGGCTCAGGAATTCCCAAAGAAAAATATAACGTGCTCGCGTTATAATGCGAGCGCGTTATTTCCTAGTTTTGATCTCATTATGTTTCATCGATATGTGTCCTTTTGCCTCTTGCATGTCGTTGTAGGATTATGTTTGTTATGCCGAAACCAAAGAAAATCCTCCTATCCCAATGTGTTTCACTGTGAACTCATGGAGTTGGGCAAACATCATGTAGATAATGCTTCATTATACCGAGAGTCACCCTGAACACCATCTCCCAGCCGCAGAGACATAAGAAATTTTCTTACAAAAATGCACTTCCTTGCTTCATCTGTTTCGCTATAACCTTGAGATATCAGAGAGACATCTCACAGATTAGACTTTGCTTTACCAAAAATATTCATTCATCATGAGTTGTTGTGACAAATTGGTTCTCTTGCTAATGTATTCTTTTATCTTATGTGGGTCGTCATAACATACTGACATCAGGGAGACCTCATATAGAGTTCACTTTGTTTTACTGAAAGACTTTATCCATCTTGTGTGTTGCTGAGACAATCCAATTTTCATCCTGACAAAGTCCTCATTGTGTTATCGATGAGACTAAAGGTCACTTGCCGAGACATTACTTTGAAAGCCTCAACTCTTACTGATATGCATCCTCCCGCCACCAGTCGGTGTGACAATTTATATTCGCTATGACCTCACACCGGAAGCAATATGTTTGGCTGAAGAAACCATCCATATGTTGTTCGGTAAGACTCTCCTCGAGAACATGCTGACAAAAACCCCGTGTGAACAACACATAACAACCTCACAGAGATCACATTACGATATCGCCAAGCTCTCGCCGATGAATCTCCACATGCATTAGTCGGGGAGACAATTCAAAATCAATGAGACACTATCCCGACAACCAAACTCCTGCTGATAGGTTCCTCATTGCTCATTGAAACCACATGAAATTGATGCTGATAGAAACCTACATATGAATGTCAATTGATGTAACAATGAACAAGTCTTGCCGATCACCTGCTGCAAACATATGTTAACACACAGGCAACATGGGTCGGGGAGACCTAGATAGACCTATGCCGATATGGACCACAACATGAAAAATGCATGACTCGATGGATTCTATGGGGTCACACGACCAAAATATGGGTAAAAATATCATAAAATGAGGAAAATGTGCCTAAGGTAGGACTCAAATGGAGACTCAAGGGGATGAAAGATATGTAAAAATCATTAGATTTTTACAGTTCCAATAGGACGGAGGAAGAGAGTGGGAGAGAGTGTGGGAGAGTGGGTGAGAGGGTGGGAGAGAGGGTGTTAGAGTGGGAGAGGGTGGGAGAGGGTGCAAGAGAGTGGGAGAGGGTGGGAGAGAGAAGGAGGGAGGGATGAAGAGAG
>VDFB02047230.1:467888774-467944651 GCA_007258455.2 Sequoia sempervirens
AACAATTTTCTCTTGTCATGGCATTCCACCACCATTAGACCACATTTCTTTGAGGCATTTTTTTCAAATAGTTCATTCAATTGTCTATGCTACTGCTTACTATTATGCTATGATAGATTTTTCTAAGCATCCATAGCTTGTTCGAAAGCACCGGTTTTAGGATTTTAGCCATAGCAGCAAGGCAATGAACTGTTTGGCTAAATTCTTTGATAGACATGTATGAAAAATGTGTTAGCATGGAAGGTAGCAACCTTTGAAAAAAATGCCTCAAAGAAATGAGGTCTCATGGTGATGGAATGCCATGACAATCAAAAGCATTTGATTGTCATGGCATTCCATCAGGTCATGAGACCTCATTTCTTTGAGGCATTTTTTCAAAGAGTTCACTGCCTTATCTATGATATTGCTTAATATTATGCTTTTGATAGATTTTTTCCAAGCATCCATAGCTTGTTCGAAAGAACTTGTTTTAGGCTTGCAGCCATAGCAACAAGGCAACAGTTGAACTATTTGACAAAATGCTCTAGTAGACATGTATGAAAAATGTGGTAGTATAGACAAGGCAGTGAACTGTTTGAAAAAATGCCTCAAAGAAATGTGGCCTCATATAATGCCATGACAACCAAATGCAATTGGCAATTGCTCTAGGTAGTTATTTGTTATGCAATGTGAAGTAATTGCATAACTTCTTAGGTTGACTTTGTAAAAACTATATTGTAATTGAAAATTTGTCATCTATCAGCACCTAGTTATGAGTTATCAAACGTGAAGCAATGCTTTCAGTTTGAAAGATGTGCAATGCAATGTAATCAACGTTATGAATATAAACTACAAAAATCTATTTTTTACTAAGTTACCGGTTCAGTTTTGGGTTTGGGATCGGATTTGAGAACCCGATTCGCCGGTTCGGGAAATTTTTTTGGGGGGCTGGGTCCGTTTTGGGTTTGGTCATACAAAAACATATAAAAATAAAAAATATATACATATTTGCAGCAGTAATCAAGTTTAGAATACACCACCATATTAATAGTCAAATAACATAGCAATAATACACCACCACTTTCATAGTGAAATATTAAAATATTAGTGATTTACTTGAATGTCGTGATCCAAAATTATAAATTAAATTTTAAACATAAAAAATGTCAAGTGTTTACAATCAGCCATTATTGATCATTGATCAATCTGAAAAGTGTGAACATTTTTCTGTGTGGAAGGAAAACAAGAAAACAATGTTACATAATTATTTACATTGTGAAAGAGCCAAAACCTTTTTCTTGCAGATCGTAGAAGAATCTCAGTGATTTTTTGGGTGTCCTTGCCTTGGAACGGAACTATCTTGAGCCATGAATGATTGACCAGGAACTGTGAGAAAGAAATAAGATAAATCACATGCAACTTGTTGCAATTTCTTTCCTTGGGAAAAAGGGTAAAGTTTGCTTTTCAGGGAGAATCTCCTTTAAAGTTTGAATGCATTGATAATTTTCAAGATAGACTTAGCCAAATATGTCATCTAGGTTTGAAGCTTTTAGGAATGTTTTCTTCTTAAAATTTTGTTCAAAATTCAAGATGCAGGCTCTCCTCCCTTAGGGAAAAGAAGGCCTATCAAACCTAACACTCTTATGCAACACTTCTTAAGTTCTTTTTGATGTAGTATTAGATGCGAAGTTTCAAAATAGGCTTGGTTATATAAATTCTCATCTCACGACTATCATTGCATCAAATTAAGAAATTTCAATCCTTTATGGTCTAGAAAATAGAAGTATGTAGTAGTGTTCCAATGCTAAAGTCTTATTGTGAATCTCTTTGCTATGAGTGGTTCAAAAATGAGGAATCTGTCTTCTGCACCAAATGAGAAATATTCACAATATGTGCTAGGAAGGAATAAGTCCATAAGAACGACTATGCAAGAACTGAGAATTGCAAAATTGGCTTACATTTGACTTCCAAACACAGAAATTTTCACACTTTTCGATGTTCACACGTAAGTCAAAATATATATGTGCGTAAGTTGTAAAGTATACACTTGAATACACATAACTCATAGCTATTGAGCCATGAATTTATAATTTGCAAATATGGAAACCATCGATAAAAAGATTTGTATTAAGCAAATAGCCATGTACGCATACATCAATATATGTTGATATAGGTATAAAATATAGTTAAAAAATAGCCATATAGGCTTATGAGAATGCCATATAGGCATTCAATGTCAAATATATCTAATACAAAATATGTACAAAATTGCCATGTAGGCATACAACAAAGGGCTCTTTGCATTCAAAATTCATTTCTCTCCATGCTCTAGTTCAAATACATTTTTCTTTCCCTTTGTTGGGCGATCCGATGGCGATAAGTTTGTCACCCATTTCTGTTATGCTCGAGGAGTGCTCCTGCTACTCCTCCTAGTGTTTAGCTTCTGGTGAAGTTTCAACTGTTACAATAAGAAGTAAAGACATTAATATATATAAATTACATTATAAAAATTAATATATTTAACAAATTAATCACTTACGACCATCTCACGATCACTCTCCTCGATGGAAATATTTGCACACCGATGTTAGGTGTGCTCAAGCCCTGTATAAACCATCCAAATAGGAATTAAAATACGAATCAATAATGGTTTGATTTTTCACTAGAACTAGTTCATCTATAATAATGAATGTAAATTGAAATTTAGTAATTTTCCTCATAACTCCCCTATCAGAGCCATCGAGGATTTTATAGCAGAGGAAACACCAATATCCATTTCCCTCGTAACATTTGGCGGTGTTTCTATCACCAACATCTGAAAATAAAACAACAAATTATTCAATCATAAAAAAGTTACAATAGCGATCCATGTGATGACTTATAATGTATGAGATCTAATGAACAAAATTTTGAGTACAAGTATTAAACAGATATATTTCTGATTATTAGTTATTGAATTTGAAGTAATGCTTTGATTTTGAATGATCTATGTAATGCAACGTAAGTTCAACAATATGAATATAAACTACACAAATCTATTAAGCTTAGAATTCATTACTTAAGTTCTCTTTAAATTCTATATTACCTCCGTGAATGTTTGATCAAATCTATTGGCACTCAGAGGTGTTTCCTTGAAACCTCCAATAGTACCCTGTTCAACATCCAAAATCACATATTAAAATACCATTCATAAAACAATGCTATTAACACATGTAATAAATTTATAATTGTTTACTAACTTTACATACCCCACCGATAGGTGTACTACAAAAATAAGTAGGTGGATGACTGGTGTATCCAGTCTCTACACTGTGACCCTGCAATTTTATTAAAATAATAAAACTAAATTAGTTAATCTTGCATTTCACAATTAAAATTTAATAAATTAAATTCAATGAACATGCTGAATTTTACCTAAGTGTCAATGACATATGCATCATGCAAAATGTCATCCGTCCTCTCCATCCCTGTAGATGCATAAAGATCAGGCTGTGTAGTAGCATATGGATCCTGCGTAGCACCCTCTTGAGTGTCGGTAGGGTCATACGAACAAGTCGCCCCGCAAGATTGACACACATGGGTTCGAAGGCCACCACCTAAAGACTCCCCTAGATGGTGTTGTACAATAGGGATAGTGTGATGGATGACACTCTAGATCAAAGTTGTAATCACCTGCAATGTCTCTATGTCGACACTCTCCTTCGCAATAGTAGGCATCACAATCTGCTCACGAGACGGCCTAGCGAGAGGTCATCTCCCTTGCCGCGTCAGATTCAGCTGTGCACTGGGCCTATCCTGAGCTAACCCCCCACCTCTCCCCTTGAACTCCCTCATATCAAAATAATTTGGGATTTGGTTCAATACAAACTCATTGTATAGTTTCCTAAGAAAATATTGGGGGACTTCACAATTATTGCATAGTGGGTAATCAAAGACCATATACCATCTTTCATAAAAATGGTTGTTAATCTCTTGGTGGTGGCACCAATGAATAGGAAACCTCTTTGCATTGAGGGTAAGATTTTGATTTGTTTTAGGGTCAGTGAATAGAGAGCACAAATCACCTTTAGTATTTTTTAAATATTTTACTTGTTTATATGATAATTTGTCTGCATAATATGCCCTAGTTGTTTGGCTCCTATCTTGCCATCCAGATATTTGTTGGGTGATTGAATCTACATTTTTTAACATGTATTTCAATGAATTTTCTAGAAGCATTCTTTTTGTGGTTGAAGCATTTGGATCACTCAACCTACTGATAAGATCCTCAAGTTATTTTCTATTGTTCTCAATTTCACTCAAATTTTCTTGAGTGCCAAGAGGGAATTGAGAGAATGGTGGGGGAGGTTGATTTTGTTGTTGAAGTTGATTTTGTTGAGGATTTTGCTGTTGAGGATTTACCTCCTCTTCTTGTTGAGGATTTGCAAGATTTCTTACAAATTAAAAAAAAAAAATCAAATCTAACCTAAAACAAACAAAATCAATTTCAAACTAACAAATTCAAAACAAATAGTAAACAATACTTACCTCCTGCATCTCTTCATCATCGTGGTGCCATATTTGCAGAAAAAATCCAACTATTCTTGATTAAATTTGTAGAAGTCCTTCCTCCTAGAACGTGAGTGCGAAATTGAGGGCTTTTGGCCATGGGCAGAGATGAGAAATAGTGAAAAGAAAATGATACACATTTCACTTTTTTTTCTTTTAAAAGCACATAACGTACTCATGTTATAATGTGAGCGCATTATGTGTTTCCCCATTTTTTTCCCATTTGTCCACAAAAGTGTGACCAACTTCATGCACCCGCCCCACTGATTTGGAATGAAAAACCAAAAGGAAACAATGATAGAGAACTCCTCCATGAAGCCATGTTGTTGCTTTTCAACCAATCACAAGCAAGAATTAAACTTTCTTTTCCTATAAAAATTTGGAATGCACTTTATAATTTCCCTAAATGAATTTTTAATGTTTACATAATGTTTAAAATATTCAAAAATATTTTAAACATAAGTATTTGTAACTTTAGAAAAAACAAATTTTAATTATGCTTGTGGCCGAAACAAAGAAATTTCTCTACGCACAAATGGTGAACCCTAGAGCCAAGAATTTTTGTTTGCAACCATAATCAATGATTTAGAGGAAATCCATTTTCTCAAACTTTACCCAGCCATCAAAAATCAGGTACCTCCTTTGTAAACAAGCCCCGGGGAAGTGTTTGCCACACCCAACATAAATTAAAATAACAATCATATAACCTCCATTTTTTTATGAAAATGGAGTTGTAGAGGTTTTAGTCCAAAACAAGAAATGGGTTGTCCTTAGATTTTCAAAATTTGAAACTTTTCAGAACACCATTTTTTGCCATGTTGCAGTCAAAAAAGGATTAGTTAACCAATCAAAACTCATCCTAGGAGCCTGAAATCGAGTAGGCATGTTACCATTTGACCTAAGAATTCATTACAACAAACAAAATGGAAAAATTCTTCTTGAGGTGAAAGATATTAAATACCAAAGTTTCCTACTTGGAAATTTCTATAATTTCACATATTAGAAACCAATCAAGGCTCTCAAAGTCACCACTTTGAAAAAATATCAAAACAACCTCTAGGGGGCTACCACTGGAAACATAAACTCATCTCATTACACTGAGTATGTGTGCAAGAGGGTTTTCCTTGAATCATCATTCATCATGCAATATATTAAAGGTCAAACTTGACCTCCTTGAAACATTCTAAAAATTATAGGTAAATGCATTTGGTTTTGGCCTGGTAAAAATAGAAAATTTGACCATGGGGCTTTGAAATATGACAAGGGAGTACATTAATGTGGGGAGAATGGAGAGAAGCAATCCTTTCAGTATGGCAATCAAATAGCTCTGAATTATGACCCTTCAAAGTAGGTCACTTGGGAAGATTTTGGAGGTGCACTTTTGAGTTTGCAAAGAAAATTTTTTCAACATGGGACTTCAAAATTTAAATTTTTTGAAGGTTCCATCAAGCCCAAGACGGTCCTATAGGCTTAGACGAAGAGTTTGTAAGTGTTACAGTTTTTGAGTAATAGCCCATCAAAGATTGCTTCCCTTTTGCACTTTAGACCCTCAAGGGATCGATCTAGTTGAATGTAGCTCAGAGCAATTCCGTGTGTTTGGGTGTGAAAAGGGAGCATTTCTAGCATAAACATACCTATTCGAATGTGTTGGAATAGTCCGTTTGGTCATATGAGTTACACAATGAAAGTTGCACCACTTTGCAACTCTCAACTACTTGCATTTGACAACTTTTTCCCCAAGTGAAAATTCACCACCACGGGAAAATGCCTCCAAGATAGCGAAAACAGAGAGAGGTTATTGTAGAGGGGCCCAATGAGATCCTATAGGATTAGATGAGAATTTTCTAAGCATCATGGTATCCGATTAATAACATGCTAAACTTTGTAGCCATTTTGCACTTTGGACCCTTAAGGGATCAATCTGGTTGAATGTAGCTCAGAGTGATTCTGCGTGTTTAGGTGTGACAGAGGACCATTTATAGCATAAAAATACATATTCAAACATGTTGGAATAGTCTATTTGGTCACATGAGTTGCAAAACGAAAGTTGCACCACTTTGCAACTTTCAACTACTTGCATTTGACAACTTTTTCCCCAAGTGAAAATTCGCCACCACGTGAAAATTCTTATGAGATAGAAAAAACTAAGGTTATTGTATATGGGTTCAAAGTGATCCTATAGGATCAGATGAGACATTTCTAATCATCAACTTGTTAAAGCTTTTAGGCATTTTGCACTTTAGACTCTTAAGGGATTGATTTGATTGAACATAGCTTAGAGTGATTTCGTGTGTTTGGGTGCAAAAGAGGACCATTCATAGCATAAAAATACCTATTTGAACGCATTGGAATAGTTCATTTGGTCACACGAGTTGCAGAACAAAAGTTGCACTAATTTGTAACTTTCAACTACTTGCATTTCACAACTTTTTCCCCAAGTGAAAATTTTCCACCACACAAAAATTCATCTGAGATAGTGAAAACTGAGAGAGGTTATTGTACAAGGGCCCAACCTAATCCCATAGGATTAGATGAGAATTTTCTAACCATCATGGTATCTGAGTAACAACATGCTGAAGTTTGCAGCAATTTGGCACTTAGACTCTTAAGGGATCAATCTGGCTGAATGTAGCTCAGAGAGATTCCGTGTGTTTGGGTGTGAAAGAGGACCATGCCTAGCGTAAACATACCCATTTGGATTTTTTGGAATATACCATTTGGTCATGCGAGTTTAAGAATGAAAGTTGCACGACTTTGCAACTTTCAACTACTTGTATTTGACAACCTTTTCCCCAAGTGAAAATTCACCACCATAGGAAAATGCCTCTGAGATAGAAAAAACTGAGAGAGGTTGTTGTAGAAGGTTTGAACACAATCCCATAGGATTATATGATAATTTTCTAAGCATCACGGTATCCAAGTAACAACATGCTGAAGTTTGCTGCCATTTTGCACTTTGGCCTCTTAAGGGATCGATCCAGCTGAATGTAATTTAAAGTGATTCCACATGTTTGGGTGTGAAAAAGGACCATTCCTAGGGTAAACATACCTATTTGGATGTGTTGGAACAATATATCTAGTCACATGAGTTGTTGAATGAAAGTTGAACCACTTTGCAACTTTGCATTGCTTACATTTGACACTTTTTCCATTAAGTGAAAATTGGACACCACGGGAAAACCACTCCGATATAACAAAAATCGAGAGATATTATTGTAGAGGGTCCCAATGTGATCTCGTAGGCTTAGACGAATATTTTCGTAAGTACCACAGTTTCTGAGTAATACCCCATCAAAGATTGTTTCCCTTTTACACTTTAGACCCTTAAGGGATCGAGCTAGTTGAACGTATCTCGAAGTGATTCCACATGTTTTGGTGTGAAAGAGAACCATTCCTAGCATAAATGTACCATTCATAGCATAAATACACAACTTTTGATCAAAGAATCACTTCCTATGACACCAAAACATGAAACCCTCACTTTATGTCATTCCAAAGGGGTTTATTGAAAAACATTGTTCTAGGCTTCTACATAGCCAACCAATGCCTCAAACATATTTCTAAATTTATGTCTACACATGCATGAAGGTTCATCAAAATCTTCTTCCCCAAATATTTTCTACAACTTCCCTCCTCTAACCATCAAATTTCATTCAAAATACACAGTTTGACAATTAGGGCATCATGCCCAGGCACTCAACTTGCCTTCCCTACCCTTCCAAAGCTTTGAAAACTTTAATATATGCCTAATCATTCCAAATTAATCATCTCCCAATATTTCCTAAGAAAATTACACCAAAACCCAACATCGAAACTCCATTTTTAAGCCAAAAATTCACCCAATTTCCTCTGGGACAATAACCAAAAACACTCCTAGACATTTTTCCTACTCCTAAATATTATTCCTACATCTAATCCTACAATTTTGGACTCATTACACTAAGCCATAGAGAGAAACAATAGGTGGAATGGGTCATTTATTCAATTTTAGTCTTCAAACCCTTATGGCTCGCTGTGCAAAATCGTAGTCAGTAATTTGACAATAAAATTCTTAAAACTCAATGAATTTCCTTCACTCCAAAGCCAAAACATACCTAACAAATATCTCTACCAATTGAAAAATCTTTTAGGACATAATGCTTCTGTACAACCAAGTATAATAGGCTGCAACAAAAAATTCAATGAAACACACATAATTACAAGAGAAATCAAGGGTTTTTTATTATTTTTCCTTCACCAAAACCTTCAAAAAACTATTCCTTCGAGTTCCCAACATATTTAAATCTTAACCATCCTATGAAAATTTCTCTAACTTCCCTTTGAATTCCCATGACCATTGGGCTTCTTCAAGTTTACATTTTTTTGCACTTTTTTCACATTGACAACTTTTCAAATTTTGTAATTTTACATCATTTTGACAAATATGCAACATGAACTCCAAAATGACCCCAAAACCAACTAACATGACTTAATAAATTATAAATTGGTCTAATATGACCTTATTCAATTGAAAAAACTCAAAACACAAAACTAACTTAAGAATTCCATGAACCAAATTTGCTCAATAACCTTGGTGCCCCTGCACCAAATTTCAATATTTGAGTAAATCTAATTACAATGCCTTAGGTAATCCATTTTCATAGATATTTTACAATGTCACTCATAAATTTGAGATTCTCTTATAATTTCTACATCATAGGTACTCATGATGAGGTTAAATTCAAATGAGTAACTTGACATTCCCTCGCTAAGCTTCACACACTCTTTTATAATGACTTCAAATCATAATTGAGATTTGTCAAGATCATCAAAATAAAGATGTTGCATTGCTTTTTGGTAGAGATTATCTTTGATGGCTCATAAATCAACATTTTCTGCAAGGAGAGACCAATCAATTTTTGGTAGTTTACTTACAAATATGCAAAGTAAAAGAAGAAAAAGAAAGAGTATTCAAAATGGAAATAAAATGAAAATAGATGGAAGGAACTTATAGAAAACAAATCCACACCATTTAGTTCCAACTTGGGAACAAAAAGGCATAAATCTTGAAGCTTCCATTGAGGATAGGTATGCCAATCTCTCAATTTAGTCACTCATGGTGATACATCTTCATTGGGAGTTGCAAGATACCTATTGCACACAACACCTCTCATGAATATAATAACTTGAAATTTGATATGCTCTTATAATGTCTATATCGTAGGTGCTCATGATAAGTTTAACTTAAAATGAATAACTTGAAATTCCCTCACCAAGCTTGCATTGCATTTTTGTAATGGCTTAAAATCGTAACTGAGAGTTGTCAAGATCATCAAAGTAAGGATGTTGCATTTCCTTTTTGGCTGAGATTCTCTTGGATGGCTCATAAATTTTCATTTTCTACAAGGGGACACCAATCAATTTTTAGTAGGTTACTTACAAATAGGCAAAGTAAAAGAAGATGATAGCATTGGAATCAAAAAAATTAATGTGCATACGAGTATAAATTAATAATAACCAGTGTGCATACTTACAAATTAATCCAACAAACCATCCAAGTCTGCTCTAGTCTTTATTGTGTCAAGTATTGCCTCATGGTGAGACTTGCGAACCTTCCACAAGGTCTACCCCCATATTTGGTCAAATGAACATTGGATTCCATGACAAGGTTTGAGTAATCAAGAATCTTACAATGTGTGTCAAAGTCTTGAAACAACCAATGTTTCACACTCTTATGTGGGTACATTCTAAACCACTTTATAGTAACAACAACCAATATTGTAGGCTATTCAATATTTTCTCCTTCTATAACTAGGGCCTCCAACTTCTTTTTGGCCTCAACATAATGACACAAGTAATATTTTGTTCCCTCTTCGTTGTCTTCATCTGAAATAACTGCATAAACATGTTGGATGTTGTGGTTGTGTTATATGTGGTTGCCATTGATATCAACACTATTAGCATTAATGCATTAGAGGTTGTATATGTCGAGGATATTGAGAAAATTGTAATAAAAAGAGTTGTAGGTTGCTAGTGGTGAAGTGAAGTCTAGTCTATCGATGAGTTTAGTACATTTTTGTTCAGAGGTTGTGGACTAAAAGGTTTCTTGTTGAGTATATCTAGTTTATTCACGTCAAGTTTCAGAGATCCACGTGATGATTTGATCAAGTTATAAAGATTTGTATTCTAATAATTTTTATGTTACTTTAGTTGGTGTTCCTGAATGAAGATGATAGGATTTTAGTAAGGTCAGTTGTTGTGGATGCTTCCTTGGTGATTCATGATTTTTGTGGATGTTTCTAGATTGTGCTCTATCTGTGTTGCACGTTCGCATTGATCATTATGCTCGCAATCCAAAATTTTCTCTTGCATGTTCATGTTTTTCATGTTCTTGGCTGACAAGGTGTTTGTAGCACATTGTGGATCTTCGAGGAGTAATTAATTGAAGTGGTTCATGTTTGAGGATGTTATTTTGGGTCTTCACTATGTTATGGCTGACCTTGGTTGATTTACGTGAATAATCTTTATTGATTTGGGCCAATAGTTTATATTCTTTTTTATTATTTTGTTGAAGCTGACTTGTAGCGATGTAATTTCTTGTTGCGAATATATAGAAGAAATTGTTTTATCATTTGAAGGAATGAGAGTAGAAGAGTGTGTGAAGTGTGTGAGTCCTATGTGTCAATATTTTTTAGATTATACAAAGGTAGAGAAGAGTGTGAAGAAGAGTGAAGAAGAGTGAAGAAGTGTTCATAAGCTTAACTAGAATTGTAATTAGGCATTAGCATATGCTATTTTTCTCAGTTCAAATCTAATGGATGTAATCGGAATCTTTTTGTAAGACAGTGTGTCTTCCTTTTGTAATTGAGCAGTGATCTCTAGGTAGTTTGCTTCAATGCATGTGCATTCCCCATTCATATTTCTTTATACTTTTAACATGGTAAAATCATGTGGACTGATCTCCACCATGGTTTTTTCCCTAATAAGGTTTCCACGTAAAAATCTTGGTGTTAGGTGTGTTTTTGATGTGTTGTTCATTTATGCTTTCCTGGTTATTGGTCAGATCTAAGAATAAGGTTAATAAGTTGAATAAGTTTGAAATTTTGTGACAACTTATTCATCCCCCCTCTCTCAATTGTTTGCCCTTGTGTTTCCAATAATTGGTATCAAAGCAGGTTGCTTCAAAGAAGTTTAATAGCTTGAGGTGATCTAGGATGGTGACTTATAATAATGATAGTCCTATATTTTATGGAACAAATTATTCTTTGTGGAAGACTCAAATGGAGTGCCATCTGAGATGCATTAGTGAAGCTTACTGGTACATTACAAGTAATAGGTATGTTATTCCTCATAATGGTCCTACTACTACTACTAAGATTAGGGATGCTGAGTATAATATCAGGGCTAAGGAGGCATTGTTGAGTGCTTTGAATTATCCTGAGATGAAACATGTGATGGATTTGATGACTGCTTGTGAGATCTGGAAAAAGTTGGAAACTTTGTATGAAGGTGATGCTAATGTGAAGATTGCTAAGCTACAAAGTTTGAAAGGGAAATATGAAATGTTAAGAATGGGTGATGATGAGAACATTAATAATTTCATGCAAATATTGAATTAATTTGTGTGTGATATTAGATGTGATAGTTGGACAAATCAAAGATTGTTGCTAAAGTGCTCAGATCCTTTCCTACTTCCTACAAAGTTAAAGGTAGTGTTATTGAAGAGCTCCAGACTATGACAAATGTTACCAAAGATATGTTGATTGGTAAGCTTACTGCTTTTGACTTGAGTGAATTTGGTGATTCCCTTCCTAAGGTAGAATCTACATTCAAGGCCACTACTTCTAGAAGAGATAAGCATAGATATGATCTGGGTGAAAGTTCATCAAGAAAGGCATTGAAGTATGAGGATGAAATGAAACAAATGGAAGAAGAAGAAAGAGAGCTAGAAGAGATGGAAGCATTGATTGTGAAAAGAGAAGCCAAAGGATAGGGTAAGTATAAAGGTAAGTTTCTTATTAAATGTTTCTCTTGCAATAAGATAGGTCATTTTGCATCAAGGTTTTCAGAAAGAGATTCTAAGCCAAGACATAACAAGCATAAACTTCAAAAAAAGTGTTATTATGTTGTTGATGAAGGTGTGATACATGATGAATCTAATAAAGGAAATGGAAGTGAGGACGAATGGGAATTTATTTATATCAAGGAAAATAATCTTGTGTCTATTGAATCTGCTAGTTGTACAAATGTGGAGAAAGCCCTAGCTACTCGAGTTGAAGAGAAAGATGAATGGGTGATCGATAGTGGATGTTCACATCATATGACAAGAGATAAAAGTAAGTTTGTGAGCTTGTAAAATTATGATGGTGGTGTTGTGAGATTTGGTGATGACAAAGCTGGTGTGATAAATGGAAAAGGATGCATTTCTCTTGATGGTAAGCATAATACTGATGATTTCCTATATGTGGAAGGCTTGAAGCATAATATTTTAAGTGTTGGATAGATGGTTCATAAGGGATACAATCTTCAGTTCAAGGATGGAAAGTTAAAAATATTGTTAAATTTTGTAAATGTGATTGCATCAGGTACAAAAACAAAAGGTAATATCTTTCACCTAAGTGCTGCTAGGAAAATTTATTTGATTGCTCAGGTTGATGACGACATAGATACACCATCTAGAACCTGTGGATATGATTTTGATGATTAGAATGATAGTACAAACAAAGGAAAGAAAGTTCAGATTTCAAATCAAGTTCAAATCATTCTGGTGAATCAAGAAGATCAAGAGGAAGGAGAAACTGGTGAAAGTGCAGAAGAGAGATTAGAAGAGCCTAAAATTCAAGAACATCCTAAGACTCTGAGGTGAGTGAGATTGAATCATTTAGAAGATCAGATCAAAGGTGATAAGAACAAAAGTGTTCAAACTAGGAGAAGAATTGCAGAAGAATATTGTTTACTTTTAAAGACTGAGCCTAACAATGTGAATGAAGCATGCAAAGATGAACATTGGGTTGAAGCAATGAAAGAGGAACTACAATAGATTGAAAAGAATGATACATGGATTCTTGTTCCCGAACCTAAGGATAAAAATTTAATTGGAACTAAATGGGTCTTTAGAAACAAACTAAATGAGAAAGGTGAAGTGGTTGGAAACAAAGCGAATGTAAGGGATATTCACAGATGGAAGGTATTGATTTTGAAGAGACCTTTTCCCCTATTGCTAGAATTGAAGCTCTAAGATTGTTTCTTGCTTATGCTACTTACAAAGACTAAAAGGTTTATCAAATGTATATCAAGTCATCTTTTCTAAATGGCAATTTGGAAAAAGAGGTGTATGTTGAGCAACCAGATGGATTTGAGTTGGCTGATTGGGGAGATATGGTTTTTCAATTGAAGAAGGCATTGTATGGAATCAAGCAAGCCCCTAGAGCATGGTATGATAGATTGGATAAGTACTTGTTGAAGCTTGGATTTAACAAAGGTACTATTGATAGTAATATTTATTTCAAGATTGATCATAATAAAGATTTGATTATGGAAGTCTTTGTTGATGATATCATTTTTGGAGGAGATGATAGCTTGTGCATGAAGTTTGTTGATGAGATGTACAGTGAGTTTGATATGTCAATGATTGGAGAGATGAAATTATTTTTGGGATTGAAAATTACTTAGTTAGATAAAGGGATCTTTATATCTTAGTCCAAGTATGTGAAAGAATTGCTAAATAAATTTGGTATGGAAGATTCAAAGCCAGTTGGTACACCCATGGTGATCGGATGCAAGTTGACAAAAGATGATGATTCTTTGAAAGCAATCAGACTAGATATAGATCAATTATTGGTGGATTTCTTTACTTGACTCAAACTAGGCCTGATATCATGAATGTTGTATGTATTGTTGAAATATTTCAAGTTGATCCTAAAGAATCTCATGTGAATGTTGTGAAGAGGATTTTTAGATACTTGAAAGGGACAATTGATTTTGGCCTGTGGTATGCTAAAGTTGATGATCTTACTTTGAGTTCCTTTACTAATGTTGATTGGGCAGGAGATGTGATTGATAAGAAAAGTACTAGTGGTGGGGAATTTTTCTTGGGAAAGAAGTTGATTTCATGGTTAAGTAAGGAGCAAAATGTTATTTCTTTATCTACTATAGAGGAAGAATACAATGTTGTTTCTAATAATTGTACTCAATTATTGTGGATGAAGCAGATGTTGAAGGATATCAGAGTTGTGTATGATGAGCCTATTGTTATATTTTGTGATAACTCAAGTGCTATTAACATTTCTAAGAATCTAGTGTTACATTCAAATACCAAGCATATATCTATCAAGTTTCACTTTTTGAGAGAGAAAGTAAGTGAAAAGGAAGTCAGGTTGGAGTATGTGCCTACTAAGGAGCAAACTGTAGACATCTTTACCAAGCTATTTCCTAGGGATACTTTTGAGTATCTTAGAGGGAAGCTAGGGGTGATTACCCCTCCTAATCAGAACTAAGATTTATTGAATTGCATCAATCCATGCATTTCATGGTCATATTTTGATCTGGATTGATGGTGTGGTGGCTACTACTCAGGGGGAGTAGTTAGATGTTAAGATGTTTAGATATGTGGTTCAAAGCTTGTATAGAAGAGATATTTGTCATTGATGTCAAAGGGGGAGAATATTAATGTGAAAAAATTTCTCACAGAGAAGAACCTTGTGAGGAGAAGAGTTATGTGGATGAGTTGAGGAGAGAAGAGTCAGAACCTAAGGGAGAGTAAGTATAGTTGCATTGATGGTGTTTTTCACATCATGTGTTGCCATCAATGCTAAAAGGGGGGATTGTTGTATGTTGTGGTTGTGTTGCTGATATGTGGCTGTCATTGATGTCAACACTATTAGCATTAATGCATTAGAGGTTGTATATGTCAAGGATATTGAGAAAATTATAGTAAAAAGAGTTGTAGGTTGTCAGTGGTGAAGTGAAGTTCAGTCTTTCGGTGGGTTCAATACATTTTTGTTTAGAGGTTGTGGACTATAGGGATTCTTTTTTTGTATATCTAGTTTATCCACATTGAGTTTCAGAGATCCGTATAAAGATTTGATCAAGTTATGAAGATTTGTATTATGATAGTTTTTTGTTACTTTAGTTGGTGTTCCTGAATGAAGATGATGTGATTTCAGTAAGTTTAGTTGTTGCGGATGCTTTTCTAGTGATTCATGATGTTTGTGGATGTTTCTACATCATCCTCTATCTATGTTGCATGTCTGCATTGATTTTGGTGTTCACGATATGAGATTTTCTCTTGCGTGTTCATGTTGTTCATGTTCTTGGCCAACAAGGTGTTTGTAGCACGTTGTGGATCTTTGAGGAGAAATTAATTGAAGTGGTTCATATTTGAAGATGTTATTTTGGGTATTCACTATGTTATGGCTGACCTTGGTTGATTCACATGAATAATCTTTATTGATTTGGGCCGCTAGTTTATATTTTTTTTTTTTGTTGAAGCCAACTTGTAGCGATGTAATTTCTTGTTGCAGACTATCTATAAGAGATTGTTTTATCATTTGAAGGCATGGGAGTAGAAGAGTGTGTGAAGTGTCTGAGTCCTATGTGCAAATATTGTTTAGACCATATGAAGGCAGAGCAGAGTGTTAAGAAGAGTGAAGAAGAGGGAAGAAGTGTTTATGAGCTTAATAGGAATTGTAATCAAGCATTAGCAGATGCTATTTTTATCAATTCAAATTTGATGGATGTAATCAAAATATTTATGTAAGATAGTGTGTCTTCCTTTTGTAATTGAGTAGTGAGCTCTAGGTAGTGTGCCTAAATGCATGTGCATTCCCTATTCATATTTCCTTATAATTTTAATAGGGTATAAACTTGTGGACCGACCTCCACCATGGTTTTTCCCCTAACAGGGTTTCCATGTAAAAATCTTGGTGTTATGTGTGTTTTTTATGTGTTGTTCATTTATTATTTCATGGTTATTGATCATATCTAAGAATAAGGTTAATAAGTTGAATAAGTTTGAAATTCTATGACAACTGATTCATTCCCCCCCTCTTAGTTGTATGCCCTTGTGTTGCCAACAAAAAATGCCCTACATTGATATGTGCAACAAATATCTTGAAATTAGTCAACATTACAAATACACTAAAAAATAAGATAACAATATGGAATTTCAAAAACTAAGCAAGTATATATATTACTTGGTTGAACTAGATCTTATATGTGGTCAAAGTCGACCGATGATTCCATCTATGTTAGTTCCAATGTTGTCAGAGGGTGATACGTTTGATGTGGGCTAAGATAACTTGTCAACCATTTGTCAACCCACTCCCCTAACTCATAGTCATTCCAAGCTTATATTGTACATGAAGATCAAAAGCATGCCATCTTCCATGTATTGATACTCCACGAACCTACATTTGTGCTAAGGAAAGAGTGTAGCTCACTTGATCTTGTTAGTGTACAACAATCCTCATATGCTACAATGTTAGTATCATCCATCAACCAAAAAAATCTATGAACTGAAGACGTACCTTCATTACCTGGACCCATTGAAGCATTACACCACTCAACAATTGATTTTACATCTGTCAACTTTGCACTGTCTTTATACTTTAACTCTTCTCATGCTAATGCTCTTTTCATGCATCCTCCTACACCATCATGCTCCCTCTTTCCATGCCCAGCCTGAAAAATGTTCCACGTATGTTGAACACCTATGTGACATAGATTTTGGGAACCTAAATGCTTGCTCTTGCACTTCTAAGGTTTTTCACCTAAAACGAGAGAGATTTAGGTTCAAAATGCTTATGTAACACTCAAATTAGGATGTATGCAATGTGATATGAAGTGAATGAACTTAACTAAATGCAACTGACTGATTAAGATGATAAAAAATGAATGCAAAAGTGCAATTTAAGCCATGTTTGAAAACATATTGTGATATGAAAACGACTATGAAAATGAAAAAATTATGCAGAATAGAAGGTACAGGGATAAATATGAGTGCACCTAGATGAAATATGAACTATCTAGAGTGTCTGGAATACTGATGAATTTTATTGATTTTTCACAGTGGGACTCATTCACCTAGGGTGGCGAATTAGTCCTCCTACTAATGAAAAACTATTAGGAGTTGAATTCTATCTATTGGGATCTGAAATCTAACAAAGTTCAAGTTTCTAGTCCTAAGGCGGGACTCATTCACCATAGGTAGTGAATCAGTCCTCTCCCAAATTTATAAAAAACTAGGAGACAACTCTACAACACCAGATCTAGGAATGTCTGCTTGTTGAGTTGTCAAAGTCAAATCTACAAAAAATAGACAAATAAGTCTCTCCAAGCTTGAATTTAACTTATGTTGACTTGAAGTACCTAGTTGACATGAAAATCAATATTCAATGCCTTATAAACTGTCAAATCTACAAACTAAAGGGCTACAAATACATAAGCAAAAGGGGGAAAATGATTAGGGTTAGTGAATAGGGGTTTCCCTTGGTCAAACCCCACTTTTGGAAATTAAACCCTTAAAAATATAATGAAATGCAAGAGAAAGATAAAGTGATAACATGCAAATGATATCAACTCACCTAACTCTTGATCTTTTAATTTTGAAGTAATGTCAATGGCAGCTTCAAAGTACTTGAAAAGTGCTTTAATTTTTGATGTAAGATGCTTGAATGTATAGGTGGATAAGTGAATTTGATTAATTGGGGTTGAAATGAGATGAAAATCACATATTTATACAATTCTTGTGCCTTACTATCCATTCATACCTCATCACAGGCTGACATCAAGTGTTTTTGAATAAAATCCTGAAAGGAAATTTGAAATATTTTGAATTTGGGGCCAAGGGGGACTCATTCACCACCCATGGTGACTGGGTCCCACCTAGTACCTAAAAATAGGTGTCGAGAATAATGTTGTATTTTATGTCATTTGTTGGGATAACATTCAAAAATACACTTAATTAAGTCATATGAGGGAATAAAGGGGCCAAATAAAGCATGAGAAAGGTGTAAATAGTGAAGATGTTCGTAGAAAAGTGTGAAGGCTTGTTACAAGACTTTACAACACTTTAATATAGAATTTTTTGATGAGAAAAGAGGTGGTTTTTAGGTAAGTTGTATTAAATAAATTCTAGAAGAATGTAGAAATGTCTTACAAGACTTCACAACACCTTCACAAGACATCGTTCTTTGAGTTTTAGTACCTAAATAAGCATGTTCAAGCCATGATACAACATTAAATCAGAGCAACATAGTTCCAACACCATGAAACAAGACCTAAAAGGCCATGAAAATGTCAAAGTACCATTTTTCTATGGCACAACCTATAATGACATGCATCCTGGACAACCAGTAGAACATGTGTGAGTTCTTGAACTATGTTGCACAGTTATCCTATCATATTATACGCTGACCATATGCTATGCCCCTCTAATCCAAATCATTGTAGAACATATGGAAGAAATCTTGCATGAACTTTGGATAATGTGTGTGATCATCACTAATATAATAGTGATACTCCCTTAATACCTTCCTTTGGTCCTTTGTACTATTAGCTGCATGAATGAATGCTATGTGCACAAATATCAAAACTTGTGTGGAGTTGGAATATTGTGACTACACTTCACGTCGTGGCTGTAGAGTGTAGTTTTGTGCAAAGTCAACCACTAATACTATGCTGCCAACTAAAAAGGTGTCCTTGCATAGTTTGAATTGTGTGTTCAACCTTTGGGCTCTATGGGTATTCCTTGCATACTCATACACTATATTGTCACGAAACATGGACATAAACTGATACACTGGAATCTTCTAAATAACAAAATCACACCTTTTTTCTTGAGACCCATCTTTTGTAACGTATGTTGGGTATGTGCAGGATCATGATGGGCCAAAAAGTGACAATATGATGGGTATGTGGCTGATGACTTTTTCTTACCCAAAATTGATGAAACGAAAAGGGTTTTTAAAGGAGATTCTCAACTTTCCACCAATATAAATTATGCTTTACTTTGAATTTAATAAGTAATTATTATTCATTTTCTATTCAAATTACGACTAAAGTCCTCATTGATAGGCTAATTGAAAAACATCTATATCTTTCAAATGGTGTCACATCTTTGAATCCAAAACATGTGTCACATTCTATGCTTCTCATACTATAGGATTAAAAATAAAAATTTGAATTTCATGAAGTTTTGACCAATTTAAGGTGGTTAGACATCACGAGTTTTTAGATTTTTAAAAGTTGTAATAAAAATTCATAATTAATTATTTACTTTGAAAAAATTACAAAAAAATATGCATCACATCAGGACATGAGCCCTCTACTTATATCTAAAATCTTATAAAAAATATTATCATTTTATTGTGGTTAGGGTGGTTAGACAGACACCTACTTCTTATTTTTTCCCTGAAATTTAAGTACAACTGCATTGAAATTTCAAATTTTCACAGAATAGATTTTTTTTTTTAAACAAACCTTTTAGTTTAGAAACTACATTAAATTTTCTATAGATTCTATTCTTACATATTTTTGAAATAATATAGATAACTTATTCAAATTTTTATGTCAAATTTCCTAACTCTAATTTTATCTAAATTTTTTGCCACTTAAGGGCCTACTTTTCCATGATGATCCTACACATACCCTGCCATTGTTTTGTACTTCCCAAACTCTACTAGTTTTTGTCCCACCAGATCTATGCTTTCCATATGTTGACATACTGGCATACGCTACAAACCACTGCAACGCTCGCATGAACCATCCAAGCATGTTGTCCTGTAGAATATTTGGCCATCCTCTATTTCACAATAAATTTTTGATAAGAACTCTCTTGAAGATGTTTGTGGGGCTTCTATGCCACAATGCTACAAAACATCGTTACCATGCAAATATAAACATATAGAACGATAAATATCATAATAGTTAGAGAATTCAATATGTAGTCTATAACAACAAGTAGTGCATGTGTGATTTATCTTGAAAAAAAAGATTTAAGCATTTCAAAAAATATTTGACAAATACTAATTTGAGGGTAATCCTATTGAAATTTATGAAAAAAATGGGTTTGAGTCGTATACAAAAAATTCTTTGGATGTGGCTCAAAGTTTTGACTATTGATTCTCCTTCTTACCACATCCCTTTGATTCAGAGATGGCCTTATGTTATTCTTTCAATAATCTTCAATTAGTGTTCTCAATGCTTCAACAACTTTTTAATCTTTTTGTGGTAGTCTCTCTGAGAATTCCCATAATTCATTTGAATCGGTGCCCTCAATTCTTTGTTTCCTTTGAATGGATTTTGATAAAGTTTTTCTACTAATTCTCATTTGTTCACTTTTCTTTCTAATGAGATGAGCTCTCTTTGTTTGACTACTTATCAAAGTTGATGTAATGACACATTGGGTGAAATTACTATCCTTTGAGCATGAGATCTTACCCACACTCTCATAAGCATCCATTAGATTCTTCAAAATAGTTTTTTCACTTGATGCATTCGATGTTCTCAACCCAAAAGTATTCATGATGTTTATATACTTTATATCCCACATCATTTCAATAAATAGTTGACATCTTGTGGTCTCATTTAGCCTTTCAAAGAATATTTCCAAATCTTATCAACATATCTTCTATAAGTGTGTTGGAATCTTACCTTCCATGTGCTGCAAAATATCCTCATTAATATTAATCAAATACTTTGGCTTTCTACACAAAATTCTAGGTGTTGTTCTCCTAGGTACATACATCTCAACATTAGGAATTTCATCAATATTTAATTGAGGTGGGCTAGATTCTGTACCTTCGATCGAGGGTGGAGTAGAAGACATACCTTGAGGTTCATGTGCGGATGATGGCATACCTTCTTCATCAAATCTGAGGGATTATGTACTCTCAACTTGAGATGTGGTGGATATTTTCCAACCATATTCACTTGTGGTAGATGGTGTCCCTCCATATTCACTTATGCTTAATGGTGTCCCTTCGTATTCACTTGTGGTAGATGGAGTGTCTCCAACTACAGTATCTGAATCTGTCCTACCACAACACTTTCACATTTTTGCACTTTGTGTTGCCAATGCCTGTTCTATTTTTTATGGTTGAGGTTCCTCTTCAATTGGATTGTTTTTGTCAATTGTATCCAATTTCTTCTTTTCACGATATGCCGCCACTCGTTCTCTCTCCTCTGCTTTGAAGGTTTCATACTCTTCATCTGTTAGTTTATTCATTCTTCGTTTCTTCGGCATGGCAGATAATTTTACCTGTATCATGGTAATGAGATGAATATTAGTTCCTAAAATAATTATCCATTCAAATAAATGAAATATATGTCATTCAAGGCTTCATAAAAAATACTTACAATCGTCCTATAGAAGAGTATTTCTAGCATAGACAAAGGTGGTGTAGGAGCACCATAGGAGTCCAATTTTCAAGTTTTGTCAATCTTGGTTATGTAATTGGTTCTAGGTAGGTTTTAGGTAGTTTATTCTTAATAAGGTCTTGTTAGACCATTTCCATATTGTATTAGGCATAGTGGGGTTCAAAGTTGCAAAATGCAAAATCTTGTAAAAATGTTGTCAAGGAAAAGTTGTAAAATTGCAATAATTGGAATACCATCAGTCGTGGGAGATGAATAGTCAGTTGATTTAGTTATTTCTGATGTAAGAATCCTATTAAGGCCTAAAAAATTTGTTCATATTTTGAACAAGAAAATCAATCAAAATCATTGAATTTTCTAAATATTTACTATTTTATTGCTGCTAGTTAGCTCCAAGTATGAATCCATGATATACAACTTGGGTTTGCTCTGAAAACTCATTGAAATAATTAGGTAGGTGATCTAGCTTCAGTTTGGAGGTGGTTTGATTGAATTTTATCAAGAAAAAAATATTTTACAGTCAATTTATTGATTGCAGGTTTGAAATTTTGAGTTTAAGGGTTTTGAAGTTGTAAAAATGTATTAGTGCCACATTCCACCTATTTACTCTTTTGTGACTCTGTGGAATGGGCACCAATAGAGGAGGTTTAGGTGTAGGTGTAGGTTCTTAGCATTGAGTAAGTGAAGATACAGAGTTCTTGTTGCTGCTCGAAGTGATTTTATGTGATTTCCATGCAAGAATGGGTGGTAAAGGTTGGGAGATAGTTCGTTTAGCTTGTGTAGACCCAATTCAAGGTATTTGAAGCTATGGAAAGGTGTATGGAGGTATGGAATGTGTACTTACAATAAACCCTCACTATTTGTGTTGGAAACTCAAGGGCAGACAATTGAGAGGGGGGGTGAATCAGTTGTCACCGAATTTCAAACTTATTCAACTTATTAACCTTATTCTTAGATTTGATCATTAATCATGAAAGCATAAATGAACACATCATAAACATACATAACACCAATATTTTTACATGGAAATCATGTTAGTGTTAGCAGATCGTCAATGCTCCCCTCGAGATTCATGACATGGACAAACGACCTCCCGTGAATTCATTAACTCTAACGGTTGTATCGAGCATTAACAGGTTGATCTTTTGGTGCAAAAAAAACCATGGGGCCAATAGTTAGGGGAAAAACCATGGTGGAGGTCAATCCACAAGATTATACCATATTAAAAGTATAATAAAATATGAATGGGGAATGCACATGCATTCAGGAACACTTCCTAGAGCTCACTGCTCAATTACAAAGGAAGACACACTATCTTACAGAAAGGTTTTGATTAAATCCATCAGATTTTAAACTCAAAAAATAGCATTTGCTAATTCTTGGTTACAATTCTGGTTAAGCACATGAACACTTCTTCACTCTTCTTCAATCTCTGCTCTACCTTCAAGTGATCTAAACAATATTTTCACACAAGACTTGCACACTTCACACTTCCACTCCTTCACACTTCCAAATGATAAAAACAATCACTTTTATATATATCCACAATAAGAGATTACATCGCTATAATTTAGCTTTAACAAAATAGCAAGAAAGAATATAAACAGTTGGCTCATATCAAATAAAGATTAATCATGTGAATCAACCAAGGTTGGCCACAACATAGTGAAGACCTATTGGAAAAACAAGGATAGACAACTGAGAGGGGGAGGGTGAATTAGTTGTCCCAAAATAATAAAGTTTTCAAACTTTACTTAACTTAATCTTAGATCTGATGAATAAGTAATTAACCATAAACAATTAACACATTAGAGAGACAGAGAACACCAATATTTTTTTATGTGGAAACCCTATTAGGGTAAAAACGATCATGAATGTTAGTCCACAATATGATACACTATTAAAAGTATAATGAAAACAATAAAGGGGAATTCACATGCATTCAGACACACTGCCCAGAGCTCACTGCTTAATTATAGAAAGGGCTCATTGTCCAACAATAAAAAAATAGGATTAAAATCTCGAGGGTATGAACTAACAAAATAGCTTCCTCAAAAGCCTAATTACAGTTCCAATTAAGCAAAAAAAACTCCTTCACTTTTCACTCAAACTACTTCACACTTTGCTCGGTATCCTTCACACTCTACTCTATAATCGAATGATATTTGCATAGGAGTACATCTAACACACAAAGCACACTTTGCACTGATGAAGCAGTTGTGCTTATATAATCACTACATAAGATTCATCAACAACTTTATTGGCCAAAAAAATAAAGCATATTTACAATGTAGGTCCAAATTTACAATTAAATTTTCAATGTGGATCAAAACACTATCAACCAAAACAATGATATGACCCAAAACAATATTCACAAGCATGCCAAATATTCAAATTTTACTTTTCAAGGATCCAAAAAATGTTACCACCATCATGTTGGCCAAGAACATAAAAAATTTAACATGCACAAGAAATTTTTTGACCACGAGCATACCGATCAACATGGATGTACCACAAAGATAGAGAATGATCTAGAGACATCCAAGAACAACAAGAAACAATAGAGAAACATCTGCAACAACTAGAATGACCATAATTACACAATCTTCACTCAAGAACACTGACAGAGACCACATATATAATGCTAGACCACAACATGATCAAATCTATATGCAGACCTCTCAAAATTATGGTGGATGATCTAGATACTCTCAAGAATAAACCCTTTAGTCCACAATAGTTGATCTTCAACGTATAGAATAAGACACCTTCATACCTACATAGTTCCACTAGGAACCTGGAACACTTTTTTTTACATTTTTTTCAATATCCTCAACATATACAACCTTTAATACACCAAATGCTAATAGTTTTGAGATCAATGACAACCACATATTAGCAACACATCTACAACATCCAACAATCTCCCCCTTTCGCATTGATGGCAACACATGACGTGAAAAATACCATCAACCCAACACACTTGCTTTCCGTTTGGTTCTGACTCTTCTTTTCAATTTCTCTTCTCCCCTTAAAAGTATTTTTCACATTGCACTTCTCCCCCTTTGACATAAATGGCAAAGGCAACCATAACCTTCCCATATACATGCTTTGAACCACATATCTACACATCTGACTACTCCCCCTGAGTAGCAGTCATAGAAACATCAATTCAGATCAAAATATAGCAATGTAGCTCACAGATTGATGCAAGTGAATGCATCTAATAGTTCTTATCAGGAGGGGTAATTACCCCTAGCATTCCTCTGAGATACTCAAAAGTATCCTTCAGCAATGGTTTAGTAAAGATGTCTGTAATCTATTCTTTGGTAGGAACATACTCCAATCTAACTTCTTTCTCATTCACTTTCTCCCTCAAGAAGTGAAACTTGATTGATATGTGTTTTGTCTTAGAGTGTAGTACCGGATTCCTTGAAATATTTATTGCACTTGAATTGTCACAGTATATGGCAATAGGTTCTTCATATACCACCCTAATATCTTTTAGTATTTGTTTCATCCATATCACTTGAGTACAATTATTTGTAGTAGAAATATATTCTGCTTCAGTAGTAGATAGGGAAATGGAATTCTACTTTTTACTTAACCAGGACACCAGCTTCTTCCCTAGGAAGAAAGCACTGCCACTAGTACTTTTCTTGTCATCTATGTCTCCAGCCCAATCAACATCAGTTTATTCAATCAAAGTGAGCTCATCATCCTTTGGATACCGAAGTCCAAAGTCAACTATTACTTTTAGATATCTAAAGATTCTCTTAATAGTAGTCACATGTGATTCTTTTGGATCAGCCTAAAATCTAGCAACCATACATACAACATTCATAATATTTGGTCTAGTCTGGGTTAAATAGAGAAATCCACTAATCATTGACCTATATCTAGTTTGATTCACCTTAGGATAATCTTTAGTAGGTCTCACATAGTTAGACTACGATATGAAAACTCCCTTGTCTAACTGGGTAACTTTTCATCCTAGAAAGAACTTCATCTCTCCAATCATACTCATCTCAAATTCATCCTTCATCTAATCAACAAACTTCATACATAAATTGTCACCTCCTCCAAAAATGATGTCATTAAAAAAAATTTCTATAGTTAACTCTTTATCATGATCCAATTTGAAATGTAAGTTGCTATCAACTGTACATTTAGTGAATCCAATCTTTAGTAACTATTTGTCCAATCTAGCATACCAAGCTCTGGGGGCTTGCTTAATTCCATATAGATCTTTCTTCAAGCAGAAAACCATATCTTCCTTATCAGTTAGTTGAAATCGATCCAACTATTCAATGTATACTTCTTCTAGTTCTTTATTCAGAAATGTCGACTTCACATCCATTTGATAGACTTTATAGTTCTTGTATGCAACATAAGCAAGAAATAATATAACATCTTCAATTATGGAAAAAAGAGAAAAAGTTTCTTCAAAATCAACACCTTCCATATGAGAATACCCTTTACATACCATTCTTCCTTTATTCCGAACCACTTCACCTTGTTCATTCAGCTTGTTCTGAAACACCCATTTAGTATCAATCACATTTTTGTCTTTAGGTTTGGGAACCAGTATCCACATGTCATTCTTTTCAATTTGTGTCAGCTCTTCCTTCATAGCTTCCATCTAGTGTTCATCTTGGAAGGCTTCATTGGCATTTTTAGGTTCAATCTTGGAAATCAAGCAATACTCTTCTGCAATCTTTCTTCTAGTTTGCACTCCTTTATTCTTATCTCCTATAATTTGGCTTTTAGAATGATTTAGCTTTATATACCTTGGAGTTTTGTAACTTTCATGAACTTCTGGTTCTTCTGATCTTCCTTCTACACTTGCACTTGTCTATGCTTCCTTGCTTACTTGATTTACTGGAACGAATTAAGGTTTCTTTATTGAAATATATGGAATAATCTGAAGTTGATTCTATGTCTGAACATTCTTCTCTTTTTTTGTATTATATTCATCTGAATCATATCCACAATATCTAGATGATTTGGTAGAATCCTCATCAACTTTGACATTTGCACTCTCAACCATCTTTCTTAGTCTTCTATTATAGCATCGGTAGGCCTTGATTTTAGTAGACTAACCTAAAAATATTCCTTCATCGCTTCTTGTATCAAACTTTCCTATATCATCATCTCTCTTGATATAACATTTGCTTCCAAAGATCTTGAAATATTTAATATTAGGCTTATAACCAAACCATAGTTCAAAAGGGGTCTTACCAGAATTACCATTAACATTTACCTGGTTTAAAGTGTACACAACAAGGCTTACAACTTCACTCCAATAGATCTAGGGAACATTTCCTTCTATCATCATTGTTCTAGTAGCATCCAAAATTGTTCTATTCTTTCTTTCTGCAACTCCATTCTATTGAGGGGCTTGAGGAGCAGATATGTCTTTTGATTCCATGTTCTTCACAAAAAGAGTTGAACTCCCTAGAGTTGAACTCACCACCTTTTTTAGATCTTAGACACTTGATTTTCAAACCTTTCTCATTCTCTACCATAGCCTTGAAACTTTTGAACCTTTCTAGTGCTTCACATTTTTCTCCTAAGAAGGAAACCCATATCATTCTAGAGTAATCATCAATAATCAACATAAAGTGCCTTTCTCTAAGAATACTTCTGACTCTAGAGGGACCACAGAGGTTAGTATGTAGCAACTCTAGAAAATCATTTGAATGACTATTTTCTCTGGAAGGAGACTCTAGTTTGTTTACCCATTTGGCACTCCTTACAAATTGTGTTAGTAGGCTTCACTAACTTAGGTAGATCTCTTACTGCTTGAGTGTAACTTACCTTGAAAATTTTATGAAAATTTACGTGACATAGCCTCCTATGCCACAACCATATTTCATCTACTTGAGAAATTAAACAACTCCCACTAGTAGTATTCAAGTGAAAAATATTACCTTTTTTCTTTCTACGAGTAGCAATCATATTGCCAGAACTTCCACATATCTTGCATCTTCCATCTTTGAATTGTAGATGATAGCCTTTGTCCACCATCTATCCAACACTCAAAATATTGTGCTTCAAGCATTCAACATAAAGAACATCATTAGTGTTAGCCTTACCATCAAGAAAAATAGAACCTCTACCATGAATCAAACCACCATTGTTGTCTCCAAATCTTACAACACCACCATCATACTTCTCTAGGATTACAAACTTTTTTTTATCACCGGTCATATGATGTGAGCGTCAACTATCAATAACCCACTCATCCTTTTCTTCAACTCAGGTTGTAATAGATTTATCATCTTTAGCATATTTTGTAGCCACAAGACTATTTTCAATGGTAGCAATGAAAACCGATTCATCTTCATTTCCATTATCTTTATCAGACTCATCATGAGTCACTCCTTCTTCAACAAAGCAACATTTCTTTTGGAATCTAGACTTGTTAGGCTTAGATCTAGGAACTCTTTCAGGACATCTTGATGCAAAATGACCTATTTTACTGGAAGAAAAACATTTAATAAGCAACACTCCTTCATACTTACCTTTTCCTTTTCCTTCTTTCTTTATAATCAATGTTTTCGATTCTTCTACTTCTCTTTCTTCATCATACTTGGATATCTTGCTGGAACATTCTCCTGGACCATATCTTTGCTTGTTACTTCTGGATACAATAGCCTTGAATGTTGATTTAGCCTTCAGAATAGATTCACCAAATTCACTTAATTCAAAAGCAACAAACATACCAACCACCATGCCTCTTGACATATTTGTTACTGATATGAGCTCTTCAATAGCATGAGCCTTCACTTTGTAGGAGGGAGGCAAGGATCTGAGTATTGTAGCCACAATTTCATCTTCATCTAGAGAACCATCAACACATGTAATACCCATCACTATTTCATTTACTCTTTGCATAAAAGAAGTGATATTTTCATCTTCACCCATCTTCAAATTATCATACTTTCCTTTCAAACTCTATAGCTTATCCATCTTCACCTATTCATCTCCTTCATACAAATTTTCTAGCTTCGTACAAATCTCATGAGTTGTCCGCAGTCCTACCACATTTTCCATCTCTAAATCTGTCAGAGCACTCACCAAGGCTTCAATAGCCCTGATATTGTTTTCAGCATATTTGATTTCATCAGTGGTGGAGGGACCATTCTGAGGGATAACATATGGATCTTTTGTAATCCTCCAAAAGGCTTCACAAATACACCTTAGGTGACATTGCATCCTAATTTTCCATAGTGAGTAGTTAGTTCCATCAAATCTCAGACTGTCCTTGAATGTTGCCATCTCGGATCACCTCAAGCTTTTAGAATTCTTCAAAGGAACCTACTCTAATACTAATTGTTGGAAAAACAAGTATAGACAATTCAGAGGTGAGGATGAATTAGTTGTCACAAAATAATAAAATTTTCAAACTTTAGTTAACTTAATCTCAGATCTGATGAATAAGCAATTAACTAGAAATAATTAACACATCAGAGAGATGGAGAACACCAACATTTTTTTATGTGGAAACCCTGTTAGGGGAAAAAACATAGTGGATGTTAGTCCACAATGATATTATACCCTATTTAAAGTATAATAAAAACAATAAAGGGGAATACAAATACATTTAATCACACTTCCTAGAGCTCACTACTCAATTATAGAAGGGGCTCACTGCCCAATAATACAGAATAAGATTAAAATCTAGAGGGTACAAACTGAGAAAATAGCTTCTGCACAAGCCTGATTATAGTTCCAATTAAGCACAAAAAACTCTTTCACTTTTCACTCAAACTACTTCACACTTCACTTGGTCTTGTTCACACTTTTCTCTGCAATCAAATGATATTCACACATACACACACAGGAGCACATCCACAACATGAAGCACACTTTGCACTGATGAAGCAGTCGCTCTTATATATCCGCTACATGAGACTTCATCAACAACTTAGTCGACCAAAAAAATAAATCATATTTGCAATGTCATCCCAAATTCACAATTAAATTTTCAATGTGGATCAAAATACTATTGGCCAAAACAATGATGAGACCCAAAACAATATTCATGAGTGCACCAAATATTCAAATTTTACTTTTCATGGATCCACAACACATTACCACCATCATGTCAGCCAAGAACATGAAAACCCAAACGTGCACAAGAAATTTTTTTAACCACGAGCATACCAATTAGTGTGGACATACCAAAAAGATATAGCATGATCTAGAGACATCCAAGAACATCAATGAAAAATAGAGAAACATCCATAGCAACTAGAATTACCAGAATTACACAATCTTCACTTGGGAACACTAACAAAGACCACATAAATACTGTCAGACCACAACATGATCAAATCTATATGCGGACCTTTGAAACTTCCAGTGGATGATCTATAAACTCTCAAGAATAAACCCTTTAGTCCATAGTAGCTGATATTCAATGTACAAAATAAGACACCTTCATACCTAGACAGTTCCACTAGGAACATGGAACACTTTCTTTTACAATTTTCTCAATATCCTCGACATATACAACCTTTAATACACCAAATGCTAATAGTGTTGACATCAATGAAAACCACATATCAAAAACACATCTAAAAAATCCAACAAGACTAAAAATAACATCCTCAAACATGAACCACTTCAATTAATTACTCCTCGAAGATCCACAACATGTTTCAACACCTTGTTGGCCAAGATGATGAAAAAAATTAACACGCAAGAGAAAATATTGGATCGCAAGCACAATGATCAATGTGGATGTGCAACACAGATAGAGAATGAACTAAAAAAATTCAAAAGCATCATGAAACACTAGAGAGACATCTGTAGCAATTGAACTTACTAAAATCACATGATCATCATTCAGGAATATAAACTAAAGTAACAGAAAAACTGTCAGAATATAAATCTTCATAACATGATCAAATCTTCATGTGGATCTCTAAAACTTGATGTGGATAAACTAGATATACTCAAAAAGAAACACTTTAGTCCACAACCTCTTAACAACAACATACTGATCACACTGATAGAAAGAACTTCACTTCACTATTGACAACTTATAGCACTTCTTATTACAATTTTATCAATATCCTCAACATATACAACTTCTAATGCAACAATGCTAATAGTGTTGACATCAATGACAACCACATATCAACAACACACCATACATCAATCCACCATACATACATAAATCATAATGTCCTTAGGAGAATCATAGTTTTGTGTTAACTTGCATCCAGTTACCATGGGTGTACCAATAGGATTTGAATCTTCCATGCCAAACTTCTTCAGCAACTCTCTGACATATTTGGACTGAGATATGAAGATACCCTTGTCTAACTAAGTAACTTGCAATCCAAGAAATAAATTCATCTCTCCAATCATGCTCATTTCAAATTCACTCTTCATTTCATTAGAAAACTTCATACATAGATTGTCATCTCCTCCGAAAATAATGTCATCAACAAAGACCTCAATAATTAACTCATTTTCATGATCCAACTTGAAATACAATTTGTTGTCAGTAGTACCTTTATTGAATCCAAGCCTTAATAAGTATTTGTCTAGTCTAGCATACCAGGCTCTAGAGGCTTGCTTGAGTCCATATAGAGCTTTCTTCAATCAGAAAACCATGTTTTCCTTATCTATTAGTTGAATTCCATCTGGTTGTTCAATATGTACTTCTTCTAGCTCACCATTTAGAAAAGTTGGCTTCACATCCATTTGATAGACTTTATAATTCTCATATGCAAAATAAGCATGAAATAATCTTATAGCTTCAATTCTAGCAATAGTGGAAAAGGTTTCTTCAAAACCATTACCTTCCATTTGTGAATGCCCTTTACATACCAGTCTTGCTTTATTCTAGACCACTTCACCTTGTTCATTCAACTTATTCTGAAAGACCCATTTAGTAACAATCACACTTTTATATCTAGGTCTTGGAACAATTATCCATGTATCATTCTTTTCAATCTACATTAGTTCTTCCTTCATGGCCTCCATCCAGTGTTCATCATTGCAAGCTTCATTGACATATTTAGGCTCAATCTTGGAAAACAAGAAATACTCTTCTGCAATATTTCTTCTAGTTTGCAAACCTTTATTCTTGTCTCCTATAATTATATTTTTAGAATGATTTAGCTTCACATGCCTTAGAGTTTTAGGATTCTCTCAAACTTCTGGTTCTTCTATTCGTTCCTCTACACTTGCAATTGTCTCTCCTTCCTGACTACTTTGATTTACTGGAACAAATGGAGGTTGTTTTACTAGAACATATGGCACAATTTGAAGTTTATTCTATGTATGAGCATTCTTCCCTTTTTTTATTCTATCTTCTTGGTCATTTGAATCATATCCACAATATCTAGATGATTTAGCAGAGTCCTCATCAACTTTGACATTTTCACTCTCAACCATTTTTTTCAATCTTCTGTTATAGCACCGGTAGGCCTTGCTTTCAATAGAGTAACCTAGAAAGATTCCTTCATCGCTTCTTGCATCAAACTTTCCTATATCCTCATCTCTCTTGATATAACACTTACTTCCAAAGATCTTAAAAAATTTAACAATAGGATTATAACCAAACCATAGTTCAAAAGGAGTCTTACTAGAATTACCATTGACA
This sequence comes from Sequoia sempervirens, assembly GCA_007258455.2. Classification (NCBI taxonomy): domain Eukaryota; kingdom Viridiplantae; phylum Streptophyta; class Pinopsida; order Cupressales; family Cupressaceae; genus Sequoia; species Sequoia sempervirens. The sequence continues at coordinate 467,921,284 of VDFB02047230.1, forward strand.
TTTACCCAATTCAAAGTGTATACAATAGTGCTTACAACTTCACTCCAATAGATGTGAGGCACATTTCCTTCAATCATCATTGTTTTGGAAGCATCCATAATTGTTTTGTTCTTCCTCTCTGCAACTCCATTCTGTTGAGGGGTTCAGGGAGTAGATAACTCTATTTTGATTCCATGCTCTTCACAAAAATAATTAAACTCCCTAGAGGTGAAATCACCACCTCTATCTGACCTTAAGCATTTAATTTTTAGACCTTTCTAATTCTATACCATAGCTTTGAAACTTTTTAACTTCTCTAATACTTCATATTTTTCTCTTAAGAAAGCAACCCATATCATCCTAGAATAATCATCAATAAGCAACATACAGTACTTTTCTCCATGGATACTTCTAACTCTGGAAGGACCACATAGATTAGTATGCACCAGCTCCAGTAACCCATTTGAATGATGTTGTTTTCTCTGAAAAGAAACCCTAGTTTGCTTTCCCATCTGACACTCCTTGCAAATTGTGTTAGCATGCTTCACTAGCTTAGGTAGATCACTTACTGCTTGAGTGGAACTTATTTTGACAATGTTATCAAAATTCACATGACACAACCTTCTATGCCATAACTAGCTTTCATCTACTTGAGCAATTAAACAACTTTCACTAGCAACATTTAGGTGAAAAATATTACCTTTTGTCTGTTTACGTGAAGAAATTATAGTTCTAGAACTTCAAAATATCTTGCATCTTCCACCTTTGAACTGAAGATCATAACCCTTGTCCACCATCTATCCAACACTCAACAAGTTTTTCTTCAAGCATTCAACATAAAGAACACCATCAGTTTTATGCTTACCACAAAGAAAAATAGATCCTCTGTCACAAATCACACAAGCATTGTTATCTCTAAATCTTACAATCCCACTATCATACTTCTCTATACTTATAAATTTTCTTTTGTCACTAGTCATATGATGTGAGCATCCACTGTCAATGACCCACTCATCCTTTTCTTCAATTCAAGCTGCAAGAGCTTTCTCAACTTTAGCAGATTCAGTAGCCACTAGACTATTTTCCTTGATAGCAATGAAAACCTAATCATCTTCATTTCCATTTTCTTTATCAGATTCTTCACACCTTCTTCAACAAAATAGCATTTCTTTTGAAATCTATGTTTGTAAGGTTTAGATCTAGAAACTCTTTCAAGACACCTTGGTGCAAAATGACCTATTTTACTACAAGAAAAACATTTGATAGGAAACTTTCCTTTATACTTACCTTGTCCTCTACCTTCTTTCTTTACAATCAGTGCTTCAAACTCTTCTACTTCTCTTTATTCATCTTCAAGTTGTTTCATTTCTTCCTCATACTTAATTTATTTCTTGAACTCTCTCCTAGATCATATCTTTGTTTGTTTCTTCTAGACACAATAGCCTTAAATGTAGTCTCAATCTTGGGAACAAATTCACCAAATTCACTCAACTCAAAGGCAACAAGTTTACCAATCAGTGTATCCCTTGTCACATTCGTCAATGATTTGGTTTCTTCAATAGCATGAGCCTTTGCTTTATAGGAGGGAGGAAATGATCTGAGTACTTTAGCTACAATTTCTTCCTCATCCATGGTACCACTGACACATCGAATACCCATCACTATTTCATTTACTCTTTGCATTAAAAAAATATTTTCATCTTCACCCATCTTCAAATTTTCACACTTTCCTTTCAAACTCTATAGCTTAGCCATCTTCACATGTGCATCTCCTTCATACAAAGTTTCTAGCTTTTTCCACATCTCATGAGCTTTCTTTAGACCTATCACATTTTTCATTTCTGAATCTGTTAGAGCACTCAGCAAAGCTTCTATAGCCCTAGCATTATTCTCATCCTCTTTAATCTCATCAGTAGTGGAAGGACCATTCTGAGGAATAACATTTTTTTTTTGTAATCTTTTAGAAGGGTTCACCAATACACCTAAAATGACACTCCATCCTAGTTTTCCACAATGAGTAGTTTTTTCCATCGAATCTAGGATTGTCCTTCTTGTATGATGCCATCTCAGATCACCTCAAGCTTTTAAAATTCTACAAAGGAACCTGATCTAATACCAATTGTTGGAAAAACAAGGATAGACAACTGAGAGAGGGGGGGTGAATCAGTTGTCACAGAATATTAAGACTTTTCAAAATCTATTTAACTTAATCTTAGATCTAATGAATGAACAATAAACCATAAATAATCAACACATCAGAAACACAAAGAACACCAATATTTTTATGTGGAAACCCTGTTAGGGGAAAAATCACGGTGGATGTTAGTCCATAGTATTATACCCTATGAAAATTATAAGAAAATAATGGGAATGCACATGCATTTAGGCACGCTTCCTAGAGCTCACTACTCAAATACAAGAGGGATCAATTCCCAACAATACACAGCAACACAGATTAGATCTACAGGGTATGAACTAAAAAAATAGCTTCTTCACAAGCCTTATTACAGTTCTAGTTAAGCACAAAAAACCTTCTTCACACTTTTCTCAAACTTCTTCTCACTCAACTCTATAATCGAATGATTAGAACATTATTCACACATCTGCACTTTCTCTAGAATACATTCACTCTTATGCACACTATCTTTTCTCAAGCAATCGCTCTTATATATCCGCAACATGGAACTACATCAACAACTTAGTCGACCAAAAATATAAAACATATTTACAATGTCAGCCCAAATTTACAAATAAATTTTCAATGTGGATCAACCACCATTGGCTAATATCATGATGCAACCCAAAACAATATCCTCGAGTGCGCCAAACATTCAAATTTAAATCTTCAAGGATCTGCAACATGTTACAACCATCATGTCAACCAAGAACATGAAAACCCGAATATATGGAGAAAAATATTCGACCACGAGCACACTGATCAATGTAGACAAAAAATAATAAAGAATGATCTAGAAGCATCCACAAACAACAATAATTAATAGAGAAATATTCACAGCAATAGAAATTACCAGAATCACATAAACTTCAATCAGGAACACTAACATAACCCACAAAATACTGTCAGAACACAACTATTCATAGCATGATCAAATCTTCAAACGGACCTTTGAAACATCTGGTAGATGAACTAGATACTCTCATAAATAAACCCTTTAGTCCACAACAACTGATCTTCAACATACAAAACAAGAAACCTTGATGACCTTCATTATTCCACTGGCAACCTGTAACTCTTCCTTTAACAATTTTCTCAATATCCTTGACATATACAACCTTCAATACAATAATGCTAATAGTGTTGACATCAGTGACAACCACATAACATCAACATAACCATAGCATCCAACATAGTCATCAATAAGAAGCATGAAGTATCAGTATCCTTGCAAACTTCTAGTTCTAGCAAGACCACACAAATCAGTATGCACAAGATCCAACAATACATTTGAATTTTGTTGTTTACTGCAAAATGAAATTCTTGTTTTCTTTCCTAACTGGCATTCTTTGCATATGGCATTAGTAGGTTTCATCAACTTAGGAATATCTCTCATATCCTTAGTGAAACTTATCTTGACAATATTATCAAAGTTAACATGACACATTCTCCTATGCCACAACCAACTTTCATCAATTTGAGCAATCAAACAACTTTTACTAGCAGCACTCAGGTGGAAAATATTACCTTTTTTTTTGTACTTGATGCAATCACATTTTTAGAATTTCCCAATATTTTGCACTTACCATCCATGAACTGAAGATTATATCCCTTATCAACCATCTATCCAACACTTAAAATATTGTGCTTCAAACCTTCAATATACAATACATCATTAGTATTATTCTTACCATCAAGAGAAATGCATCCTCTTCCATGGATCACACTAGCTTTGTCATCACCAAATCTCACAACACCACCATCATACTTTTCCAAACTCACAAACTTACTTTTTTCTCCTGCCATATGATGAGAAAAACCACTGTCAATTACCAATTCATATTTCTCTTCAACTCGAGTAGCTAGGGCTTTCTCTACATTTGTACAACTAGCAAATTCAGTAGACACAAGATTATTTTCCTTGATAGCAATAAAAACAAATTCATCTTCACTTGCATTTCCTTTGTTAGATTCATCATCTGTCACACTTTCATTAGTAGCATAGTAACACTTCTTTTGGAATTTAGTCTTGTTAAATCTTGGCTTGGAAACTCTCTCAGGACACCTTGATGCAAAATGACCTATCTTATTGCAAGAGAAACCTTTAATAGGCAACTTCCCCTTATACTTACCTTGTCCTTTGGCTTCTCTTTTCACAATCAATGCTTCAAGTTCTTCTAGCTCTCTTTCTTCTTCATTGAGCTATTTCATTTCATCCTCATACTTGAATGTCTTTCTTGATGAACTTTCACCCAAATCGTATCTCTATTTATCTCTTGCAAAAGTAGTGGCCTTGAATGTAGATTCAACCTTAGGAAGGGAATCGCCAAATTCACTCAAGTCAAAAGCAGTAAGCTTACCAATCAACATATCTCTGGTAACATTTGTCACAGTTCAGAGCTCTTCAATAGCACTAGCCAAGTGACTTTGTAGGAATCAGGAAAGGATCTAAGCACTTTAGCAACAATCTATGATTCGTCTATCTATCCACCAACACATTTGATACCACACACAAGTTCATTCACTCTTTGCATGAAAGTAGTAACATTTTCATCATCACCCATTTTCAACTTTTCATATTTCCCTTTTAGACTTTGTAGCTTAGCAATCTCCACATTAGCATTACCTTCATACAAGGTCTCCAAATTTTTCCAGAGCTCATAAGCTATCTTCAGATCCACCACATTTGTCATCTTAGTATCAATCAAACCACTCAACAATGCCGCCTTGGCCCTAATATTATATTTAGCATAAGTACTATTCAATGTAATAACATATCTATTACTTGTGATTCTCTAGTAGGGTTCACCAATGCATCTTAGATGGCACTCCATTCGAGTCTTCCACAAAGAATAATTTGTTCCATAAAATCTAGGACTATCTTTCTTATAAGTCACCATCTCGAATCACCTCAAGTTGTTAAACTTCTTCCAAGGAATCTGCTTTGATACCAATTGTTGGCAACTCAAGGGTAGACAACTGAGAGGGGGGTGAATCAGTTCTTGCCAAATTTCAAACTTATTCAACTTATTAACCTTATTCTCAAATCTGATCATTAATCATGAAAGAATAAATGAACAACACATCAAAAGCATACATAACACCAAGATTTTTACATGGAAACCCTATTAGGGGAAAAACAATGGTGGAGGTTAGTCCACAAGATTATACCTTGTTAAAAGTATAAGAAAATATGAATGGGGAATGCAAATGCATTCAAGCACATTGCCTAGAGCTCACTGCTCAATTACAAAGGAAGAAACACTTTCTTACATAAAGGTTCTGGTTAAATCCATCAAATTTTGAACTAAGAAAATAGCATGATCTGCTAATTCCTTTTTACAGTTCTGGTTAAGCACATGAACACTTCTTCACTCTTCTTCACTTTTCTTCACTCTCTTCTCTTCCTTCGAATGATCTAAACAATATTCACACATAGGACTTGTACACTTCAAAATTTCACTCATTCACACTTCCAAATGATAAAAAACAATTGCTCTCATATATATCCACAACAAGAGATTACATCGCTATAAGTCGGATTCAACAAAATAGCAATAAAGAATATAAACAATCAACTCATATCAAATAAAGATTAGTCATGTGAATTAACCAAGTTCAACCACAACATAGTGAAGATTGAAAATAACATCCTCAAACATGAACCACTTGAATTAATTACTCCTCGAAGATCCACAACACATTTCAACACCTCTTCGACCAAGAACATGAAAAACATGAACACGCAAGAGAAAATCTGGGATTGCGAGCACAACGATCAATGCAGATGTGCAACATAGATAGAGCACAAACTAGAAACATCCAAAAACATCATGAAGCACCAAAGAGGAATTTGCAGCAACTGAATTTACTGAAATCACATGATCTTCATTCAGGAACACAAACTAAAGTAATAGAAAAACTATTAGAATATAAATCTTCATAACTTGATCAAATATTTATGTAGATCTCTGAAACTTGACGTGTATAAACTAGATATACTAAAAAAGAAACCCTTTAGTCCACAACCTCTGAACAACAATGTATTGATCACACTGACAGAAAGAACTTCACTTCACCACTGACAACCTATAGCACTTCTTATTACAATTTTCTCAATATCCTCAACATATGAAACTTCTAATGCAACAATGCTAATAGTGTTGACATCAATGACAACCATATATCAACAACACACCACAACATTAAAAAATTTGAGCATAGTTTAAGCATTTAAGCAAGGATTTAATGAATTATTGCATTAGTGAGTGATTTCTATGATGGAGATTGATGATTTAGAAGTTTTAAAACCTAGTTAAGGTCTGCCCATGGTTTTTTAATGTTGAGTTATTTTGGTGGTACTTTCTTTGTTAAAAAAGCTTAATTGAGGCTTGTAGTAGCAGGACAGTCTATTTTAGGTGAGTATTTTTCAAAGTAAGTATACTTGATTTATCTATATGTTTAGATAGGCCTTAATCGGTTCTAAAATTTTCTTTCAGTTTTTGGAGATCTAAATTGGTTAGGAAATTATACCTATTTTGTGCTTAAGGACTACTACTAGCCTGTGAGACAATTGAGAGTGAATGTTTAGGGAAGAGACAGATCATAGTTTTAGGAACCATTCATTGGTTTGAGCCAATTATTTTAATGATATTTAAGGTGGTTTGAGGGTTCAATAAGAGGTTTTATGCCTTGGTCTCAATTTTGGGTGTTTGTATCAAGAGCTTTGTGAAGAGAATGATGAGTCAAAGGTGGATGAATATGAGAGAATGAAAGAATTATTTTTTGATGGAATTCCTTAAAGAAATTTGGTAATGTGGCATGCCATGATTACAAGATAGGATCAAAATGGAAGCATGGACAAGGCATGTGAATTGAAATTCCTTGGCAAGCTAGTGGAGCATTGGCAAGCTAGCTCACTCACTAGCCTGCCAATGTGGTAGGGTTGAGAAGGTAGGGGTAACGGGTCTCATGGTACATCATTGTGAGACCTCGTTTCTATGAGGCATACACTACCCCTATCTTCTCAACCATACCGCATTGGGAAGCTAGTGGAGTGTTGGCAAGCTAGATCACTCACTAGCTTGCCAATGCGGTAGGGTTGAGCAGGTAGGGACAACATATGCCTCATAGAAACGGGGTCTCAGGGTGATGTTGAGAAGGTAGGGGTAGTGTATGCCACATAGAAATGGGGTCTCATAGTGATGAGAAGGTAGGGCTAGCGTATGCCTCATAGAAATGGCATCTCATAGTGATTCTATGAGGCATACAGTGCCCCTACCTTCTCAACCCTACCACATTGACAAGCTAGTGGATCATTGGCAAGCTAGCTCACTAACTAGCTTGCTAATGTAGTAGGGTTGAGATGGTATAGGCAGCGTATGCCTCATAGAAATGAGGTGTCATGGTCATATACATCACAATGAGACCCCATTTCTATGAGGCATCACCGTGAGACCCAATTTCTATGAGGCATATGCTGATATCATCATGAGACTCTATTAATCATCAAAGATTACGCCTCTTTGATAGTCTCATGGGAAATTTAGCTAGTGGGGGATAAATTGCCTCTCACTAAATACCTCTAGGATTTTTATAGAAAGCCAACTCTTCTTTGGGGAGTTTTGAGATAAGGGGAGAAGGAAATGTAAACATAAAACATAAAAGGAAATGTAACAAAGCTTTTACAACATCTCAAATCCAAATCATTCCTATGAGTGATATAAATAGACATAGAATGTCACTACCCTTCATTGTTGGAAAGAGAATGAACAAGAAAGGCTAAATTTAAGCACAATACATACTTTCAAATCTTTCCACAGGAAGTGTTCATTAAGGTCTAATCAAACATAGAGACTTCTTACAATTATCAAAAAAATATCTCAGAAATCATATGAACTCTATCTCCTAATACAACATAGTACAATAAAATAATTTTTTTTGAAAAATAGAGAATTCCAATGACATAGTCCAATTTTCTTAAGTTACTATTTTGCAATAAAAGCATACAACATAGAAATTCTCTACTTAAACTATCTCAATTCAGCTTGCAAGACACAATGTTCCATTCAAAATGAGATTATAAAGAGAGAAAGCTTGAAAAAGGCCATACATGCATAGTCTCAATAAACTCTACTCAATAGTTTGTGCTTTGATTATCAAATGAACTTTGAAATAGAGGTCAGATGCCAATCCCACAATAGTTTAAACCTTAATAGATATAACATGCCAGAATAAAGTAGTTCTGCAATTTTTTTCTGAAAATAATTCTAACGATCCTAAGAAAACTAAATAAACTTATTTTTTCAAGAAACTGCTACTTTGAATCCAACCCTTTGTTGTCTTGTTGCCTTGATTTTATAACTACCAAAAGAAGAAAGCACCACCTTAGCACAGAAGTAATTACTACCATATGTCATAACTTGATAGCTCAAAATCTGATCGTGGATCCCTGGTTAGGTTGCAAAAGTCTTTTCTCATTAATCCTCAGATATTGCATTTGTGTCTTCTAGATATTTAGCAAAGATAAGGGCTTGTAGACAATCAAATCTTTGAAATAACAGCTTGGCAAGAGGTCCTATTGACTAGTAACATCGTCTTAAGGCACCAAACCCAAAATAAAATAAAATACAGAGAAAGGAAGAAAGTTAATCAGCTCTGATAAACTCCCAAAACATATTACTCCATAGAAGAAGCAAACTACCTTTGACGAAGAGGTGATGTGTCAGCTAGGATGAAACCTCTGAGCTTATGAATATAGCTCCTAAGAGAATTCCTAACAAGTTAACACATGTCTCGAACTTTCTCCTAAAAGGAAGGCGAGAGATGAAAGCCGCACAACCACCACATGGTGAATTGTGCATCTTTTTGATAATTTTACTTAACCACGGGGACATGAAAAACTGAAAAACCTTTATACAAGCAAAAAATGAAAATGACTAGGGAAAAAGCACTTCATAGTTCTAAAAACTCATAGGTGTCTTCAATTTGTGAAGACACAAACCTAGGCCTCTAGTCGTTCTTGGATTTTTATGAGTGTGACATGTTGAGCCTCCCAGTCTGCTTCAATTGGTAGGACAAGGGTATGAATTTGTCTGTATAATTGCTCAAGATTGAAAATATCTTAAGAGATGCACACCCATTTGGAAGAAAATGTACCCAAGTGATAATAGAGTTGAGAAAGAGGATAGATCTCGTGCTCAACATCATCAACCGTGGGCATGACACTTGAACTTGGAATGTCCATTAAGACCTAGATCTTGTGTCAAATTGCATCATTGACTTGCTCCATTGTTAAAGCATCTTCATCTAGTGAAAGAAGAGGAGGAAAACCAAAAATAACCAAGATTTCAAAGTCTTTCTTGATCTCAACAACCTACTTATTCAACACTATTTGAAAATCTTTACATTCTTCTACAACCTTATGACAATTGATAATCTCATTGGCCTTGATGGAGGTGATCCACTGATCGGGAATTCCTACATCTTCTAGGGTCTTGTTAGTGGTGATGCATAATTTAGAGATAAAAATTTGGGAATCCACCACTCAGGATACACACTTTTGTATAAAATGATTGTCCATTGGCCTGACCTTGGCATTTAGCTCCCGAACATCCCTTAAAAACTTTAAGATGGGTCCCAAAACAATAACACTAGCTGAGATCCACTCACAATTCATAGCCATCAACCTCTTTATCATAGGGAGGGGTCCAGACCCTTGAAAAGTAGCTAACTCCTGGTTGAAACAAACCTCTCTTGTATTTGTACTTTCTTCCATTTGGCCCTTTTCCTAAAGAGTGTTTGCTAATTCAGAACTCAATCTTCCAACTTCTTGTCTAGACTCCTCTACTTCCACCTGGATCCTCTGAAGATCACTGAAGTTTTTGGCTTGGAAATTATTCATCTCTCCTTTTAAATTCTCAATTTTGGCATGAATCTAAACTCACTCACTTTGAACATCTACAAGCAACTTAGACACATCCTCTTGCTAGCCTTGAATTTTCCTTATGTGAGTCACTTTAGCTTCTCTGGCTCAGACCTCATTTTGCAATCTACTTATTGTCTCTTTCATATTTTCCAACTCCACCTTGCGCTACTTTAATCTCCAATCCATCCTCTCATAGTCAACATATACTACTTTCTTTGTAACTTTAGCTAGGACCATTGTATTGCACAGGCAATTTTCACTCAATTCTACACCCATAGCATGGATGTCATAATCTTACATCTGCATTTTCCCTTTGGGTTTTGAATCTAGTGGATTCATGGTGGTAATCAGAAGAGAGTTTCTCTCTTCATTGAAATAGGCCTTGATCTTGTTTGTAGCAAGCATCTCGACATTCTTTGACAACATTTTTTGCTTTTTGGCCTTTTGGGCCTGTTTGGTAGCATTGAAATGACCCTGAAGGGTCTGTGAGACATTCACACTCTATGTTGCAATGGAAGCACCAGGGGGAATCCCAGAAAGAGTGATGGTAGGGGACACTTGGGACATGTGAGCATGGGGGAACACAAAAGGTAGTGTGATCATGGAAAAGGGTATGACACCAAATTGAGTAGGGGAAAACTTGGTAGGGGTAAAAAACAAGCAGGTTGATGGAGAGGCACTTCCCCTTTATCAGATGGTGTGGGAGTAAAAGGAAAAGTAATGGTTTTAGCCGATCCAATAGGGGCCTTTGATAGGGTGATTAATGACATGATAGCGGATTTGGTGGATGATGCCCCCTCAGTGTGTAAGATGATATATGTGGATCCTCTTAAAATGGTGGGGAGAATATTCAGAATTATTAGTTCAAGGGTTGAGGATGGAGGATTCCTTTATATGAGAGGAGGTAAGGACTTGGCAAGAGATGCAAAAATATGGAGAAGAGGGGAAGTGAAACTTACCTGAGTCATGGTTGATGAAGCATTTTGGAGGACATAATCCACTTCTTCTCGTCAAATAAGCACATCAGGAATACCCAAGTCTTCAATCCTTCTTTGTTTTGAATGACCAGAACTAGTACATTCTATTCCTCTGGTTGCAGAGTCTTCTGACACCTGACCTTCAACAACTGACAGATGAATTTGGAGACCATCAGGTCCTTTTTCCTTTATTTTGGGCGCTAGAAGTAGAGGGAGCTTGTGAACCTTTTTTCCTTGAATTTCTCTGACTGTCAGACTCCCATTGTCTAGAAACTTGAGGTGGAACCCTTTCTTCATAGATTTCATGACTTGTCTCATGATTGTTGTTGTTGGAATCAACCTCCTAGTCATATAAATCCTCAAACTTATCAAGCAAAAATTTTCCAAAAAGGGCACCTAGACATCTCATCTCCTGTCATAATCTACAAAAGTAAGACTTCCTCTCTAACCAACCCCTTTTCTTCAATTATGTATTGAGAGATTTGTTTATCGGGAGATTCCTTTGGTATCCCACTTGTGGCTCATAGAAACTTAACCATCTTGGCCTTTCCTCTGGAATGTGAGCTAGATCAATGTATACCTCTAGGCTTTCTTGAGTTGGGTTCCTCCTTCTTTGTAAATATTCCCTAACCTCATGCTTTAAAGTGAAAATACCATTTGGGTTATAATCCCACTTGCCACAAATGAGGACCAGACTCAAGGCCACTAGTAAATTTTTGGTCTCATCCTCTGCCTTCCACTTAGTCAGTATTACCTGACTCTTAGCAATCATGAGAGGAAGATCGTAAAGCTTTGTTTTCTTCCTTCCAACACCACAGACCCTAACAACAACAGATACTTGGCAGCATTCCTCCAACATAAAAACCCTATTAGTTACAAATCTTGGGAGTCAGAAAACCTCCACGGGAAAGTTGTGGAACCTGACAAATGTGAAATATTCACCCATGAAATAATTGAGTGGGACAAGTGGATTCTCCATCCATCTTATAGCCTCCTAAGAGAAATGATCGATGGGGTGGGGCAACAAATCTTGAAGCACTAGCCTTAGAAAATAATCCACAAATCAATAATAATCTCCTTTCTTTGAAAGCACAAGGGTCCATATTGAAATTCACAGGAGACAACCCCTTTCATCTAACCTAGATACCAGTACATTCCTTCCCAACCACTCAAAATTTTGATGTAAAAGAAAATGAACAAGAATAGAAGAATACTTGAACTTGGACTTGGTATGGTAATTCTTCAACTATTCTTTGATATTCCCAACTATTATCTCAGCAAAATTATAATGCCTCAAAACTTTTTCCATTTTTAGCACAAGGCCTAGGGAAAACTAGAAATGTTGACTTCCTCATCATTGTCAAGGCTAAAAACCCAAGCCAACATTGAGAACACAAACTGTGTATCTTTCTTAAATTTCTTGCATGAAAGGGGCTAGTTAATTTGTCCTCTTTGTGGCTTCTCCTTTGTTTCATCCTCATAGAAACTCATTCACCCAAATATGTCTTCCCCTAGGGCATCCATCTACTCTTCATCAAAAGCCTTAGAACCCCAATTTGTAGGGAAACATAGCATGTCTCATATAGCCTTGGAAAAAATGGTAATCTTGATCCCACGGCTCCTAATAGATTGTATTTTTCTGTTTAAAATGTTTGCACATGCATCAACCATCTATGGGCATGGATGTACAACAAGTAGTATAAACTATGGCATATGACTATTGCAGAATCAAAACACAAAATCCTCTAATGGTGCATGTTCCAACATCCTCTAAAACATGCCTTCCCTAAGATTTTTAGGGTTGGTGGACAGCCGAGGGTCAAAAACATTATCAATGATTTCTTGCACTGCTTCTCTTTGAATGTGTTTAGCACGTTGGATCTTTTTGCAATACTTGATGGTCATTCCTATGGTGTTGGAGCATTAGCAAATGAACAATTCCCAAAAAAATCAATGTAACCAAGCCATCTATTTTGAACTATAGCTTTCCTACTGGAGGTGGATGTTTCCACCATAATTGTACAAGAAGGTTACAAAGAGCTTTGCTCAGCCACTTTCCTTTTACTTCTCTAGAGAAAAACTACTTTTTGAGTGTAATTAGTTCTCTTACCCATGCATGTACTTAATATTATGCCGTTACTGTTGGTTCATTAAATGCTAACACTGGGGCAATACGTGTGAACATCAGATCTATATCCCTTGGGAATGTCAAAAATTCCATGAGGATTGAATTAGTACATTCTCCATGCGACCTCTTTTACAAATAAAGTTACTATATTGAAAAGCATGATTTTTGTCATTCAAAATGTGTTGAGGTGATGTAAGGCACCCCTAAAAAGATGCAACCATCATTTTTTCAAAGTTTTAACACGTTAATCAATGTCTTTTCTCATTAACAAGTTGGCCAACATTGATGATGACAAAGGACACATGTCAACAATTGGAGTATGAGGGAATTTACTCCCAATGCCCAAATTTATTTCTCAAAGCATTCCATCTAATTTTCTGCATGATTTTTCTCCCTTGTTCTATTCTATCTACAAACTTCCCATTGCCATTCGACCAAAAATAGATATTTCGTTGGTTTGGTTTGTCAATTTTCCTTTTCTATATATAGCTATGCCACCTTTCACAACATTCATTTGAACACATAGTCTTCTAAGTTAGTTAGCCTTCCACTTATTCTCATTTTTCCATACTTCACTACCTATCAGAATTTTTGTTGGCCTTGGTACCCCAATTCATCTCCTTCCACAGAGACTGAAAAATTACTTCGCGGGGGAGATCACTAGTGACCGCATCAAGCAGCTGGTGAAGAAATGTGGCTTCCTTATTATGGTAGCATTCAAGTGGGTAGTCAGTACAAAATTAATTACTGATGAGAACCAGATACAGAGCAACTACAACATGCTTTCTCAATTTGTGGCCTCTCTATTGGACCTGAATGTTCCCAAGCCCATCATAATTGAGTTGTGCTAGAAGATGTTTGACACTTCATTGATGGAAGGGCTAGGCAAGATAGTGCGAGTGGCCATCCCCAACATCGGTATTCCAAAAACTATGGACCTTCACAAGCATGTGGATTATGGGATAGACATACCCTCGCTGCCCTTCCTAACTGATTTCTGCACCATGGACATTGAGACACATTGTTGCTCTTCTCAGCCGGCGACCACTTTTCTTCTAAAAGAGTATGGCATGGAGTAGGTTCTGGGTATCGCCTAGAAGAAGCACTTTGGCCCACGTGTGTCATGTGTTAACCCTCTTTCTGTATTCTAATGAACAAGAAAAAGAAGAAACCCGATAACGAACCCTTTTCTTCGACTATGATGGATGAAGGCTTAATTTTATTGTCTTTTATTTGTTGCCTCCATTTTCCCTCTTTTTACCCATTACTCCTTTTGGGTTTCACTCGAGAGAACTTCATGTTCAATTCTAAGCCTCAGGTCATACATTTTATGTAAACTCCTAATGAATATAATATAATACGGGGTATGTGCAGGATCATCATGGAAAAAATAGGCCCTTAAGTGGCAAAAAAATTAGAAAAATCAAAGTTAGGAAACTTCACATAAAAATTTGAAAAGGTTATCTATATTATTTCAAAAATATGTAATAATAGAATTTGTAGCAAATTGAATGTAGTTTCTAAAATACTAGATTTATTTTTTCAAAAATCTATTTGGTGAAAATTTGAAATTTCAATGCAATAGTACTTAAATTTTAGAGAAAAAACAAGAAGTAGGTGTGTTTGACTACCCTAACCACAATAAAATGATAATATTTTTTATAATATTTTAGACATAAGTAGAGGACTCATGTCAGATGTGATGTTTTTGTAATTTTTTCTAAGTAAATAATTAATTATGAATTTTTTATTACAAATTTTAAAAATATAAAACTTCGTATGTCTAACCACCTTAACATGGTCAAAACTTCATGAAATTCATTTTTTTCTTTTTTAATCCTATAGTATCGAAGTATAGAATGTGTTGCATGTTTTGGATTCCAAAATGTGATACCGTTTGAAAACTATAAATTTTTCAATCAACCTATAAATCAAGACTTTAGTCGTAATTCAAATAGAAAATAAATAATAATTATTTATTAAGTTCAAAGTAAAGCATAATTTATATTGGTGGAAAGTTGAGAATCTCTTTTAAAAACCCTTTTCATTTCATCAATTTTGGGTAAAAAAAATGTCGTTAGCCACATACCCTACAAATACCCATCATATTGCCATTTTTTGGCCCATCATGATCCTACACATACCCTATGGTGTTTTGTTTCTTTAGTGTTCTTCTAGCTGTTTATTCTCAAAATTTAAAAATATCTACAAAATTTTTACATATGGTGCATAACTGTTAAAATTTTTAATGAACTATGCATCTTAAAGGAAAATCTTCATATAAGAAAAACCTTTTTCGATAGTGCTCCAAATTTCATGCGTTGCCTTGATTTTTTAGTATGCCTCTCATACTTTGCACTGAGCTCCCTCTTTTGAATTTTGGGTTAGAAACCCTCTTATCGAATCCTTGATCAGTCGTTTGTTGGTAATTGATCATGGTTCCATGAGATTTTCCTTTGTACTTTCTTAGCTTGAGGGGGTTTTCAAGTCGTACCTCCATTTTATTTTCCCTTTTAATCTTTAGAGCTTTCCTGACTTGTGAAGTAGGAATTCTTATGGAAATGGGTATGAATAACTCCCTTTTGTACACTAATCTGTAAGGGGAGATCTTTAAAATTTTATTGGAAATAATTTGGTTTGCCCATAAAGTAGCTCATAGATCTTTACACCAATCCCTCTATTTTTTTGACCCAATATGCTTATTTCTCCTGATTAGGATTCTATTTGTCAATCTTATTATCTTGTTCCCCTGTGAGTGGTAACTTGATGAGATTTTTAGGAAAACCCTACTTTTGACAGCAAAAATTGTTGTTCCTAACTTCTCGATGACTAGGCATTGCCAGGAAAAACAATTTTGAGTCGGTCGAACCTAGATGCTAGCTCTTTGATGAAATTAGCAATCTTGCCTTTGGTGACACATCCATGCTCAAAGGCTTCAAAACCTTTCAAGATCCTTAAATTGAATACAATAGGACATTTTTCATTGTACTTCTCATATTTCCTAGCAAGCATAAGAACTACCTTATGTTGGCCACTTTTCTCAAAAACTAAGAAAATTTCAAAAAAATCTGGGCTAACTAGCACTGGGCTTTGAAGAGGGCTACCTTTAGTTCATTAGAAGTTGTTTCTTTGGAATTCCATTCAAGAGGTAGATTCTTTCTAAACATCAAGGTGACTATTCATGCAATGCTCATGACATCTTATATGAATTTAGTAACAAAATTAATTTTCCTCATGAGGAAACAAAACTCTTTTGTCACTCAGACCTTTTTTGGCTTTATGGCTATTCCCTCTTTTGAATTCGAGAAGCTAAAAAGCTTACTTTGAGGTACTCCAAAGACACATTTTTTCTAGATTTAAAGAAAATTTGGACTGCTGGTATTTTTGGAAAACCTTTTCTTGGTCATTAAAATAATTATTTATTGATCTAGAAAATATTGTCGGGTTGCCCAAACTTATGAGGATAGTCTAACTAATCAACCCTTCTAAAGTAATTATTATCGCTTGCTAAAAAGATGCATTAGCATTAGAGAGTTCCAACAATATTGTTGAATATGCAAACATTCTCCACTTAGTGGTAAATGTCATCCTGTATTGGTTGAACTCATTCTCATGGACCCAATCACATCTTGAGGGATTATTTAATAGGGAAAAAATCCCCGATCTAGTCACCATCTATAAAATCCATCCTACGAATAGCAAGACATCAATGATCCTATCTTTGGTCCACGTGGAGAGCTCTTGTGCCACCATAGTTTCATCTTCTAGGTTGACTAACCTTTGTCTCTGTTGGACAGATTTGGATCCATTCACCAAATCAATAGTACACTAGAATATGCTTGGGTTGTATCCTTTGAGACCATATCTGAAGCATAGGTCTTTTATCCTTTTCTCATTCTTGGAATGATTTCCCCTTCTATCTTTTAGTTTCTAGTCGCTTCTAAAGTCAAGTTTTTTACCACTCCTCGAATCTTCAAAGAATCTTCTTTTTCCTTTCCTTGTGTCTTTGGGAAAGTCTACCTTTGGTGATGGATAGTCAGAGGCTGCTTGAATGTCATCACCCAAAATTTTCCAATTTTCTTTCTTGTCAAGAATTAAGGGTCATACAATGATTTGTGCCCCACTCTTCTTTGTCAATTTAGAAATTAGTTCAAATTGTGAATCATCAAGAACTATCTGACCAATAATACAATTTTTTGACTAGGCAATTATTTGTATTTTGAAGGATTTGAAATTCTTGATGAGATCCCATACTCTATGTCTATAAGACTTTATTCAGGTGTTCTTTATGGTTTCTTGGCTATGGACTTGGCTCACCACTAGCTTAGATCTCCAAAAACTTGTACTCTCTTTACACCCATTTTTTTAGCAAGGATTAGACCATGGATGAAAGCCTCATATTCAACATCCTCACTTGAACATGAAAACATAAAATGATAAGCTCTAAGAGTTTCAAATCCCATTAGGGATATTAATTAGACACCTATTTTAGAGCCACCTTTACACTTGACGCCATCAAAATATAGGGTCCATAAACGGTTATCAGATGGGTCATTGGATCCCTTATGATCCTTAGTCATTTTCAAAAAAACTTGATTGTCATTGAAAATTACATAGGCACCCAACCCTATTGCATGGAAGTTACCAAATGGATCGCAACTGGTAAATTATTGGTTGAGCAACACTTCTTCTTCTGGAATCTATTTGATTGTATCTCCCTCTTCTTCTAGAATTTCTTCACAGTATCTCTTCTACTGGGGAAATGAGGTATATGTATTCCTAAAACATAGGTTTGTGTCATCCACAATATGTTTGAGATGCAAGGATTCAAACAGGATCATCATCTTTTCCCCATGCTTGGTTCTCAATATCAAGTGGGACCAATCAAGTGCTAGGTATCTACTAATTTTGGTAGTAAAATATCTTGATAGAAAAATTTTGAAGACTGGTGGAATTCCTATCACTACTACTTCTTGTGTAACTATTTGACTTGGGAAGGAGAAAAGAGTCAGGGACAAGTCCTTTTTAAATCCGACGGTTAGAAGCTTCTTCCTGTCTAGTTGCATGATCCCCATTTCAAGAGGTTCATACTTTAGCTTCAAAGCATCAGCCACTTGTTTTGGCATGACAGTGGTGCTAGCAATAGAATCAATCATATTGTTATGCATTAGTTTATCTCCCACTATAAGTGTTAAAAAGGAAGGCATGAGCTTGTTTTGATTACCTCTTTCTCCTTGGTGTTTCCTACATCATTTGCATTAGTTGTAGCTTTTAGAGCCTGAGGGGGCAATAAGGATCTCTTATCTCCACTTTGATTTTCTTTCTGAATTGCATCCTCATGCAAACTTTGCTCTTCTTCTTTTAACACTTCTTAAAGCATTGTTTTTTGTTTGGGAATTGATATGATGTCCCACAATGATACATGGAATGGCACCTTCTTCAATTGCTCCACTACATTAAGCATCTTCACTGCTTGGACATTGGGTTTAAATGATGGTACTTCTCTTGATTTTGGAGGAAATCATTTCGACATGACTAGGATTGGATTTTTTATCTTCTCAACCTCCTCCAATGATGTGTTGTGTGGCTATAGAAAAGGTTGAACAACAGGAGATGAGGCTAGTTTTTTCTATGAAAATAATTGATGTGGAAGAGGATGTGGTAAAGCTTGTTGTACATATTCTCCTTTGAGCCTTCTTTTTGACCTTGTGTTATAATCCGACTACGCTTATGGAACACTAGTCATCGTAGTTTCATTTGTGAACACAAATTATTCCTCTTCTAGCCATGAAAATAGAGCTTGGTTAGGCGCTATGTCTAGCTTCTGCTCTAGGGACATCCCTTACATTTGTACTTTGAAACGTGCATTTTACATTTTGGACAACTCATAATCATCCACATTCGGGGGCATACCCTTGCTCCTTTGTTCCACTATCTATTGCATATTACCCCTTAGGAAATTTTGAGGCATATGACTATCATTGCATGGAAAGCATCAAATTTTTTTATCCTCTACCAAATTATTTTGGCCCGGGACTAACTCTTTATTCAAACTATTTGGCTTGTCAATGTTCTCTGTTGGCTTCCCTCTTTGGAGAATCCTTGATGTAGATTCTATTGATAAGACAATTTCCCTCTACCATAGGTCTACGTGGTCTGCTTCAGGGGTGTCACTTGTTGTCATTTGATAATGACCAACTCGTTAGAAAAATTCCATGTGAGATCCTTCATGTCTCTAATATATGCCACCATTGAGGAGAAACTTGACATGCTTGCTTGAGCAGTGGGATGCACATTCATAGGATGCAGAGTGACCAACATCAACTATGTTGCAAGAGAACTTGAAGTGGTCTCTCCCTTCAGAGGATCGGGGACCATGGCGGAAGTTTCCCAGCATCAATCAGACTATTTTTCATACACACTGCCACCTCGTATGCATCAGGAAAGATATCTTCCCCCATAGAGATTATCATGACTACAATGTTGGGGTTGAAAGCCTTTAGATAGAACATGAATTCCATGGTGGTCGAAGGTCGAGCAGTGATGGGGAGCCTTTGCTAGGTATTATGGAATCTAGTGTTAAAGTCGCCCATTGCTTCATGTGGAGCCCTCTTAATGGTAATCAATTGTTGTAGCAATAAGGAATAGTCTCCCTTTTTGAGAAACGTTTGAATAGGAATTCTCCATCTTGGTCCCAGGAGAGGATAGAGCCCAAAGCCAAAGATTGATACCAATCTTGGGCTTCCCTTTGAATGAGGTGGCTAACAGTCTTAACGTAATTTTTTCCTCTAACATTTTATGTACCCTACACACCTCTACTATATCTTGAAGGTGTTCAGAAGGGGTTTTGAAATCTTCTATGAATAATCTTGGATTGGCTTTGAGGGCATTAGTGGGTATAATAGGTCATACATCTGGGGGTGTGGGTGGCTGTAGTAGACTACCACTATCCCATGTCATGAAGTTCCTAAGGGAAGGGGGAGGTACATGAGCCATAGAGAAAAGGTTTATGTGGATTGGATAAACAAGTATTTTAATTTGGAAATTTATTCCTCTGAGTGGAGTAGATAAATCTCTAGATATTAGACTCTTACTTCTTACTCTATTACTCCTTATAGGTGATACAAAACCTATAAGTCTTCTCCTCCTAGGGATCAAGGCAGGTAAATGAGAATACTGGAAGTGATCTCTTGAAGATTCTCTCATTTGGAGTCTGGGCATGAAACTTCTAGTTTTCTTTCTTACCCTGATTCAAGAAATATTTCTAACTTCTAATCAGACGTTTGGAAAAATTCTTGTCCCACCAGGCATGCTAGAAAAAGAACTGTTGATCATCAAACCTTGTGCCTCTTTGACAGTCTTCTGGGAAATTGAGCAAGTGGGTGACAAATTGTATCTCACTGAATACCTCCAATATTTTTAGAGAAACCCAACTCTTTTTTGGGGCATTATGAGATAAGCGGAGAAGGAAATGTAAAAATAAAACATAAAGGGTGATGCACCAAAGCTTTTACAACATCTCAAACCTGAATCATTCCTATGAGTGATATAAATAGACACAAAATGCCACTACCCTTCATTGTTGGAAAGAGAACAAACGACAAAGGATAATTTTAAGGATACTGCAAACTTTCAAATATTTCCATAGGTAGTGTTCATTAAGGTCCAATCAAACATAAAGACTTCTTACAATTATCATAACAGTATCTCAGAAATCACATGAACTCTATCTCCTAATACAACATAGTACAATAAAATAACCTTCAAAAAAATAGAGAAGTCTAATGACAAAGTCTTGTTTTCTTAAGTTACTATTCTACAATACAAGCATACAACATAGAAATCCACTAATTAAACTATCTAGATTCAGCTTGCAAGACACGGTGTTCCATTCAAAATGAGATTATAAAGAAAGAAATCTTGTAAAAGGTCATGCATGCACAGTCTCAATAAATTATTCTCAATACTTCATGTTTTGATTATCAAATGAACTTTGAAATAGAGTTTGGATGCCAATATGACAATAGTTTAAACCTTAATAGATATAACATGCCAGAATAAACTAGTTTTGCAACTTGTTTATGAAAATAACTCTAAAAATCCTAAGAAAACTAAAGAAACTTCTTCTTGTTCAAGAAAGTACTTCTTGGAATCCAACCCTTTATTGTGTTGTTTCCTTGATTTTACAACCACTAGAAGAAGAAAGCACTACCTCAACACAGAAGTAATTATTGTTAGATCTTGATAACTCACAATCTAATCATGGATCCTTGGTTAGGCCACAAAAGTCTTTGCTCATTAATCCTCAGCTATTGCATTTATGTCTTCTAGATATTTAGTAAAGATAAGGGATTTTATACAATAAAATCTTAGAAATAATAGTATGGAAAGAGGTCCTATTGACCAGTCACATCATCCTAAGGCACCTACCCCAAAATAAAATAAAATAAAGAGGATGGAAGAAAGCCAGTCAACTCTGAAAAACTCCCAAAACATTTTACTCCATAGAAGAAGCAAACTTCCCACAATGAAGAGGTGATGTGTTAGCTAGGTTGAAACCTCTGAGCATATGAATATAGATCCTACAAGAATTCTTGACAAGTTAACATGTATTTCAAAATTTCTCCCGAAAGGAAGATGAGAGATGAAAGCCACATAGCCACCACGTGGCCAATTGTGCATCTTTCTGATAATTTTCCTTAAGCACAGGGACATCTAAAACTGGAAAACCTCTATACAAGCTGAAAATGAAAATGATGAGGGAAAAAATTCTTCATAGACCCCATTTCTATGAGGCATACGATGCCCCTACCTTCTCAACCCTACTGTATTGGGGTCTCACTCAGTAACCTGCCAATGCGGTATGGTTGAGATGGTAGGGGTAGCATATGCCTCATAGAAATTGGGTCTCACAGTGATATACTCATCACCATGAGACCCCATTTCTATGAGGCATACATTTCCCCTACCTTCTCAACCCTACTGCATTAGCAAGCTAGTGGAGCATTGGCAAGCCAACTCACTCACTAGCTTGCCAATGTTGTAGCGTTGACAAGGTAGGGGCAGCGTATGCCTCTTAGAATTTGGCACTCATAGTCATGTATATCACCATGAGACTCCATTTCTATGAGGCATACATTGCCCCTACCTTCTCAACCCTACCACATTGGCAAGCTAGTGAGTGAGCTCACTATCTTGCCAAGCTCACTAGCTTGTCAATGCTACCACATTTTGCATACATTTATATGAAAAAATTATTGTCAAATAATTCAAATGATTTTTCTATGCTTCCATTTTGAGCCATGATTGAAAGATAGGCTGCACATTTCCCCATGTTGCTAACTTAGCCTTGAATAAAGAGTCATGAAATAGTGGAGAGTGTTGGTGATTTTTCTAGGAAAACTGAGAAATTCTCTAAGAAGTAGCCAACTCCTATGATGAAGAATTGCTAGGTTAGTGGCCAACACAATGAGCATAGGATTTTATGGTCCGTACTCCTTCACTTAAGGCTCTGTAAAACCTAGGATGGTAATCTCAATTGTGTTTTCATGAAGTATAATCAATTAGTAATACTTTTATACATAGATTGATTCCTACTTATTGCAAATAAAATTCATCTCATTGAAGATTTGGCAGATTTTCAAGTGAGTGACCAACTATTTTCTAGGAATGGAGAATAATTCCACATATATTATCCTTGGAAATACTTTTAATTGAATATTTTTGTACCTTAAGTCTAGGGCTAGGAACACTATCTGTTCATTTTATGCAATATTTTCTGACAAAATGACCAATGTCTCATCAATTGGACCAATAGAGTCAAGTATATAAGGATCAATGATTTACAAATTACTCAATTTAGAAAGAAGTGGACTATCTTCATATTGCTTAGCATTTATGAAAACTCATTATTCTTGAAACATTTACTTCTTATGAATCCTAAGCCATTCCTTACAAAAGTTTATAACCCTATTCAAGGATTTTAATTAACTCCTTGAATTAAAGATGAAAATAGAGTAATATATTCAAATGAAACATCTGAAGACAAATGATAACACCATTAGTATTTCTCATTCATAACTTGTAAGGAACATACATAGGAGAGTATCTGCTTCTAGACTAATATTGGTTTTGATATAAGCAATTTCTATAAAACTTATTTAAGATCACTACATACAAGA
>VDFB02047230.1:467944751-468382324 GCA_007258455.2 Sequoia sempervirens
ATATACCTCGACTAATCAAATATTTTTTGATTGTCATAGCATTCCCATCAGTCATGAGACCTCATTTCTTTGAGAATTTTTCAAAGTTCCACTACCTTGTCTATAGTATATACTATTATGCTTTTGATAGATTCTTTCCAAGCATGCATAGCTTATGCGAAAGCACTTCTTTAGGCTTTTCGACCATAGCAACAAGGCAACACTTGAACTATTTGACAAAATGCTTTGGTAGACATGTATCAAAAATGTGGTAGTATAGACAAGGCAGTGAACTGTTTGAAAAAATGCCTCAAAGAAGTGTGGTCTCATAGAATGCCATGACAAGCAAATGCAATTAGCAGCTGCTCCTAGTTATTAGTTATGCAATATGAAGTAATTGCATAACTGCTTAGGTTGACTTTATAAAAATTATATTGTAATTAAAATTTTGTCATCTATCAACATCTAGTTATTAGTTATGCAATGTGAAGCAATGCTTTGAGTTTGAAAGATGTGCAATGCAATGTAATCAACGTTATGAATATAAACTACAAAATTGTAAATTAAAGTTCAAAACATAAAAATGTCTAGTGTTTACAATCAGCCATTATTGATCATTGATCAAACTAAATAGTGTGAACATTTTTATGTGTGGAAGGCAAACAAGAAAATAGTGGTTCAAAAATGAGGAATTTTTCTTCTGCACCAAATGAGAAATATTCACAATATGTGCTAGGAAGGAATAAGTCCATAAGATTGAGTATGCAAGAACCGAGAATTGCAAAATTGGCTTACGTTTGACTTCCAAACACAAATTTTCACACTTTTCGATGTTCCAACATAAGTCAAAAAGTATATGTGCGTAAGTTGTAAAGTATACACTTGAATACATGTAACTCATATCTATTGAACCATTAATTTATAATGCAAATATGGACACCATCAATAAAAAAGATTTGTATTAATCAAATAGCCATGTATGCATGTACATCAATATATGTCAATATAAGTATAAAATATAGTTACAAAAAAGCCATATAGGCTTACAAGAATGCCATGTAGGCATACAATGTCAAATATATCAAATACAAAATATGTACAAAATTGCCATGTAGGCATACAACAAAGGGATCTACATTCAAAATTCATTTCTCTACATGCTTTGGTTCAAATACAATTTTCTTTCCCTTTCCTGGGCGACCCGATGGTGATAAATCTGTCACCCGTTTCTGTTGAGGGGTGCTCCTGCTGCTCCTCCTACGATTTAGCTCCTGGTCAAGTTTCAACTGTTACAATAAGAAGTAAAGACATTAATATATAGAAATTACATTATAAAAATTAATATATTTAACAAAATTTAATCACTTCTGACCATCGATGATCATTCTCCTCGAGGGAAATATTTGTCTGCGATGCTGTGCTCGAGCCCTGTATAAACCATCCAAATAGAAATTAAACTACTGAATAAATAATGGTTTGATTTTTCACTAGAACTAGTTCATCTATAACAATGAATGTAAATTGAAATTTAGTAATTTGCCTCATACCTCCCCTATCAGAGCCATCGAGGATTCTATTGCACTAGAAACACCAATATCCATTGCCCTTGTTACGTTGGGTGGTGTTTTTGTCACCAACATCTAAAAATAAAACAACAAATTATTCAATCACAAAATAGTTATCGAATTTGAAGTAATGCTTTGAGTTTGAATGATGTGTAATGCAATGTAAGCAACAATATGATTATCAATTTTTTAAAAAGCAATAACTTGGGACAATCACATTGAAAAACAAAAGACCCTTTAGGACAAATTTTAAGTGAAAAAGCGTCAAAACACAATGTAAAATATGACAACCAATATGAGAAGAAGAGATGATCAAGTCAAAAGGAGCTTTGATAGTAGCCAACTGAGTTAAGTATGACAAATCCAAGTATCACTGTTGCAAGGAATGGAGTAAGAGCTAAATAAAGATACAAAGATAATAAAAAATGATGGAGCTAACTTGTCAAGGGCCTATTCTTCAAAACCCTTATTAAATGCTTATCATAGTTTAAGATATGCAATAAATGTTTGACAATGGAATTAACCTTTTGAGGATGATAGTGATTAAATTGAGGTCTCCTTTTACCACGAAAAGACTGAATATTCTTTCTTTGGCCTATCATTATGATTTTTAAGTTTCCTCACTTGAGTTAAATATAATAGTCAAGTGTTTATACCAAAGATGATAGAGAAAATAATCATGAAAAGGAGAATATGATGGTGATTAATGACAAGTCAGTGGCACATTTGACAATTGAAAGAGTAGAGGAATGCATAGTGAACATCATGGTACAACTTATGATATAAATTAAGCCACATGGTTGATGTGCTTTGAATCCTTGCATCTAAAGGAAATTTTCTTAACATAAATACTGCTAGGGAATTTCAATGTTGCCATTGTAGTTGGCATTAAAGCTGGTACCTGCAACATTGAAAATTATCCTTATATAAGAATTCCCTCCATCTTGTTGATTGGCTTGTAACACTCTTGATGGTGGCTGTATGAAATCTAATTATGATTCCTCTTCTACATTAGAGGGTTTGTATCCTTGATCTGACCCTTCTGAATTATTAGAATCAAAATCACTAGCTTCCATATTCAAAAATTCCCAACCAACATCTTCAATAAATTTATCTAGATTATTAGTAATAGTCTTACAAATTGGTTGCCAATTCAAGTTCATTCTACTTTCATAATACTTTATATCCATGGAGTTCATCCATTCCTTGATGTCATCAAGTGAAGATTGAGGAATGGCGTACATATGGAGTACATCTCACTTGAATTATTTGAAAACAATAGCCATATCAAATCCCTTTTTCCCAAGTCCTACTCTCTCAAGGTTAACAATCTCAATCTCAGTAATAGTGATTACTAAGAAAGGTAATTCCACCAACTCTACCAAAAAATTTACCATAGGAACAATAAAAGCAAAGGATTTGAAAGGAACTCCATGAAAACCAAGCTCTCTAAATGCTATATAAAATTCTAGTTCAAAATATTTTAGATGAGGTTGCTCCCATAGCTCTCTTACTGCTTGACAAATCCTTGAAACTATGTATTGATTTTATTTTTCCTATTCCTCTCTTATTGTTCTTCCTTAATTTCATCAAGATCATACATTGACCTTCTTGCCCCTCCTAAAGTTTGGACCACATCCATTACCTCCACATAAAACTGGACATCCTTGGTCTTCATGGTTCCCACGCCATGATATGGTTATGCAAATGAAAATGAAGAAAAGTAATCATCTCCTTATCCATTGGCTGGAAGAATGCATGCTTAATGTTTTGATACATGATATCAGCTCTCTCTTCGCTCTCATGGTTGAATATCAAAATCCAGTATGGTGGGCCTCCAGAGTTCTAGTCATCTTTCTTCCTCTTCCACCAAATGTTGTCCTGGTCCACATGTTTGCTAGCCTAATTGGCTTTGTTTTTGAAAGTTGAAGTTTCTCCTGAGTCACCAGTGTAGCTCTCTCTACCTTTTCAAGTTCTCTTTCATTGCTACAGATCATCTTTGGGATTTAGTCATTTGTACCACATGGTTGATGTGCTTTGAATCCTTGCATCTAAGGGGTTTAAAACCTTAGGGGCCTTAGATGAGAAAATGTTTTTCTTTTCTTTTTATGTGAGGACCTAGTAGTGAGATAAAAGAGGACTGTATAGAAAAATGAAAAAAGAAGACATAAAAATTCATGGACCATACTATATCACCTACATGCTAGCTAACAAGGACATGAATGTAGTAGATTTAGGTATGATAGGGGTATTGCAAGGTATATTTGAGGAATATATAAGAATGAAGAAGAATTAAATGGATCAAATTAGTGTCAAATGTTTTCCTAAAAGATCTCCCACACCCTATTAGGGAATTTAATCATTTCTAAGCATTTTCCACGTCCTATGGGAAGGTTTGAGGAGGCTCCAATAGTTGAGAGTTTAATGAGTACTTATAACTTCTTTCCATGCAATCATGATTAGTTAGAGAACATATAGGGAAACTTGATGAGCTATGCAACAAATGAAGAGAATATAGGGTATTTTGACCTAGTCTTAAGCATCTCCAAGCATCTAGGAGATATTGAAGGAGTCAAGTGGCTGATAGATAGGGTCGAGGATATAAGTTTTATTTTTGGTTACATTGACATTATGTGTAGGACATCCATAGTTTATTCTTGGTTACGTTGACATCACAAAAAATTATATAGGATGGAGTAGAATGTAGCTCTACCTTTGTCAATTCCATGTTAAATTTTTATTATATATAGCTTGCTAGTGTAGGAATTCTAAGACAAACAATCATAGTAGGACAATTTTTAAAAGCTTGAATAATAACCTAGTGAACCCATATACTCTTATGACTATATATACACAAATCTAGATTAAACTTAGAATTCATTAGTTAAGTTCTCTTTATTCTATATTACCTCCATGAATGTTTAACTAAATCTACTTGCACTCGAAGGTGTTCCCTTGAATCCTTCGACAGTACCCTGTTCAACATCCAAAATAACATATTAAAATACCATTCGTAAAACAATGCTATTAACACATGTGTACTAAATTTAGAATTGTTTACTAACTTTACATACCCCACTGATAGGTGTACTGCAAAAATAAGCAGGCTGATGACTAGTATATCCAGGCTCAATGCTATGACCCTGCAATTTTATTAAAATAATAAAACTAAATTAGTTAATCTTGCATTTCACAATCAAAATTTAATAAACTAAATTCAATGAACATGTTGAATTTTACCTAACTGTCAATACCATATGCATCATGCAGAATGTCATCTGCCCTCTCCATCCCCGTAGATGCATACGGATCAGGCCGCGTAGAAGGATATGGATCCTGCATAGCACCCTCCTGAGGTCCGGTAGGGTCATATGAACAAGTGGCTCTGCAAGATCGACACACATGGCCTCGAAGGCCACCACCTGAAGACTCCCCTGGATTGCGCTATACAATGGGGCTAGTGTGGTGGATGACACTCCGAGTCAAGGATGTGATCGCCTGCAAAGTCTTTACATCAGCACTCTCCTTTGCAACTGCAGGCATCACAATCTGCTCAGGAGGGTGCCTAGTGAGATGTCGTCTCCCCTATCGTGTAGGAACCGACTGTGCACCGGGCCTATCCTGTGCTGACCCCCCACCTCTCCCATGAAACTCCCTCATATCAAAATAATTCAGGATTTGGTTCAACACAAACTCACAGTATAATTTCCTAAGAAAATATTGGGGGACTTCACAGTTATTGCACGGTGGGTAATCAAAGACCATATACCATCTGTCATAAAAATGGTTTCTAATCTCTTGGTGGTGGCACCAATGAATAGGAAACCTCTTTGCATTGAGGGTGAGATTTTGATTTGTTTTCGGGTCAGTGAATAGAGAGCACAAATCGCCTTTAGTAATCTTTAAATCTTTTACTTGTTTATATGATAACTTGTCTGCATAATATGCCCTCGATGTTTCCCTCCTATTTTTCCATCCAGATATTTGTTGGGTAATTGCATCTACATTTTTTAACAAATCCTTCAATGAATTTGCTAGATGTATTCTTTCTGTGGTTGAAGAATTTTGATCACTCAACCTACTAATAAGATCCTCAACTTCTTTTCTATTGTTTTCAATTTCACTCCTCAAATTTTCTTGAGTGCCAGGAGGGTATTGAGAGAATGGTGGGGGAGGTTGATTTTGTTGTTGAGGTTGATTTTGTTGAGGTTGATTTTGTTCAAGTTGATTTGGTTGAGGATTTTCCTCCTCTTGTTGAGGATTTCCTACAAATTAAAAAAAATCATTCATTTCTAAACTAAAACAAACAAAATCAATTTAAAACAAAAAAATTCATAACAAATACCAAATAAAACTTACCTCTTGCATCTCTTCGTCGTCGTGGTGCCATATTTGTGAAGAAAATCGAACTCAAGTTGACGAAATGTGAAGAAATCACCTCCTAAATAACGCAAGCGCGTAATGCAGGGTTTTTGGCCGCGGGCGGAGATGAAAACCAGTAAAAAGCAAATGAAGAATGTTCACTTTTTTTTTTTCTTTTAAAAAGACATAACGCATTCACGTTATAATGCGAACGTGTTATGTCTCATTTTTCACTTTTTTGGCCACAAAAGTGCGACCATCTTGGTGCAATTACCCTAAGAGAAAATTAATAATTATTATTATGCTTGGCCGACCTCATGAAGAGATGCAATTATTTGGAGTTATATCTCTTTGTTGGAGGCCGACATGAAGGATCAAGGGATGCGTCTTTTCCCTTCCACTTGTATATATATTCGATGTGTTTCATTGTTCCTATCATCGATTCAGTTCGTAGTTCATCAAGTTCGAGTTTCTCAAGTGCAAGTTGTCTCAAGAGCAGATCGTTGTTTTTATAGAAGGCTGAGATCTATATCAGCAGACTACTTCATTTTGTATCTGTGTTGCATCAGATTGTAGTGCATATATTTGGCCTTCATATTGGCCTATTGTAAAGGAGACAATTATTGTTATCATTCAATATATAATAGATATTGTTGCTGGGTTTTTCTCCCTCAAAAAGAGGGTTTTCCTAGGGTATCTGTTCCATTATTGTGTTGAATTTTGAATTAATTTTGTGTGTTCTAATCTGATCATAAAACTAACATGGTATCAGAGCGGGTTTGAAGATGATCTTGATCAGATTTTTATTACAACAATACTCTTTATTCTCTTTCTCATCGTTGATTACTTCTATCTCTTTGACAAGATGGTGAACGGTCTTAAGATTGAGGATAGACTAGAGGGAGCATCAAATTTCACATGGAGGTTCAAAATTATGCTCAGTTTGGAGGAAAATGAATTGGCTGAGTTTGTGGAGAGCAAAGTCCCCGAGCCTACGAATGAGGAAGAGAAAGTTTAATGGAGGAAGAAAGATATTAAGGCAAAGAAGATGTTAGTTGATTTCGTGAAGGATCATATTGTTCCGATTGTCTCCAAGTTGAAGACAGCAAGAGAGATGTTTAAAACTTTGGAGGAGATGTACAAAATCAACAACACAAGTCGGGCACTTGCACTAAAGCAACAACTCCATCATGTGAAGATGGCAAAAGGAGAAACGGTTATTGCTTACTTCATGAAGATTTCAAAGTTGAGAGATCAACTCTCTACAATTGGTCATGTGATAGATGACAAGACTTGACCATGCTTGCTCTTAATGGTCTTCCTTCATCTTGGGAGTCTTACATTCAAGGAATCAGTGCAAGATCAAAGCTTCCCAAGTTTGATCGATTAAGGGCGGATTGCATTCAAGAGAAGTCTAGATTGGCTACTAGAGGTCAAAACTGTACTAATGAGGAAATTCATGTTCTCGCCTCTCAATCATCAAAGAAGAAAGGAAAAGATGAAAAGAAAGGATACTTCAAGAGGAATAGAGACAAAGGAGCAGATGGTGCTCCCACATTCAAGAAGAAGAGGGACCTCTCCAAATTCCAATGCTTTAGATGTGACAAGTATGGTCACTTTGCTAAGGATTGTCCAACCAGGACTAAGTAGTAGGCTACCATTACAGATGTTGATGAAGTCTATTCGCATAAGGATTCTTGTGAATACTTATTCTATTTGGAATTATCAAGCAATGTACCCACCGACACCAACACTTGGTTGATTGACAGTGGTGCTTCTCACCACATCACCGTATTTAGGGAGCATTTAACAAACTTGGTGGAGAGAGATTCTAGTGAACAAGTCATTATTGGAGATTATGCTAGTTACTCGGTGAAAGGAATTGGGACCTCCACTCTCCACTTGGATTCTGGCATTTCCCTACAATTGTGCACTGTTATATATGTTCCAGGCATCAAGCAAAACCTTGTTTCCATTTCAGCCTTGGAAGACAAGGGTTACCAAGTTCCATTCTCTAAAGGAAAAGTTCTTGTGTGGATGAAGAATTCCAACTTCAAGACTGCTCGGGTGATTGGAGTTCGACATAAGAGCCTCTATAGGCTATGCACTCGTCCACTTTAGGCACTAGTACATGATTCTTCAAGCTTGTGTGATCTTTGGCATCGAAGATTGGCTCACCTTCACTTTCGAGCTCTACCTATCATGAAGAAGATGGTCACGGGCCTTCCGAAGTTCAATTAGGAGCACAAAGCAACTTGCAAAGGCTGTGCTTTGGGTAAGAATACAAAAGGTCCATTTCATAGTAAAGGAAGTAGATCCAAATGTATTCTAGATCTTATTCATTCTGATTTATGTGGTCCAGTGTCTGTTGCTTCTTCGAGTGGTTTCTTGTATTACATTCTTTTTATTGATGACTACTCTAGAAAGACTTGGATTTATTTCTTGAAATCTAAAGAATCTAAGGAGGTATTAGAAAGGTTCAAGGAATTAAAAGCTCAGGTAGAGAACCTATCAGGGAAGAAGATCAAAGTCCTGAGATCCGATGATGGAGGAGAGTACACCTCCGGCAGATTTCAAAACTTTTGCATTGAAGCTAGGATTAAGAGGGAGTTATGTGTCCCTTATAATCCTCAACAGAACAGTGTTGCAGAGAGGAAGAATAGATCAATCATGGAAGTAGCCAAAGCCATGATTCATGACCAAGATTTGTAGACCTTCCTTTGGGCAAAAGCATCTAGGACAACAGTCTATGTTCAGAATAGAAGTCCTCACCAAATCCTAGAGAACATGACTCCTGAAGAAGCTTTTACTAGAAAGAAGCCAAAAGTGAGTCATTTGAGGATCTTTGGATGTCCAGTGTATGTTCATGTACCGAAGGAAAAGAGAACAAAGTTGGAGCTTTCTGGAAAAAAAGGGATATTTGCAGGTTACAATGAAACATCAAAAGCCTACAAAATCTATATTCCAGGCCAGAAGTTGATAGAGATCAGTAGAGATGTCACATTTGAGGAAGATGTTGCATTCAAAAGATCCAAGGGCACTCATATGGAGATTGACAATGAAGAGTCTCCTCAGGATATGGAAGTTGACCATGCTCTTGAGATTCAAAGGGAGGCTCCAGAACCAAAAGAAGATGATGATCCAGTTGAGCCCTTGGAACCTACTGATGGGCCTACCGATATTGTGATTGGGAGAAAAGACCTCTTTGGGCTAGGAAAATAATGTAGGAGCCATAAAGGTTTGCAGCACCAAGAGGAACCTTCAGAGAAAGTAAGAGACCTCACAAGTTCTCCAGTTATGTTGCTTTGATGAGTCATATTATTGAGTCCAAGCCTTCCAGTGTTGAGGAAGCTTCTAGTCAACAGGTTTGGAGAGATGCTATTTCAAAAGAGTATCAGTCCATTATCAAGAATGATGTTTGAGACATTGTTCCTAGACCCGAAGGAAAATCTATGGTATCTTCTAAATGGCTCTTCAAGATAAAGCATGCGGTTGGTGGGAGCATTGAGAAGTACAAGGCAAGATTCATGGCTAGAGGGTTTTGACAAAAAGAGGGAGTTGACTATGCAGAAACATTTGCTCCAGTTGCTTGATATACTTCTGTCAAGACCATCATTGCCATTGCTGCATCTAGAGGTTGGAAGATTCACTAGATGGATGTGAAGATAGCTTTTCTGAATGGTGTAATCAAGGAAGAAGTTTATATTGAGCAGCCTGATGGATTCGAGGTACATGGGAAGGAGTCTCATGTTTGTACGCTGAACAAGGCCTTGTATGGTCTTAAGCAGGCTGTAAATTTTAGGTGAACAGATTAAATGCACATAAAAATAATTCAAAATCAGACAAAATAACACAGCAGATACCCTGGGAAAACCCTCCTCTTGAGGGAGAAAAACCCAGCAACAAATATCTCTCTTTTATTTATAATATCAGTGACAACATTTCACTTTACAATGAGGTCTAACACAATACCAATATGCAGCACCTGGGAATATGTAATAACAGATAACAACCTGCCAATTCGTACCTGGAAATATCCATAATTTACTGACAACAGATCTACATAAATAGCACCTGACAATATTCAATATTGACTGAATACAGATCTAGCAATATTCACAATCTCTAATGGTTCACAACCTGCTATGAGGAATTTGCATTGGCATGATACTTCGTACTGGATGATATTTCGATCTGTATGATCTCCACACTGTGTGATGTTCACAATGTGTAATGTACTGCATATGTTCACACTATATCTTGTATTCGCACTTGATTAATATATTTGCACTTGATGATATTGAAATTTTGTGAATAACTGAACTAATATGATGGTTACAATAGACGAATCAATGTGAATATATACAAATGAATGGGAGAGACACATCCCTTCAAATCCTTCATGTCATCCTCCATTAAAAAATGTGACTCTAAGATACATGATGTCGGCTCCAAGAAATCGTGTCACTTCTTTTAATGGAAGTCGGCCTCAATTAATAAACAAATATTAAATGTCTTCTAATAAAGGATTTGACTATGAATTCGTATCTTCTCATGTTGGCCATATAAAATGAAGTTAATACAAAACAACGAATATAAATTAAATAGCCAACGGGCTATCATTTAATTTATGTTCCCTCAATAGGGCTGAGCTGGAAGGAATGACTGAAGCTGCACTATCATTAACACAGGCTACACCCATGTATGGAAAGGAGCTTATCACCTCATCATGAAAGCATATCACCTCATTGTGATATCAACCATCATGGCTACACCCATGTATGGTATGTACAAGTTTTCATCACTTGCGTGATGTTGTCACCTCAACGTGACTTTCACCATGGCTCTCCCAGAGGGTGAAACACAAGTACACAAAAATCATCACGGACTCTCTCACGTGATGCTGTCATGGAGTCACACACATGACATCCACCATGACTCTCTCAGAGGGTGCAAACAAGGGCTTTCACCTCAAATCTCAAAGAGAAATGCATTAACAAGGGATTTCACCTCGAACTTCTCTCATAGAGAAGAACTCATTAAATAGGGTCACTGATGCTGAGACTCTTTCTCAGTTAAGGCTGGATTCTCCACCATACCAGCTTATCTTGGAAGTACACAAACTTTATCCTGGCGAGTGGCTTGGTGAGAATATCTGTCGTTTGCTCATCAGTGCTAAAGTACCTCAACTGTACAACCTTCCTCAGTACCATATCTCTGATATAGTGGTACTTGATCTCAACATGCTTGGATCTGTCATGAAACACATGATTGACAGAAAGCTTCACACAACTTTGATTATCAAAATGAATAATAGTAGGCTCCTTTGATTGTCCAAACAATCCTGCAAGGAGCTTACGAAGCCACACTACTTCCCGAGTTGCCATACAAGGTGCAATGTACTTGGCCTCTGCTGTACTCAATGCCACAGATGACTACTTCCTGCTGCACCAGGAAATCATAGCGGAACTCAAACTGAAGCAACTGCTAGAGGTGCTCTTTTGGTCTGCAACACAACCATCTTCTATAGGTTCAGTAGGCTCCCTCTAAATTTTTAAGTACTTGGCCTTGCAACACTGCAACCTTCACTTCTTCTCGGTAAGTTACAAAACTCCCTCTTGATCACTGCTTTAGAACTTGCAAAGAAGACTTGTGGAAGTGAACTCCCTCTAGCCACCAACTCAGTCCCATGGCTGCAAGTTGTGACTTCGTGCTTGATCATTTCTTTGGTTGGCATAGCTTCCTCATAAGATGCCTCAATCTTTTCATCGCTAAGCAATCTCTCATCACTTTCCTGCTTCTAGTTGTTCACAAAGCATTTAGAAAGAGATTACTAACAGTTTATGACTATCCAAAGAAATATCAAGACTAGAATCATACAAGGTTTACTATCACAAATTATAGCATGAACACATAAGAATTTATGCATAATTTTAGAACATGAATAAGTAAATCATCCTGAAAGAGAAATATATCAAAAGATAAAACTAAAGGGATAAAGAAACTTATCTTTATATAATTTTGATATAACTCTTTCTTTCATCTTTTACTCTTCTCGAGAGTGCCAAACTTAGCACAACAAAACAATCTGCACAACTACAGATTTCTTGAATGCATTATGCGGTTAGCATGCAGAACCAACTCTCTCCAAGAGTTCAAGGCTCTATCACAGATCATGCATTAGAGAATGATATTGATGTGACCAATCACCATCAAACTTCAATTCTCTTTTTATTTCAGAGTCACACTCAAAAAATATTCACAACCAACGTGAAAAGACTAATAAATGAAGTCTTCAAAGGATCTTACGTTAGTGAACACAATTCAAGAGAAACCACTATCTCTCTTTACTAATTACAAGATCCAAATAAAAAATATAACTTAACAAACAAAGAATACTTATCTTTTTAAATATTCTAATGGATGCAAGATATGCTGATTTTTAAGCACAGATCAACACACAACTTTCACGGTTTGAACACAGGCCCATGACTTAGAATAGAAATTCCCTATAAGCCTTATGAGGAGAGAACTTATTCTTATCTGCAAATGAATCATGTTGATTAGGCCTAGTTGGGAAATCCTTGGCGAAGTGCCCATTTGGGTCCACATAGGGATGCATAGGTTGATGATGCATTTTATTACAACTCTATAAGCCTTCTTATACTATGCAATTACACTAGACAACACAAACTTCTTTTACAATATGATCTTAAGCTCTTACAATGCAAATTTTATCTGAACTTGCTTAAGATCTTCTAAATGAACTTCTTCAATAAAATTACATACATAGCTTCATAAAGAAATATTCCATTTAGTAATACAAAAGTATGCAAGCCTATCACTACTATTTCCCTTCCTTAGTGCTTAATCACTTAATAGGGAATCGAATTTTTATAGGACTTACAACTATGGATTTCATACTCAGATTTGCATTTCTTGAAAACCAAAAAATGAAGAATACCTGGATTTTTTGCAGCAAAGGGTTCTCCTTCTTGACTAGAAATACATGTAGATATGAAGTTTTCTTCACACCTTCATCAGGTTCATAACAAAATCGCCACCTATTTTTAGAGGAATGAACTTCAAGCAATATGAAGCTCCTTCAAAGATGAATATCCTTATGGGTTTTCTCCTATGGTAGAGTCACACATATATCTTTTGAAACTTGCTCAACATAAACATTTCTAGTTTTGGAAATTACTCAATATTTGAACTAGATGTTCATATTCACCAATTTCTTGACTCTAACAGTCTGCAACTGGAGGTTCAAAGTCTCCCCAGTAGAGTCGGCATTTTTGTTGGTGATTTTTTTAGCAGAACCAAATAATCCGCTAAGAGGTAGCCACCCCCTATGATGAAGAACTGTCAAGTTAGTGGCAGATTTTCATATGAAGGATTAACTATCTGCTAGGAATTGAAATTAATTCCACTTCTACTACCCTTGTAGAGATTTTCTATTTGAGTATTGTCTTCTCATAAGTCTAGAGCTAGGATCACTATTTGTTCATCTTATGCAATATTTTTTGACAAAATGACTAGTGTCTAATCAATTGGAGCAATAGAGTCAAGTACACAAGAGGATCAATAATTTACAAATTACTCATTTAAGGGAGAAACAGACTATTTTTCGTATTGCTTTGCATTTATGAAAATTCACTATGCAAGAAACATTCACTTCTTAGCAATCCTAAGCCATTCCTTACAAAGTTTATAATCCTATTCAAGCATTTTAATTAATTCCTTGAATTAAAGTTGAAAACAAACTAACACATTCAAATGAAATATTTGAAGACAAATGATAACACCTTTAGTATTTCTCATTCATGAATTTGAAATGAACATACATATGAGACTATTGACTTCTTGACTGATATTTTTTTCAATATCAATCATTTCTATAAAATTTATTTAGGATCGTTACATACATGACTTCTCATCCAAAACAAACTACTGGCATACTTCAGAATTCTATCCTAAGTGCCCTTTATGAACATAGATTTTACCTAAGACCCTATTAAGACTTATGTAATAAGCCCTAAAATACCTTTTATAGGATAAGGGAGCAACAAGCATCATGCTTAATTACATTTACATTTTATTTCATTTGTACTAGAATTCAAGATATTCCTAGTTTGTTACATGCAATCATTTGAGGAAAATGGAAGAGTAAAAGACTACACTCCACATTCCTGAAATGAAGACATGCTAGCTCCTTGAAAGGAAGAGTTTGTTGTAACCATGTTGAATCTTGATCCTTGTTGACCAAAGAATATTCTCCAATAATAGCTCCAACATAAACTAGTATATCATTTGGATACAATATATGTGCCACCAAGGTTATCTAGTTTGGCACTTCTCCTACATACCAGCCCGAAAACATTCCACTTGAGCACATGAAACAAGAAATCACATGAGTGCTAAATAGGACAATCCTAACAAAAAGGGCATGGTATCATCAAAAAAGAAGAAGGGTGCAATCATCACTCTGAGTCATCAACCTCAGAGGATATTCGCCCATGTTTTGCTCGTGGTGGGACTGGAGAAACTATCACCACCTCTTCATTAGGATTCCTCAATAGTACTAGGTAGAGGGGATAATCCTTTCCCTTTGGATTAGTGTCACCCTCACTGTCTGAAGGGCTATTAGATACCTCATATGGAGAATTTCATTCCTTCGGATAGGCCTTACAATGCTCAAGCTCTACCCATGCCTCCTTTTTATATTTCGCCATCCTCCTTTCTCTGTGTTTGAATAATTCTCCCAAAACTATTTTCTCTGCTCGATGGTAATTTTTCTTGATACTATGCTCCTTGAATTTCTTGAATCCTATTCTTTTTTTCTTATCAAGAGCTCCATGTATTCCACTTTTATTCTCAAGACCTCACTTAGGCTCAAACAAACACAACCCCTCATACTCTCGAATCATTATTACAAAGCTACTTGCCTAGAATTCCTACACACTTATTAGGAGAATTCAAATCCCACACACTTCTTTATCATCCTTTGACCCTGATTCATTGTAAAATGAATTATGACATGGAAGATCACTCAAGTAATCTGAATTAAATAGGGAATTTGAATCATGCAAGATTAATGACTCGAAATCTCCTTATGTGAGCAAGTTGATAACTTACAGCTCAAGATTGAATCTAAGTCGTTGCTTTTAAAACACTTAAAACTTCATCCATTGTGATATGAGCCTTGTTTTTTTATGTCCTTAGAAAATTTCTCATAGAAAATAGTGATGCTAGCTCAAGTGTTGCAATCTATCAATCAATATGTATTTCCAACCTAATCTGTGCTTTCATTAATATTGGCAAAGTACATAGGACTAATTTTTCTTAGAGGGAAAGTTTCTTTATACACTTCATCGCTTCATCACCGATCTTAAATTTTGATGAAAGCATTTATGTGGTGATTCTCAGTCCATTGGATTATCCTATTTTAAAACATTATCAATGGTTCCTCAATCTTCTCTCTGATTCCCTTTTGCGTTATGTTAAATATTTTTAGTATTTTTCCATGTATCCCATTCCATGCAGTGACCATCACTTCTTGTTGATATATTTTGTCTTTGCCCCACTTTATAAGTGATGTAGACATCTTGGCGACGGCCCTTAGTCCCTAGTTCTATGGCCTGACCATTGGTCACACTTATCCTCCAGTAGCACATCTTTAATTCAAACCTTGTACCTATCTATGATAGAAGATGTTGTGTCAACACTAGATTTAAATACACACAACCTGCATAAAAAAAACATCACAAAAGACATCGCTCATATGATCATATCACATTAGCGAGAGATAAAACCCTTTAGAGGACATCCATCGCTTATTTCCAATTTAGAACTCAAGTTCTAAAACAAATTTTCCATGAGCGATGAAGTTATTACATAAGGCCTTTGTTCATCACTAATTCTCCTCATATGTTTTACAAGCAATTAGAGATGAGAAGATTTACAACTT
Organism: Sequoia sempervirens; assembly: GCA_007258455.2. NCBI lineage: Eukaryota > Viridiplantae > Streptophyta > Pinopsida > Cupressales > Cupressaceae > Sequoia > Sequoia sempervirens. Next base: position 467,960,628 of record VDFB02047230.1, read on the forward strand.
TTAATGTCCATTGCATATTGCTGACGTGAAACTTTATATTCAAAACATATTCAGGATCAAGTGATATATAGGAAATCACATCATATCACTCATCACTATTACAAGTTTATCCTTTTATGGCCATCCACGATAAGCGATAAGAACATAAAGTCAGAAGCATCACTCATCGCTATTACAATGTTGAAGGCTCAAAAGCCATTAGCGATGAGTGATATAAAAGGGAAAACATCAATCTATTGCTCATCACTAATTCAAAGTGTGAATCAATGAATAAATTAGCGATGACCATCGAGACATAAGTGGGAACCTTTTAAGCATGTGATCATTAGTCATTTTTAATGAAGGGAACCCCCTAGGATAGTAATTAACTTGAAAAATTCTAAGTTACAAAACACAAAGGGTGTAAGGGCCCAAAGATCCTTACCCAATTTTATAAAATAGTTAGGTTTGAACCTAGGCGAGAAGGGTCAGTTACCAGGTGACAATGAATGACTAAAGATGCTTTAAAATAACTAGCAATGGGAAATAGGGAGTCAATGGCCTAATATAATATTGTAAGCTTTTGTAGATAGCAACTCTATACCCAAATGCAATAAGGGTTTTAACATGGAACAAGGAATTTTTTTTTGAGTGTTCCATCATGTACATCAACTATCTATCATAGAGAAGAAGCATTTGAAGAACCATTGTCAACCTCTTTAGAAGATTCAAAAGTATTCCAAATATTCAAACTCTTGCATAGTATCATGATCATAGGGTATCATGTTTAAAAAATGAAGATGCACAAGACAATATAAAATAGGATCATCTAGGAATGGCTGAGAATTAGGATCTCCATATATCTTCCAAATTTTAGTCCAAAGAGTATGAGGACACTCAAAATGATCAATAGCCTTCAAAATGGCAACATCAATATGTATTGCAATGACTTATAAGAAATTGTCCCTTTTTCAATTCCATGCAAATTTCTTACTATCATTACTAGGAGATGGAACAAGATTATACAAATGGGGCAACTAATGAAGCCATCAATGATGTTTTATGATGCCATCTCACCATTGTTTATAGTTTCCCCTTTTCAACATAATCATAGAGGAATGAAATGAAAACACCATAATGAAGTATGATAAATCTCCAAGTTTACAAAGACATTGACCTTTAATATGAATTAGAAAATACAAAATATGATGTATACTGTAAATTAAGTCTTCCCAAACTGATAGAATCTATCAAGGAGTCAGGATGTCAAAGTGACTAGTCAAAATGCCAAATATGCAAAATATTCAATAAAGAATGCTTGAGGCTAAATTTGGGGAGAGTGCATGTGCACATTGAAAGAACTCCTTAATAGCTTCCAAATGCAACTTGAATCACCAAAATCAAAGAAACTAGAAAAAAGTTATGAGCTCAGAGGTCCAAATGGGAGATCTGAATTCAAACATCAATAAAATATTACATGAATGAAATTTGGTAATAATTATTGCATTAATAGAAAGTGCTCAGAACTAGCTTTCAAACAATATCTTGTTTGTGAAAATCTGACACTCGAGTCAAAAGTTATGGCGATTTTAAGAAAAATACCTAATTAAGACATGATGGGGCTTCTGTGATGGTCATTTCGTCATCAAATTTAAGATAATCACCTGAAATTTTTGAAAAATCACCAAAAAATAAATTTACCTTAGAATATGAAGTATTTTATATGAAAGTGGTGGTTTTGGGCCTTCCATATGTAATGGAAGGTTTGGATATGCCCCAATCTACTCTAGAAATTTTCTCAAAATGCAAACCCTCTAATCTATAATAAAATAATTCAAGAAAAACCTCAAATCTAGTATTTTTTTTCAAGTTTTTTTGATTCTCTAGGTCATCATATGATGCAAGAGAAGAGCATACTCAACCTCACCAAAAATCACCAAGATCTGTCACTAGCAATAGCTCAACCCTCAGATCTAAGAAGGGTTTTGCAAGGCTTGGCTCTAATACCATATAAGATTTGAAGATTAGCTCAATACCCAAGACCACCTACAAAACCAATGAAAACCTTCTACAATAGGATATGCAAAAAAATGATCTTGCTTGATATTAAGACCTATCAAAATGATGAGGCATGAAGTATTATACAAGTGAGTACGATGACCTTCCTTATATAGGCAAGGTTGAGATGTAGTATGTAACATGATGTTGACATGTGTCATAATTCTATGACATGTGAGAAATAACTAACTAATCACCTAGAAAATGATGAGAAAGCTAGATAAGATGACTTCTAGAATAGACAACTCATCCTTCTAGAAGGAATCTTATATGCTAAGAAAGCCTGTGAATATAAATGATAATGAGGAATATAGTGAAATTAAATTCCTAAGTAAACTTATGTAAATGTAATTAAATAATTAATTACACCAACAAATCATTTACTTCATGTCAACCTCTTCAGATCTAGGTTGTGCGTGATCCAAAAACTCCCTTGACTTTCATAGAAAAGTGGCAATATGGGCATCAACATTGAAGACCTACTAGTTCCAATAATTTTCAAGGATAAATGGTTAGATGATGATGCATATCATGTGCTAGTTCTTGGCTAATTTAGAGGTTGGATCAAATTGTGACCCGACCAAAGCCATTCTATTCACATCACAATTTTGAGATCTCGGGATGACCTGGCTATTAAAAGCCTTCAATATTTCAATCAGATCCCACACTCTATGCCTATAGTACTGCATTCTCACATTCTTCATGGATGCTTGTCCTCAGATCTAGCTTATAACTAGCTTGGAGTCTCTGAACACCTATATTCTTTTTAGGCTCATCCGCTCCACTAGAGTTAGACCATGAACCAATCCTTCATATTCTACATCACCATTTGAAAATGGGAATTGGAAGTGAAAATCCTTGAGGGTCTCTAAACTAGTTGGAGACATAAGATAAATCTTGGCTCCAAAGCTAGCCTTACACTTGGTATTGTCAAAATGCAACATCCACAAGTTTTTTTTGGTAGGTTTTCTTGGATTCTCTTGTTCTTTGATCAATTTCGAGAGGGCCTCATCCTCATTGAGGATTACATAAGTGCCCAGAACAATAGCATGAAAGTTACCAAAAGGTTTGGAATCAATATATTGATTTAGTATGACCTCTTCTTTTGGGGTTCAGTCACTCATAGCCTCTTATTCTTCCAACATCTCTATGTAATACATTTCCTTCTTAGAAATGGAGGTATGTGTTGCCTCGAAACTCTTTACCACATCCTCTGCAATGTGTTTGGGATGCAAAGGCTCATACATGTTCTTCATGTTTGTTCCATGCTTGTTTCTTAATATTAAGTGGGACTAGTCAAGAGCCAAATATCCACCAAGTTTTTTGTGAAATCCCTTGATAGGCACATTCCAAAAATAGGGGGAATGTCTATTGTGACCACTTCCTAGGTAACATTTTGGCTTAGACAAGAAAAAAGGTCAAAGAAAGATACTTAATGCGACCAATGGTTGGAACCTTCTTTCCATCTAACTACATAATTCCCTTTCAAGAGGCTCATATTTCAAGTTTACAACATTGACTACCAACTTGGGCATGAACATAGTGTTGGCCCCTAAATCTATCATATTATTGTGTATTAACTTATCCCCTACAATAATATTCAGGAATAAGGGAAAGGGATTTGTCTTATTTCTTTCACATTTTTTCTATTCGATGTATTCATATATGTTGCATCCCCCAAAGATTGGGGGATTTGATGTGGACCTTTTTACCTTATCTTGATTGTGTGGTGGGAATAGATCTGGTGGTAGAGCTTGTTCCTCTATATTTCATGCATCCCAAAGCAAATTCTTCTACTCCAAAATGGATAGGACATCCCATAGGGATATTTGGTACGAGCCTTCTTCAATTGCTCCACCACATTAAGTATTTCATTTGGTGGGACCTTTGGTTAGAATGGGGGTGATTATTTTTCCCTCGAGAAAGGTTAGTATACCATAAGTATATTGAGAACCTTATCCATGGCTTTTGGTTTTGACTATGGTACTTGTAGGTGAGGCCACTGTGGTTGTCGAGCTAGTGGTGCCAATGGCATATGTGGTATGTATTATCTGGTGAACCTTCTCTTTGATTTGGAATTATAGTCCAACTATAATTTTGATGTTCTTTTAGTTCGGAATTCATATGTGAACACTGATTCTTCTCCCTCCATCCAAGAAAAAAGTGCTTGGTCAGGGGAGATATCCATTTCTTTCTCTAGGGACATCCCTTGCATCAGAGCAATTAATCTAGCATTCTCAATCTCGAGGGATCGATAAATTTTAGCATTCAAAATAATGACTTGATTCCTTTGCTTTACTACCCTCTCCTAAAGATTTCCCTATGGAAAATTGCAAGGCATATGGGTGTCATTGCACAAAAAAACACCATGCATTTATATGCAAGCCACTAGGTTTTTTTTCCCCAGGATCATATCCTTGCTCGTACTATCTTTGACTGTCTCTAATGGAGTGGTCACATGGACTATTTGGCATGATTCTTGTGGTTAATTACCTCCTCTTGGATCTCCTTGGTACGTATTTTGCTGGAAAGGTGGTCTCCCTCGATATTTTTGTGTGGGGGGATTTGGAGTTGCTTCTTGCAAATGCCTAATAATGACAAGCTTATTTTCAAAAATTCTCAGTAGATTCTTCATGTTTTTGACATCCACAACCAATGAAGAGGAGCCTAACGTGCTTGGTTGTGTATTTAGTACACATACATCAAAGGTGGCAGTGCAATCAATGTGTTAGGAAGTGAAGTAGGGGTGATGGGAAATGCCTCCTCTTGTGTTTTGTTAGAGATTTCTATTAACATTGGCATCAACAATCATGGTCAGAGCTTCTTGGCATCTATTAAACTATTGTCTACTCATATAAAAAAATCATATACATTAGGAAAAGTATCACCTTTGAGTGATTACACCATGACCACGATATCCAAATTGAAGGCATTCAAATAGAAAATGTATGTCATGGCGTCTAGTTGTCATGGGAATCCTTTTCCAAGTCTTATGGAACCTATTTTTGAAGTATTTCATGGCTTCATGTGAAGCTATCTTGATTGCAATCAATTTTTGCAACAAGGATGAGTAGTCCCCCTTATCAAATAATGGTTAAAAAGCTTATCTCCAAGCTCATCCCAAGAGAAGACATGGTGTTGGGAGCTAAGGATATATACCAATCTTGAGCCTTTCCTTTAAAGGATGTAGCTAACAATCTAAGGGTGACATTTTTCTTTGTGATGTTATGAACCCTACAAACCTCTGATATTTCTTGTAGATGCTCAGAAGGAATTTTAAAATACTCCCTAGAAAGCCTCAAGATTGTCTTGAGGGCATTGGTAGGGAAGGTGGGCCATACATTTGGAGGGGTGGGTGAAACTAGTGGACTGCCACTGCCCCACATTACAAAATTTATAGGAGCTCCTTGGAGAGTCATCCAAAACAAACCCCTACGGACTAGGTAAATTGGTATTAAGATTTGAAAATTCTAGCCACTTGGTAAGGTAGATAAAGCTCTAGACTTTGGGTTAGCACTCCTAACCCTATTACTTCTGACAGGTGATAAAAAACATCTGGCTTGTCTCCTCCTAGGGGCCAAAGAGGGTAATTGAGAATATTGTAAATTTCCTCTAGAAAATTCCCTTGTTTGGACCCTGGGTATGAATTAACTATTCTCTTCTATTAGTCTGATTTAAAATGCCTCTTTAAGGCCAAGCATCAAACAATGTGAAAGAACTTCGTCCCACCGAGCATGCTAGAAAAATAACTATTGATCTTAATAGCTTGTGCTTCTCCTAAATAACATTATGGGAAATTCAGTGAGTGGGGAACCATCTTGTGCCTTACTAAATAACCTCCAGGATTGTTGAAAAAGATGACTCTTCTTGGGGTATGGGAAAAGGGGAAATCAAATTTAGAAGGAAAACTAATGGTGGCAATATGCCAAAGGTTTTACAACATTTCAAATCCCCTTAACAACTCCATTTTCTAATAGAGTGAATATAGAGTGCCACATACCCTTCATTGTTGGAAAGAGAATGAACAAATAAGGACAATGAAGTCACATAATAGACATTCAAATTCTCCTATGTGAAGCACCCATTAAGGTTCATGCAGAAAAAGGAAACCTAGATTCAAACAAGATACTTTAGATTCTTATAGAGCTATACACTTAACAACATAATATGAAACTACCAAAAACTTTAACATGAGATTGAAAGAGTATAAAAAAATGGTTCAATTCTTGTAAGTTGAGGTTCAGAGATCGTAGAAGCTTAACAATTGAAAATTGATAATCAAGACTTATACACAAAAATAACTAGAACACATAGCACTTAATATATATAATTTAGAATAAAGCATAAAATAAAGGCTACATGAGAACAATCTGATACAACTTTGTTCTTGATATTATTGAAAAATGCTAAGGTCAAACAACTAAATAGGTTTCTTGGTCACATCAATTATAAAAGAGCGATTAAAGCTCTATAAGAAATATACTATACTATCCTACTACTATAAATAGTCTATTTTTCTATATCTATTTTATCATTATATCTATGAGAAAACCTCCCCTTTATAAGAAAAGGGGAGCCCATATGCACCAAGCAATCTTTGCCACCAAAGCTGAAAAACCTAACAGATTTCACCACCAGATAACCTCAAAATCTAATAAAAAATCAGATCTCATTTGATAATAAAAATTGAGTTGCTTCCATAATGGAAACAGGTGGTGACTACTTGATGACTCAAATCTCTAGCAAGCTTCATGCAAGTCTCCTTGTCAGAAGGGAGATACAACCTTAAATGTTTGCTTCTATTTGATTGAATATGATGCTAGAAATACTGGTGATGTCAAAATAGGTCGACTCCAAGAGTGGAAAGGTGAAAAAAAGCATTACCACTCGACAATATTTGTAAAAATTTCTGCCCTGATGGTGAAGAGAAATCTTTAACAAAAGATAGGTGACATGGTGAGTGGGTGGGAATTCCTTAAAAAATGGGAGAGCAGTATGGAGGAAAAACCCTGTGCGGGTGCCACATGTATCTCATTAGGCTTGAAGAGAAAATAAAGCCTAAAAAGGTAGCACAACCACTGCGTGGCATCGTTGTACACCTTTTCAGCAAAATCCTCCCATGGCTTCCAAAACCATGTGACAAGTGGCAAGAAAAAAATACGAACCAAAAAAAGATAAGGGCCTTGGGGCTAAAAGAGATAATGAGGGCCTCGAGACCAAAACATCAAAGAGAAGAGAAAAAAATGAGAGAAAGTGCTCCACAATAAGAACAAGAGGTCTGGTACGACACATGCCTAAGATAACTAAGCCTGCAAATAATATTTGCAAAGAATTTTAGCAGGTAAATTAAATAAGGGTTAAGTTTCAAAAAAATAATACTCAATCACAAAACCTTATAATTGGTTCATACCAATTTTTGAAGTCCTACATGGACAAGAGGATCGAAAGGTGAAAGATACTTCATGTTTCTAATTGATGATTACTCTAGAATAACATGTGTAACCTTTCTAAAAGATAAGTCTAAAGAATTTGAAAGATTCAAGATATTTAGAAAGATGGTTGAGAAGGATATGGGGATAAGAATCAAGTTCTTAAGATAAAATAGAGGAGAATTCACATCAAGTGAATTTATTGAGTATTATGAGAAATATGGAATTAAGAGACAATACTTTGCACCAAGAACTCCACAACAGAATGGAGTAGTTGAGAGAAATAATTGGGTAGTTAAGGATATGGCTAGAACAATGTTGAATAAGGCTAAGTTTACATATATGTTTTTGGGAGAGGTAGATCATATAGCTATATATATTTTAAATGGAATCCAAATAAGAGAAAATAGAGACAAGACACCATATGAATTATGGTACAACAAACCAACATCTTTCAAGTATTTAAAAGTGTTTGGTAGAAAATGCTACCTCAAGAGAGAAGATGAAAACTTGGGGATCTTTGATTCTAGATGGGATGGAGTATTTCTATGATATTCTACTCAAAACAAAGCTTACAAGTGCTATAACAAGAGGCTGCACAAAATTATGGAAAGCATCAATGTCAATATTGATGAGGATATAGAGCATGTCAAATTTGATAAGAATAACTTTGAAGAGGAATTATATTTTTAAGAACAAATTGTTGATGAAGAGCTAGAAGAAGAAGAGATTAAAAAAGCACCTGCTAAATATGTTCAAAAGGATCACCCTACAAATCAGATAATTGGTGATAAAAATGAAGGTGTTCAGACAAGGAGAAGACTTGCAAAGAAAAATGAACAAGTGATATTATCTCTCTTGTCACAAATTAAACCTCATAGTTACATGGAGGCCAGCAAGCATGAGAGCTGGATAAAGGCTATGGAATAAGAGCTAAATTAGATTGAGAAGAGCAAGACATGGGAATTGGTTCCTAGAGCCCCAAGAAAAAATGTGATAGGAACTAAATGGCTATTTAGAAGAAAACTTAATGAAGATGGTGTTGTTGTGAGAAATAAGGAAAGATTGGTGTGCAAGGGGTATGCACAAGTTGAAGGAATTGATTTTGAAGAAACATTTGCACTTGTTGCAAGATTAGAGGCCATAAGAAGGCTTCTTGAATTTTTGATCTACACAAGGTTTAAAGTTTATCAAATGGATGTTAAATATGCATTTCTAAATGGAAACCTTGAAGAAGAAGTCTACATAGAACAACCATAAGGGTTTCAGCTATCAGAAGAAGATGATTATTTTTTTAGATTGAGGAAAGCATTGTATGGTAAAAAACAAACACCTAGAGCATGGTATTTAAGATTAGACTAGTATTTACAACAAGGATTCACGAAAGGATGCGTAGACAACAATTTTTACTTAAAATATAAAGTTGAGCACATGATTATTGTTGTAGTTTATGTGGATGACATCATATTTGGTGGTAGTAGTGATAAGATGTGTAAAGTATTTGTTGCACAAACACAAGATGAATTTGAGTTTTCAATGCTAGGAGAGTTTTCATTTTTCCTTGTATTATAGATAGTACAAACTAATGATGGGATTTTTATATCTCAAACTAAGTATGCTAAGGAAATGCTTAAGAATTTCTGAATGGAGGATAGTAGACTAGATATTACCCCCATGATAATTGGTTGTAAGCTGAGTAGCTCAAATGAGTCCTCAAATGCATATCAAATAATGTATAGGTCAATGATTGAAAGCTTGTTGTACTTAACTACATCAAGGTTAGAAATTATGTAAGTAGTTTGTATGGTTGTGAGATTTCAAGTTGCTCCAAAAGCAACTCATGTCAATGAAGTGAAAATAATTTTAGATATATTAGAAGTACTATTGACTATGGACTATGGTATCCCAAGAGAAAATATTTCACTCTAACTGCATATACAAATGTTAATTGGGCTGGAAGTCTAGTTGATAGGAAAATAACTATTTGTGATGCATTCTTCTTGGGAGAAAAAAATGTTTCTTGGATGTGAAAAAAGAAAGCAGTAAATATTGCTACAACAAAAGTAGAGTATGCAACAACGACATGTTGTACTTAGGTATTGTTGATGAAGCAGACACTCAAAGACATCAAGGTTGAACACAATGAACATATCTCTACTCTTTGTGATAATTCAAGTGCAATAAACATATCAAAGAATCCAGTGATGAAATCTAGGAAAAAGAACATATCAATTAGGTATCAATGCATCAGAGAAAATTTAGTAGAGAAAGAAGTCACCATGGAATATGTGCCTACCAATGAACAAGTGGCAAACATATTCATCAAGCCTCTTCCTAGGGAACAATTTGAATATTTGAGTAGAAGTTTGGATTTATTACTCCCACATCATATCACTAAATTTTAGTGATAGTGTATGGATCTAGGGGGAGCATCATAGCTACTTCATTCATCCTTGGAAATGAAGAGTGAAATCAAGTCAAGTAATTTTGGTTTTATAAATTTTTGGTGACTTGATGGATATAGATTAAGAAAACCCTTTGCCACTCATGTCAAAAAGGGAGAAAGAGAGAAAATTATCATGCAATTGAGCAAGGGGGTAAGCTATGTCTAAGGGGGGAGCTGCTATGTATGTACATTCATGATGAGTTCTATTTTAATTGGTACAAATTAGGTTGACCATTTGGTTTTTCCATCAATGACAAAGGGGGAGATTGGTTGCAGTTTGGTTGTTATTGATGTCAAAAGTGTTATTGATATCAAGGGGGAGATTTGAAATGTAGTGGATTAGACCCTAGAAGATTTGGTAAAGTATAGTGGAGAGAAGAGCATGTCTCTACAATGTTGCAATGTTGCAATGTTGTCACAATTTTGAAAAGGTCATGTTTTGATGTTAGAAGTGAAAATAGGATGCATATTTGATGTGGGTTTCTCAAGAGCTTCTCAAAGGTATGAACTATAGATTCAGATGGTAAAGGTTTCAAGCTCAAAATTATTTTATGTTTGCTCTTAGATAGAATTAGGATTTGGTAGATAACCCTAGGTCTCGTAGTCATGGAAAAGAAAAAAGATTATAATTTCATGCTGACTTTGAATAGGTGGTTGTGGGTTGCTTAAGTTATCATTTAATCCATTGGAGTCATTGGTGTGATTAGCCCCCTTCCCTACCAATTACTGGCTTGGAAAATATTCAATAAATTTAATACTTCCTAAGTCATAAATTAAATATTTTCTCATAGATTGATCAATGGCAACAATCAAGCTTGTGAGATCAAACAACCTCCCCACCATCCCACAATGTGTTGGTAGGTCCCTCGTCTTGTCTTGTGATATAGCATGAAAGTGACAAGTGTCAAGTAGAACCAGAAAAAGAAATGATCAATAGTAGTACAAGATTATGTGGAAATAAATGATTGATCGATAAGACAATTCACATCAGTGTTGTGAATTGTTCTATGATGAAGTAGGTGATAGATGGCATTAGCCCACCAACCTACTAGGAATTTGTGGGTTCTTGAATTTTCCTTGAACTATTGTAGGCAAGTGACGTGTGTCATGGTGGGACCCTATGCTAAGAACAAAATATGGGATGAAGATTGACGATGATTATTTAAAGGACTTAAATCTAATAGTCATGTTTTAAATTTGGGTAATAAATATTGGATATTGATAGATCATGGTGTGAAAAAAGTAGATCAATAGCTCAAGTTTAAAACTGAAATTCTACAATAGATATGATAGTGTTAACAATGGTTTGACTATAAACTGACACTTTTCATGAATTGAATTGGTCTACCAACTCCAATTGTAAATTTCATTGGTGTCAAGATTTGTAGAGCAGGGACACAGACTACAAAGGTGATTGAAATTAGAATCAGATCAAGTGTACAAGGATATTGCATTAAATGCATATCAGGGTTTAGGGTTTACCATAGTGCCATAGTTAGTAAGTTCAATGAACCTAAATCTAAGGATGGTTGTGTGAGGCTCGATGAAGAGGTGTTATTGAGAAAACCCTAGTAGAGGACCCCTACATGTATGTGAAAATATCAAGGAAACTATTGCTAGTTGATGAAAGAGATGCAAAAGTGAAAATTAGATTCTGGTGAAGAGAGTTGACAATGTGAATATTGTTGAATGCACTAAAAGAAAAGGAGAGAGAATTATAGAGTGTGTGTATGGCTTCTTGAGGTAGATAGAGAATGCACTAATAAATAAGGGTGCAAACATATTAAGTAGTGTAATTGTGATCCCTTTAGGTAGATAGAGAATATAACAAAATGAAAAGGGGAGTGTAGGGGTGTAGTGGATGAGTAGAACCCAAAAAAAAGATAGAAGATCTTAATCAAGATTTACATCCAAATACTGAACAAAGGTAGGTGCAAAGAAGAGAATTGAGTTGCATTGACTACAATAGAGATTTAAGTAAATTTCATATATGGTTGCAACATTGAACTTGTTCTTTGGAACAAACTGTAATTTCTTGTTTGTAAATTTGATTGTTGGGTGCCATCAGATATCAAGTAGGTGCTTAGAGAAGGGAGTTTGTTCTTCCTTGGAGTACATGCTTCCAAAACTAGGGTATTGGAATCTCCTTAGGGTTGGTTCTCTTAAACTTTGTAATCTGAATATATTTACTATGAGGTTAGATTAGGATAGTAGATCCTAACAACTATTCTCACCGTGGTTTTTCCTATCTTGGGTTTTCCATGTATATCGTGTGCTATGAGTTGTGTGTATGTATGTTTTAATTATCTATATGTCATGATTAAATTTGCACATAAAAGAGGTAAAAGGTATTAGGAACCAAATTTTAAGTGATCTACTGATTCATCCCTTCCCTCTCAGTAGATTGTTGTGTTCTAACAATGAGCACATAAATTGAGTATGAAGAATCTAAGATAAAAATACAACAAATTTAAAGACACAAACTTGAGATAGTTAAACTTGAGATAGTTACCATTTAGTTTAAGAAAGATTAAATATTCCAATAACTTTTCCCCTCAATTAGAGAAATCATGAATTATTGTAATCTAAAAAATATGAACAGAAAATTTACCCACATTTGGAAATATTATGTAAGAGCATCTAGGTTGTAAGAGAAATCTTGGATCTGCTCAAAACATTTTCTTTAATGTTTTTTTTTTTCAAATACCAATATGTTTCATGTCCATCACTTCATTCTTGTTTCAATCCTCATTTTAGCATATGAGATTTATAGATGATATTTATATTGTGTAGCTATACACATTGATGATAAATCATTCCATTTCATTTCAAAATTTAATCTTATTGCATTCTCAAGTCACATCAAATATTATTATAGTTCTTACATCTTGCCACATTTGTCTTAAAATGGATGATCTACATGTTTATATATGAATACCAAAGGTGAAATTATTCATTATAGGCCCAATAATTTTACTATATGTGCATATACAAGTGCAACATATGTTTATCAATATTATAAGACATTGTATCCTTGCTATTAAATATCACTTATCTCACATATAAAAAAGATCATTTTTAAATATGTGTTTGATAGCATACCTATAATTAAAAATATAAAAAGGTGTCACATTAAATATATTATCTTAAAATAAATCATAATAAGGAATCACATGATTGTTCTTGCATTTTATTATATTTCAAGGAATGTAAGAGTTGTTATCAATTGTAAGCCTTTGCAATAGAGTTTTTTAATTTAATTTATATTGTGAATCACTAGATTATTTTTATCTTCATATCATGTGCATGTTTACAGTCCATTGTTTAAATCTTGTGATTACTTTACGCTAAATGTTGCATGGTTCAAGTTTTATTAATAGAAACATTCATCCATGATTGGACTTGATGATATATAAATAGGTGTTCTATCTACCTAGGTCATATTTGCATGTTAAGTTTACTTATGTCCTATGAATATTTCTAGATATCTTAGATGTCATGTGATCTTATCTTAGTTGATCATGTAATTTAATACTTGTTTCTATTTTATTTAATATTTAATGATTTAGTTGTCACATGACATAGGATTAAGACGCTTTTCATGATCATGTATAATATTGTCTCACCTTGGCTATATAACCAAGGGGTTCTCATTTGTATTTCAATTCAAATTCAATACTACTGCAATCTTGAGTATTGCATGTTGGCCATATTATCTTTCATTCATTATTGAAAATTTATGCTCTTTATTTTCTCTCTTGTAGAAGGTTATTTTTTGTTTTTGTGTGTGATCCTAGAGGCTTATGTCTTTGATTGACTCTAACATTGTATCACAACTTTGGATTTACAAAACCCCTTCTTAGATCTAAGGGTGATTCGGGCTTGAGCTTTTATTGGGTGTATATTGGGGAAAAATAAACCTCACTATTGACTCTAGAAGGCCCAAAAACCCCCATTTTTAAATAAAATACTTTATATTTTGGTAAAATTTATTTTTAGATCATTTTTAAGGGTTTGATTAGAAGTTATGGATTTTTTTAAAGTCTAAGGATCCTCATAGTTCATACAGTGCCATACTATACTCAAGTTGACATTAGTAGTATGAATATTTCATCAACATCTCTATAGATAATATTCTTTACGGTCTGCATCACTTGGTGTCATCGTCTATTAACATCTATATCACTCATGTTACATTTGATATGATTATGAATTTATTATAATTTTTTTTTTAATCCTAGTTTTTTTTTTTCTTATTGTCAAGTTTTATGTTTTAACACCTAGTTGTAGCAAGTGGTTCCTATATAGCCCCTTAGCCTAATCACATGCAGGTGGTGCGGCTTCACCTGCCCCTACAACACCACTACCACCTAGGTGGCACCACCTAAATTGATATATGATCACCTATAAATGGTTAGATGACTATATAAAGTCACAAATTATATAAGAAATATATGTTGACCTAAATATGATCTAATTAATAACAAAGTCTCATTTTACATAAAGAATTTATGTAGACCTATACATGTTCTATTATAAATAAAAAATCTTATTTTAAATAAAATTTATATGTTGATTGTTGGAAGAATGAAGAATAATCCCTCTAGAGTTGTATCATTGATGCCAACATTGGTTTGTGATAGTTTGGGTCATCTGGTAAACTATGGTTCTACTACTCTGATATGGTAGTTTGGTCCAAAATTATTCGTATTAAAAGATCTATCTATGAGGTTTTAATAAGTTGGTTAGTAATATTAATTTCAGCTATGGATGACTTTCAACAATTTTGGTTGAATAGGCTAATAGATTTAAATGACAAAATATCAACATTGTATATCCTTCTGGCTAACATAGTTAAATGGTGTTTGCTTTGTGGGCGATTAAAGAGTTCTTTATTAGGTTCAAGCTAACCTAATTTATGTCTTTCATGTTTTGTTTTGAGCACCAAAGAAGATTTTGTTTTGAGCTAACAAGCTATTTTTAGTCAAGTATATTTACATCCAATTAGGCTGACATAATTGATGTATATTGATGTAAGTTGGTATATATATGTGTATGAAATTTTTTTGTAATGATAATGAGAAGTGCGATGTGCGATAGTGTGATATTGTGTGAAGTTGTTGCAAGCTTCTATGTACATACAAACTGATGCAGGACTTTGTTTTTTAGAGCTTAATTGGAATTGAACTCTGCACATAGAAGGTGTATTTCATCAATTCATCTTTTTGGCAGTGATCCATACTCTTTTGTAATCATTTCAGGCTATGAGATTTTCAAGGACAATGCATCCTGGTAGTATTCCCTGTAATATCTTATGACCGGTTATATTATATTGTGAGCTAATCCTCACCATGGTTCTCCCATTCTATGTTTTCCACGTAAAAATCTTGGTTTTCATGTGATATGTGATGTTATGATTCCCTTAATGTTTTTTTTTATAGTTGCAACTAGATATGTTTTAATTATTGAATGTTTAATAATTAAATGGTTTAGTAGAATAATGATTCTCCACCCTCTTAGTATTCTGGGTGTTCAACAATTGGTATTAGAGCTTGGTTCCTTTTGAAAAGTTTAACAACTTGAGGAAGATCTTGAAGTTTGAACACATGGCTGATAAAAAGTGTCATGTTCCTTTGGAAGAGATCTCTGCAACTAAAGAACTCCATGTTGTTCTTGAAGACTTGGAAAAAAGTGAAAATGAGAAAGAAACTTTGAAGGAAAACTTTTAAAAAAAATGTGTGCATCAAGAAGCTGAGAGAATTGTTGATGGTCAATGTAACACAAAAATGTTAAAACATAATATTTCTACTCCATTTCTCCTAAAAAAGATAACTGATCTAAAACCACCTATCTTCCAAGGTCTCTGTAGTTGGTTCTCAACTATGTTGATGTTGTTCAGAGCCCTATGCAACTATAATGTTCAAGGGGCATACTAGTAAAGGGATACAAACTGCATAGTACAAATTAATCTAACATTTGGGGGGGTGTAAATAAACATCACAAGATAGAACATAGCTTAGGACAACAAAGCATAAACATAGATTTCCTTTAATTTAGACATAGAAAATTCATAATGAGAATTTATTTCAAAAAAATAAAACCATAAAATGATGCAATCCACAAAACACTCTATACCATTTCATTCATTCATAGTGCAAATTCAAGACATACAATCATTCATCATTACTAAACTTCAAAATCAAACAAGAACCATCACAAGCTCATTATTAAAATTCATAGATCAATAAACACAAAGAGATCTCATTCACAAATAACTCAATGAAAATAGCCTCAAATTCAAAATCTTCTATTGAATTTCATCAAATAAGAGACATTTATGCACAAAAAATTCACTAGAATATGAATGACTATTGTTCATCAACATTACCATTAAAACTCATTCTGGAAATAACATAAACTGTATTGAAAACTTGTAAAAATGTTTAAGTGTCTTTCCATACAAACTGTAAAGACTTCTAAAAAACTGTAAAATTATCCTAGATCTCTCTTTAGGTAGCTAATCTTCCTTCAATTAGCTGACCTTTACAATATGGAGAGAAATTCTACATATAGGAAATTTAGCACTAATTCCTCTCATCAAAAATTGAGATCCACAAATCAAGGAACAACTGAAGTTGCATGAGGTAATTGTCCATTCTGATTTTCAACTAACAATTGATGAATTTGTATCGAAATTTGGATACAAAAGGAGAAGGTTGAACTACTAGGGATCCTCAGTTGAACTAGTGTTATGATCCTAAAAAATAGAAGAGAGTTTCCTAGCTGGTCATACCATCTGATGCTTTAGTCAAAAAGGATATTCCATAGACACTTCACTCCTCTGTCTTCTACTCAAGTAGATATTCATCATAACTATCCAATACTTTTTTAAGTATATCCATATCTAGCCCATCTACCCAACTATCTTCAAATTTTATTCTTTTCAATTCAGCAGAGGTGAACTTCTGCATATCGTTCAACTTAGCAAGCTCCTTCCAAGAAATCTTCACTACTCCCTTTATATACATAAACCTATAAATTAAAAAATCATCACCATCATCTCCCTTCTACACTGCCTCTTGGAATCTATTATCCGTTTATTCCTCAGTTCATCAAGAGGAAAACCATCCTTTATAGGGACATCTTCACTTACAATCATGGCTATAATTGCCTCTAACTCCACAATTTGATCTTTCAAATCTTTCCCAGCCCATTGCACTTCATTCCTATGTGCAAAAATAAATGAAGTCCAGAATTTGATAATGCTAATATTTTTATCAATAAAATTCTCATTACCTTGTTCAAGGATGGATTGTTCTAGGAGTGTTTGTTGAGGTAGCTTATTAATTTCCTTCAATATCTTTACATGCTCTCTATATTCTTCCTCTTTCTTCAAAAGACTCTCAACATATGTAGTCATGTCATTGACTGATTCCCATGCACTTTCATGAGCCTTATGGCTTTCAACAAGCAATTCCTCCACCTCTTGATTCAACCTATCAATCCACCTATCCAACATTCCCACTTTTCTTCACATTTCAACAAGGTCATCAACTTCTTTCTTACTCAAAAAAATTGGTGTCGTAGGAGTAGCAGATTGTAAAGAAATAGGAGAGGATAGCTCCTTCAAGAACTTATGCAATTGATCCAATTGAGCTTTGAGCTCATCTTTCCTATGCTTATCCTTTATCATCCTTGACTTAATGGAAGATGCTACAATATCAATTAGGTCCATTTGCTAGTTCCTTGTAGGCCTCCCCAAGTTCATAGTGCCTAGTTGATAATCACTCAACTACATTTCTTGCTTGTCCTTGTCCACCATGGGAATGGGACATTCAACTACAATTTATCCAACAACTATCAACTTGGTGGAATGAAGGGCTTGAGCCTTTTTCTTGGGCCTCTCCTTCTCAATTTCTTTCATCATATCATCCCAGTTTAGGGGTTGAGGCTGGACTATCTGTTTCCTTTCCAAGTTGAGATTTAACCATGTTAGAGTAGTAGGAGGAGTAACCACTTGTTTTGAAGAAGTGGAAGAAGAGAGGGGTTGCCAAAGTTTTACCTTAGGTTGAGAATCAACCTCTTGTTGCTGCTCCTTTTCTGCTATTTCTTTAGCAAGCCTATCAGCTTCAACTTTCTCTCTTTCTTCTTCCAATCTCATCTCTTCCAACATGCTATCTCTTTGTTTTTCTCAATTTATTAACCATTTCCCACATTTTGGCCACTTCTTGCTCATGTCTGGTTTGTTCCTCTACCTCCTTCTTTAGTAAGATCTCTTCTTCATCTTTCTTTCTTTGGGCCTCCTCTACAACCTTGGTTTTAGCCTCAAGGTCCTCCTTTTCTCTCCTCCCCCGAGTCTTTTCCTCTTCAAGGTCATGAATCTTTTGTAGAAGAGCCAACTTTTCCCTCTCTAAATTATCTTTCCATTCATTTTCCTTTTGTTATTGCAGGAGATCTTCCTTCTCCTTATGTTGTCTTGCTAGCTCTTTATTCTTTACTCTGGCTTCAACTTCTTGTTGTTTTGCAAGTGCATTAGCCTGTGCCTTGGCATCAACCTCCTTCTTTGCATCTTCAAAGAGTTTCCATTGGTCCTCTAGAGTTAGGACATTCTCGGTTCCAACCTCCTCAATATCCTTAGTAGATGTAGTCACTAGAGGCTCATGGTCTGATTGTGTGGCTCTGAATCAATGTCTACATCATGAATCTCAATCTCCTTTTGCTTATCTTTCTCAGCTTGGCCATGGAGGCTGCTTGCAGGTATTTCTGTAGTAGATTTCTCTGGGAGAGAGGGTTGAGATGAGGCTCCTTCTCCAGCTATTGTAGTTTCTTCATCATGTGACTCATGGGTTTCTTAAGTAGGTACTCCTAGATTAACATCTCCTCTAGAGCTAGGAAGATAGTACTCCAATTGTTCCTTAGGATTTTTTGTCCTCTTTGTTCTTCTATACCCTTGGGTACCTCTCTTCTTTGAGGATTGAGCTTTTGGATCCTTTACCCTCATGACCACCCATTGGATGCTTCTATCTATTACTATCTTGGAATTTTTTTTAATGTCAATAAACTCTTACCCATCCCAATTTATTGGGCCCAAGTTCTTGGTACCTATATTTTCTGCTTCATACTCGGGGTCCAAAACTACACCACCATCTAATAGTGTATCATGAATATCTTTCTTTACCCCATATTCAGTCATCTGTGGGATGGTAAGTCTTTCATAGTTCCTTTTCCTTACATCATAATCATCTTGAAAATCTATCCAAAAATCCTCTAACAAGTTATAATGCTTATAAAAAGTGGTGGGAGCTAAATCATTCATCTTATGCTCCAGGTCAAAATGATGCCTAGCTGTATGCAATCCCATCTTTAGGTAACTTAACTCTTCACACACTCCCTTTGCAGACAAATTGTGACCACAACATTATTCTCCCAACTTCATGGGAAATTTGTGGTATCCCAACTTGTTTTTGTTGAAAAACTTTGTATTGACTCCCATAGCTTGATATATAAACTCCATACGAACAATCCTATCACTACAACATCTTGGAAGTTGATGAGGATGTCCATCAAAACTTTCCAACCTAAAATAAGAGAATTTGAGATAATGGATATACCAATTTCCCCATTTAGGAATAAAGGCCATAGCCTCTCTACTCATCCTATATCTAGCAACTCTTGTCAACTAGTTGATGATGACATAAAGGAATGCATCATTAACCCTTCTATAATGTAGCTATGAGGTTTGTAGGGTTAGCTAATCATAGTGCTCCCATGCCTTCTTTTGTCTAGGAGCCTCTCCCAATGTTCCTATTGCATTCAACCCAAGTAATATGCCCATCCTTGCAGCTGAATATATGACATAAGAGGTCATGAAGAAGTTATTTTTTTGCCCCACCTTGAACATTTGATTGTGCAATTAATCTGACAAAACATGCCCCAATCAAATTGTTTCCTACCATCCAAAATGGTTTCAATGAATGGAAACATCCATTCCTTATAGTATATAGAGTATTTCTTTCTAAACACCCTAGAAAGCATCATGATAAGGTCATCAATTTCCTTCTTGAAGTCCCCCTCTCTTGGAATATTCAAGAACCTTGGTTAAGGACTTATTCTCAGTATTCAACCATTTTTTGTTCATGTGGGATCTATTAGCTTCTTTTTCCCTATTGAATAACTACAATGCCTCTACTTTAGTCAATTGCTTGGGGTTCTTGGGGTTAGGTGCATTGAACAAGAACATCATCATCTGTGGGGAGAGATCAATGATCACATTCCCTTGGAGGTCTACACATTTTCTTGATGAAGGATTGTATGCCCCTACTGCTATGAGTATGAGCTTCAGGCAATAGACTAATAAAGGGAAGAGTGTGACATGTACCAGCCTGGATTGGGCTATTTTAATAGTCCTCCAAATCACATCCTCTGAAAAAGTGGCTACAATCAACTCCTCACAATTGAATGGTCCTAGATTAGTATCTATGATCTCTGCCCATTCTGAATCTAGCTTGCTGGCTATAAGAGTGACATCCTGGTGTTTATATCTCAAGGTGTAAGGAAATTGCTCCACCTTAATCTTATTTGGTTTTACTCCCTTTGAGATTTTTGTAACTTGCCCTTCCTTTTGTGAAAATTCTCTAGATGCTCCTAACATTGTTTACTCCTGCAAGACAACCCTGGATTAGATCAATAGAAAGTATAGGAATCGTCATTGCAAATGTTACGTTTCATACCTCTCTATTCTTCCCTAGGTAATCCTTCATACTTAGTGAAATTTTAAAATTAGCGTGAGTGGGATTGGGAGAAAATTAGGAACAAGAGAGCTAAAACAAATAGCATAATCATAACCAGAACTGGGACCAGATCAAAAATTGAAACTCTCAAAGTTTCAATACTTCGTAAAGTTTGATGACCCAATCCCACCAAGCTAGCGGGATTGGAATCAGAATTGGAACCAATTAGAGGTGGACTTGTTTATGAAATTGAACTTCTTATCTGAAATTTCATGGGGTGAGTTCATTTCTAGATCCAATTCTGCCATGTATTACCAAAGTTAAGCAGATTCTCCCTACACGCTGACATCAGTTTGGACCCAAGTTAAAAAAGAAGGCATAGGGAGGTAGAAATCAACCTCGACTCCACTTGGACCAATGAGACAGGATCGAGTGAGCTAGGGCATTTAGGAGAAAAGGGTGAAAAACATATACCCTAATTCATATGGCCCATTGACTTACATTAAAACTGGGTCATCAAAACCATACAATTAAATCCATAAGACTGAGATAGGCACAAGACAGAGGGGTCCGAGGGAAGATTTAAAACAACTCTAAGCACCAAAACCCCGCCAAAAGAATCCCTAATCAAAACTAGGGAACGGTGAAATGAAACCTGCATTAAACATGGCAAAAACAACAACAGACAAATGAAAAACAAATGGGGAAAGAAAAAAAAGACAAATAGAAAATGGAAGAGGAAACCAAGAAAAACAAAAACAAAAGGAAACACAAATGGAAGAATGGAAACATGTGAAGATCCGCATGAAAATTCCTACGAATGCACGAAGAAAAATAGAGGAACAAAATGAATAGGAAAACATAAAATGGAATTGGAGAAACCCACAGACCTCAAAACACAATCGAAAAAGGGTTGAAAATTGTCAGGGATCTGCTCATGAATGCTCGCCTACAACCAAATCGTGCTCCTCTTTGAGTTCTTTTGGCTCCTTGGTTGTTAAAATGCTTTGGATAATTGTAATGAGCTAGATAACCTTTATTAAGGTTTTAAAAACCATTTCATGCATGTGAGGAGGCTATAATTAATACTATTAATGTAGTTGGTCAGTGGCAGATGAGGCGAAGGTAAGTACACAACCAACATGTACATCAAAGGTAAAATGGGAACAAAAGTAGAGTCAAGATAGAACCAAAAAAATTTTCAAAGTTCCACATTTCATTCCAGATCTAACTTCGGTCCCACAACAAGGAAAGGACAACAAAGGAATGAGGGTTGAATCAAAACCGAATCTGGATCTAGAACTTGGAAAAGTTCCAGGTTTGCATCTGACTCCGATTCTACTCCCGACAAATAGAAAGAACACAGATAGAGGGAAAAACAAAATGAAGGGAAGTGGGACTAGGGCAAAGCCCATCCCAAAATAGGACACAAAACGAGAAAAAACACAAGGAATGCAAATGGGAGTGGGATCAGAACAAAAGATGGACTCAAAACTTTTGCAAAGTTTCGGGTCCAATTTCTATTCTAGTTCATCTTCCGCAAAAAGGGAAAAGAAACGCAAAGAGGAAGAAAAAAAATAAAAAACCCAAGGGAGAAAACAAACCCAAGAGCACAAGACAAGAAAAACAACAAAAAAGACAACAAGGTAGGAAATTGGGCTAGGACCGAATCAAAAACTAGACCAAGAGCTTTGTAAAAGTTCCAAGTCTAGGTTCAGCTTGCTTTCCAAGTCTGTGAAAACAAAAGGAACAAGGACATAGGAGGAAAATGGAAAACTCGTAAGACCAAAGCAAGAACACCAAGGACAAACAAATGCAAGGGGGACCCATTTTGACCAAAAAACAAAATGGGGTGGTTATGCAAAGCATAACAAGAACAAATCAAGAAGTTTAAAGAAAGACATAGAGAAGTAAGTGATTAGTTGAAGAAAGAAAATGAGGACATCAACAGACTAAAGCTACAAGTGGAAAAAAAGAAAAAAATTGAAGAATGTCAGAAAGCTAAAATCTAGAGCAAGATTGATGAATGTACAAAGCTTGAACTAGAAGTGGTAACCCTAAGATCTGACTTGGAAAAAGCAAGAACTCATGAGGAAAAATTCAAAACAAGTTCTATAATGCTCAATGAGTTGATTGAATTTTAGAAACTAGCTAAGGATAAAGGTGGTTTGGGACTTGAAGAAGGGAAAATATCAAAGGAAAATCATACTCCTAACATGGTTGAAAATCAAAATAAGACACAAGGCAATAATAGAAAAATCAAGAACCAAAGTAGTACTGGAAAAAATCCCATCCTGCAACAAAATACTCAAAGGTTCCCATCTTTCAATTGCACTTTTTTTTCATGCAATAAATTTGGTCGTAGGGCAACTAAATGGAGAAGTAGAATGAATTAGAATATTGGATTCTTTGTTGGACTATGTTTTGATTCTAATCAATTTGGACATACAACTACTGAGTGATTAAATAATGATGATGAATCGATTCAATACTAGTAGAATGATTTTCAATACTGATATAATGACCCAATAGTTTCAAGGATATTGCTACACATGTAATGCATTTGGACATAAAGCTAACCAGTGAAGATCAAGGTTGACTACAAATTAGTTTGGTTAGAAGAATGTTGTATTCTATGCCTGCAACAAACTAGGACATTTCAAAATTTTGAAGAAGCAAGAATGGGAAGAATTATAATCTAGATCAAAAGAATAAACCTATAAACAAAGTGGATCCCACTAAAGTTAAGAAGGAAATGGAGAAGCTTTTGAAGAAAAAGGAAGAACTTGAGAATAAGCATGAATCAAATGCATTTGTGCTTGAATTTGGTGTAGATACTTATTCTAAAAATTAAACCCAGTGTTGGATTTAAGGGGATATTTTACAAAAAAATATTATAAACACTTGATATAAGAGGTTTCACATAATGGCACAAAGATATATGATGCAAGACATCATTTTGAAGATGTTGAAAAATATTTTGGTAGAAAATATACAATTTTGGAGAATTGTGAAGCATTTTAGGGTTTACAGTGTACTCATAAGGTGTTTATTAGCCTTTCAAAGGTGGGATGCATTAAATGCAGAATTAGGGAAGATCAATAAATATAAAGTAGAAATTGAAGTCGAGTTAAATCACTTTTGCACATTCTAAAGAAAGTAGAGTGAGTTAAAGTGATTTGAAGGTGATTTAGAGTATTTGGAATCAAACCTTAGTTTGATTTGAAGCTTGAAAAAGGTATTTAGAACTGTGTACTTTGTAGACATTGATTAGTGCAGTGTAGAAAAAAGTAACCCTTTTTCACACTTAATTTTGGAATAAGTGATATAGAATTAACCTAATAATGCCTTAATTTAGTGTTGTAATGTGTTGTACACATTCACATTGAATCTAGGGACCCTTTTAACAAAATGTACCTAAATTGTACCTTATTTAGGGTTTTGTAATGTGTTGTATTACACTTTCACACTTATCTAGGGTTTCATTAATTAATGGTAGTTAATTGAGCTTAATTGGCCCCTTTAATTCAAATTTAAGCCTTATTAATGACACTTTCTGAAGGATCTATCCTGATACCCAATAATGATATTGCATCACATTTAATTTGGAAAATTTGAGGTCCTAAAAAGTAGTGCTAGGACCCATTCGCCTTTAGTGGCAAATGGGTCTTCTCCACATAGGACACACCTTTTTTTACATTTTTTAGGTAGGTTTTTGATGTTATTTGATCCCCCCAAAGCATGGTCCTAGAAATTTGTGTTAGGACCCATTTTCCTTTCGTGGTGAATGGGTCCTCCTCACATAGGACACCCTTTTTTGAATTTAATTTTTGTGGGATCATAATGTTTTTCTATCCTAGATCAGTGTCAGCTTGAATTAATTGAATTTCAAGGTTAATCTCTAGATTTAGTATAAATATAGGGTTAATTGGCATAGTTTCATCTAACAAGCAATCCTAGAACTTCATAAGCAATGAAGAGCACTTACACAAGAATTTACAAGAGCATTACAAAGGCATTCAAAGGTAGATTAGTGAAGTTTATTGCAGAAATTCAAGATCATTTCATCATATGAAAGGCATAGTGTATTCAAGCACACTGTTGAGCTAAGATTGTTGATGTAGCATTGAAGATCCATTGCAAGCATTGTTTCAAATCTAATTTGAGATCAAGATCTACATTCTTCATGGCCACTTCATGTTAGTTTGCAAATTTACATTCCAAGACAACTTCCAAGCTATCATCATTTCATATTTCATGTTCATGCTTCAATTTCATTATTTCATCATTTGGTTTGATTACCTAAATGGGGTTGACCTAGGAAAACCCCTATTCAATAACAATCAAAATGTTTTTTCTTCTCTTGAATGTGTGTAAATGCAGATTTATAGGTTGAAGATCAAGTGGAGAACAAGTTTTAAGAAAAATTATCAAAGTTTTCAAGTTGCAAACTTGTCATTCATATTGCAAGAACATTAAAAAAGGATACAAAACTTGTTATAGGCTTTTAGGAGCTGATAATTGAGGATTTGAGAGTGCAGGCATCAAGGAATAGAACCCAGATCTTAGTTTTAGAAAGCCTAATAGGAACCCATTCACTACTAAAGGTGAATGAGTCCTTTGTGATCGAAAAACAACCATCTTGCAACAAGGTACACATCATTCTAGCCTCTTAAAGCTTCCCTTTTCATTGCTATAATAGTTAGGATTGCTTTCTAATTGTTAGTTAGGAATTTTGGCCCTCATAATTGAGTGAAAAATCCCTAGAGAAAAACATAGCAGCTCACATTCTGTTCATTCATTTTGGTGAGCCCTATTTTTTGATGTTTTAATTAGTAGCAATTTTCTTAAGAATATACAAGTAATTTGAGAGAAAAATGGCAACTACCACTATGGTTGAGACCTCTAAGAGACCTTGATTGAAATTTAGAAGGTTTTCATGAAATGTTTATGAAATGGACCCCAAGGGTTCATTTTCACAAATTTAGAGTAATGTCTTGCACATTGAGCATACAAGAACCTACCTTCACACAAAATTGGAAGAGTTTGACCATTAGGTGCTCAGGGATCAATGGCTAGAGGAGCTATGTGGAAATAATTCCTTTGTGAAACCTGAATATGAAAACCTAGTATGGAAGAAGCTAGATGTATGGAATTGGTTCCCAAACCTTTGTAGTGAGATGTTTGCAAAGTTTGTAAGGATGGCACTTAGTAGAGTACATAAAAAAATTATGTTGAAAACTATAACTAGTCTCTATGACACTAGACCTGTACTGGTACTAAAAGCTGTGAATAATGATGTAGTTATGAATCTAACTGATGCTACATATGATGGAAGAAAACTAACCAAACCCATTACAAACCCTGCAATGAGGTATGGTGTAGTTATGATTGGTCAAAAAATATACTTTACCAGCAAAGAAAATTCAATGTTTGCAACTAAAATCTATGTTGTATATGACATGATGTTTAATGGAAGGGACTATGACTTTTGTGGGTTGCTCCGATAGTAACTTATGGATAACTTGAACCAAACTAAGAAAAAGAATTATCCATTCAATTTTGGTACACTAGTGGTATGTTTACTATTTTACATTTTGAGAGAGTTACCTCGAAAGAAGAACATTATATGGGATCACAAAAGACTGATGGCACATCAAATTTTTGAACATTTACATAGCCTTGGATATTTCAGAGTGCATAATGATGATTTAATTGCATACTTTGTAGTTTTCTAGAACAACATGTATGAAAGAGACAAAGTTCCAAGGAGCTTAGTAAAGAAATATGCATAAGAGATGACTTTTCTTGTGTCCACTAATGAGTGAATCATAGAGGTGGTAGAACCTAGAAATCTATGGATAGAGCCTATAGGATATGATATTGATGAACAAATAGATGAGAATTTCATTGATATGCTATTAAGCAATCCTAAGGACCCCACTCTGCCTCGACATGGCACTTATGAAGAGAAGTCTACTAAAGTGCATTTTGAAACTTCAACACCTCAAAGGGCTAAAAGATTAAATAAAAATGTTGAAGCATACTTTCAAATGCATTCATTTCTAAGGATGATGTTGATAGGCTAAGGGAACTTGAAGAAGAGAAACAAACTAGATCATTTGGAGTTCCCTCTGGGCCTAGAAGATCAAGAAGAGCATCCTTCTCTTCCTTTGTGGTACCAAAAATACATAGTGCAATGACAACAGTAAAAGGAAAGAAGGTAGAGCATAGTACCCCAGCTGCAATTAAAACAACTGCTTCCTCTGAAACCAACACTAGATCTTCTAAAAAGAGAAATGTACCCCCTATTGCACCATCTACCAGTCCCTGAAGAAGAATAAAGCAAAATGCAAATAGGAAAATGAATTTAAGTGATGTTGTATAGGAAGAAATTGATCTTGGTTTTCAAGAAGAGAAACAATTGAAAAGGAATAGAAGAAGCAATACCTTCGCCAACAATGAAGAAGCAAAAACCCAAGAAAATGTTGATATCTCATCTAATGAAGAAGAGACATAAGATTAAATGGAAGCTTTCAAAATTAATGTGCATGACAAGAAAGAAGAAGGTACATCAAAACCTATGGAGGACATACCTAGCTCTCCTTCAGTAAGTGATTTTCCACCTCTAAAGATGGAAACTTTAGTAAATAATATGATAGAAACAGAGGATGTGCTGGCTACTACTAGATTATTTTATGAAGTTGATAAAAAGGACAAGGAAAAAATTATAGATGCTTTTTTCAATACATGGTTATTTTTAATGAGACTATGGAATCTATAAAGAAGAAGGTGACTGACAATGTATGGGAAGAATTTGTACATAGAAGGCATGGAACTATAACTATTGAGGAAAAAATAAAATATATTTCCTTAAACACATATGGATTCTCCTTATCTGAGGAAGATGTTGCTACCCTACTAAAAGAATGTTCCCAGTTGTTCAGAGTTAAATAGAGAGTCACTATCCTAATGAATAGAGAAAAAGATAATACCAAAAATTTAAGGCAAGAAACTCATGATGCAGTAAGGGAAATGGAAAAGCTCTATGGGATGAGAACCAATTCTTCATATCATACAACTCAAGCACAAGAGCTTGCTAATATTACAAAAGTAGAGGATCATCTTGTTGTGGAAATTTTTTGTGAAAAACATGTTACTTCAAAGACATATGCTCCTTTGAATGATATAGAGGAAACCACCAATAAACACACTAAGGATCAACATAAGAATAATATTGATAACAATCAAGATCACCATGAAAATACCTAAAAGAATGAAGAAAATAATGAAGATGAAGGAAAAAAAAGTGAAAAGAAAAATGATGGTGAAGATGACAAAGAAAAAGAGGAAGAAAAGAAATGCAAACCATCAGAAAACCCTCCGAAGAAGAAGAAGAGGGAAAAGAAAAAGAAAAGGAAAAGAAAGAAGAAAAAAAGAAAGAAACAGTGATTGGGAGAATTGAAGAAGAATTCCCTGAGACCATTGAGCCATCAAAGCCATCTAGAGAATCACCTGGAAGTAGTCTTAAGGGTCTACTAATAGGGGAAACAAGGATTCAACCTCTGCTACCCCCTTAGTTGATTCAACTTTCATCTCATACAAGCTATGTGGATCTAAGCAAGATGGCACCTTTAGAAAGAATAAAGGTTTTTGGCACTTTTCTTGAATTTGGAACACATGAAATTATACATACCTATCAGAGAGGGACTGAATTTGTAAATGAAGCTATTCAGGCTTTGCAGGAGATAGCCCTCAGTGCCACAATTGATAATTATTTAGCGCCTATTAAAAACCTAAATTTCTTGGTTGATTATTTCAAAGAATATACCTCCAACCTTAAGATACATACTGAGAAATAAGTAGAGTCAAGGATTTTGGAGGAAAGGCTATAGGTTCTACATGACAAGTGTGCAATTTCACATAGCAAGGTGTTACAAAGTCTGAAAGAGGTAAAGGGTTGTGATGACAAAGCTCATATATTATTTGTATATTACATGTGGTGGCCTGTTGCCACTCAAGGCATTAAGGAATTAATGGACTCAATACAGTCTCAAATTTTTAATGCCTCCAGAACTTATAGGATTGTAGAAGATATAAATTATACCGGTTGGACTTCTATTGTAGACTTGCAAAGAAAATTTTTCATTCTACAGAGGTAGAAAGAAGATGCTATGAGACTGTTTGGATAACTTGGAGGTCTGGTAATGTCAAGACCTATTCCTATAACAAGTTCCTTAGTAGATGCATAAAAACTAGAAAAGGTGAATCTTAATCCATCTACTCTGAAAGAAGGATAAACATGCCTAGTTGAACTGGAATCATTGCATAAAAATCTTGTTAGAGCAAAGGGGATTTGGGATGAAGGAAAACCTTGTTGGGAAAATATTCTCCAGGAATTACAAGGTGCCCCTAATTCTTGATTAAATGTTTCTTTTTTTACCCTTTTTCCTTGATGTTAAAGGGGGTGAAGGTTTTGTTTGTGAAAGTTCTATTATGAAATTTTTGGTTATTATGTGTATATCTAAAAGGGGGAGTTATGGGGAGTTGAGTTTGGACAGTTTTGGCACAATTTTTTCTTTGGAGTGTGAAGTTTTTTTTTTTCATTTTTGGCACATGTTGCCATCAATGAAAAAGGGGGAGATTGTTGGAAGAATGAAGAAGAAGCCACCAGTGTGTTGTCATTGATGTCAACATTGGTTTGTGATAGTTTTGGTCATCTGGTAAACTATGGTTCTGCTACTCTGATCCAATAATTTGGTTTGGAATTATTCATATTAGAATATCTATTGACAAGGTTTTAATTTGTTGGTCATGATTATTAATTTTATCTATGGACGAGTTTTCAACAATTTTGGATGAATAGGATGAGAGATTTAAATGACAGAAGATCGACATTGTATATCCTTATTGTTGACATGGTTAAATGGTGTTTGCTTCATGGGTGATTAAAGAGTTCTTTATTAGGTTTGAGATGACCTAATTTATGTCCTGCATGTTTTATTTTGAGCACCAAAGAAGATTTTTTTTTGAGTTGACAAGATATTTTGAATCGAGTATGTTTACATCTAATTGGACCAGCCTAATTGATGTATGTTGATGTAATTTGGTATATATATGTGTATGAAATATTTTTGTAATGATGATGAGAAGTGTGATGTGCGACATTGTGATATTGTTGCAAGATTTTGTCTACCTGCAAACCAGTGCAAGACTTTGTTTTTCAGAGCTTAACTAGAACTGAAATTTGCACATAGAAGGTGTATTTCATCAATTCATCTTTTTGGCAGTGAGTCATACTCTTTTGTAATCATTTCAGGTTGTGAGCCTTTCAAGGGTAATGTATCCTGGAAATGTTCCTTGTAATATCTTATGACCGGTTATAATATATTCTGAGCTAATCTTCACTATGGTTTTTCCCATTCTTGGTTTTCCACGTAAAAATCCTAGTGTTCATGTGCTATATGATGTTATGTTTCCCTTCATGTTTTATTTTAGAGTTGCAGCTAGATATGTTTTAATTATTGAATGGTTAGCAATTAAATGGTTTAGTAGAATATTGATTCACACCCCCCGTTTCAGTATTCTAGGTGTTCAACATTGATATGCATATGGTCAAAAAAATAAAATGTTACAAGAATGAAAGTGTTGTGGAAAGTTTGTAGGTGTTGTCATTGACGTCTTCTAGTCACTGGTTACCTACTAGTTGTTGTTGACTATATATGTCAAGGATATTGAGAAATTTTTAATAAAGATATGTTGCATGTGTTCAGTGGTTTCTCCAGTATTTTATCTAAATTTTCTCATGTGGTTGTGCGGTTCAGATATGTTGTTCATGGTTTCTAACAGATGTTATATCCAAATTTTTGGTTTTTGATTCATTGTTCAGTGCAAGTTGTGAAATATGGTTTTCTATGTTTTTGGTTTAGGTACAGAAGAAATGTTGTTGGTTCGTATTTCTCTTTGATGAAGTCTTATCACTTGCAGTTCTAGAGTTGTGTTGCCCTAGTTATATTGAAGATAGTTTTGGTGGTTGAAATATTTGTGCTTAATGGTTCTATGTGTTTTACACTAGTTTGGCCAACCTTGTGTGAAATACTACTTTTGAGGATGATGAAGTGTGTTGGATATTTTTGGGTCTTGATGAAGCATGTGTTTAGGTCTCCCTCATTCTAATTCAACCCTAGGATGTTTTGGCACCGACCTAATTTGAATTTCGATTTGGATGGCCAACTTTGGATATGTTTCAAATTTGAAGATGGTATAAATACAAGATGAGTTAATGAAGAAGTGAAGATGTGAGAGTGAAAAAGAAGAGCGATAAGAGAAAAGAGAAAGTGTAGTTTGATGTGACATTGATTCTATTTAGTTAGTGTGTGTGTGTGTTGTGAGTGTGGGAGATCAGTGAAAAGCTTAAAGTTGAGTTTCTAGATGCAATGAGTAGAAGATGAACTGTATCATTCATGCCAGTTGATCAAGTGACTGTGGTATAATAATTTGTTGCATTGGGATTGTAGTCTCTCTATAACAAGTCTTCTTTGTCTTCTTTGTATCTCTATGGCAGTGAGCCCTCTAGGTTGTAGCCCTATTGGATAGTGAGTCCTTGTTCCAGACAGTGAGTCATTATTTTAGGCAATGGACCTTGTTTCAGGAAGTGAGCCTTATTTCAGGTAGTGAGCCATTTTGTAATTAGTTTTGATATTCTCTATAGTGTGAGTTAATATTCACTATGGTTTTTCTCTCATTGGGTTTTCCATGTAAATCTATTGTTATTGTGTTTATGTGTTGGATTTGAGTTTCTACATTGGCATTTGATGATTAATAATTTATGCAGTTTCATCTATTAGTTCCTATAACTATATTAAAGGTTTTGTTAGAATTGGCTATGGATGCCACCCAAGATCTATGGACCAAATGGAAAGCACAGGAAAGAGAGAAATGATATGACAAGAATAAAATGTATTCAATGTCATTAATATGATAATAATTATGATTGATTACAATGATAGAGACCCCTTGGTTATATAGCCAAGGTGAGAACATAGAAGGGCATAAGATTATGACAAGTGTCAGAATCTTATGACATGAGACAACTAGGAAAACTTATCACTCCACTTAAGGTGGAGAGATAATCACATGATGTGTCCACAAAAGTGGAGATTCTCCAACAACCTCCTATGTGGTCCCTAAGTAAACTTAACTAAGGTGTAATTATGACCTAGGACAAGGTACAAGATATTTAATTACACCAACACCCCCCCTTAAGTGCAACTTAGGGAGTAGTGCACAAATGCAAACAATGCAAGATGGGTCCCGGCTACTAGGCCATGTTAGGTACCCATGTACAAACAATGCAATCAATGCAATGAAATCTCTCACAAACAAGGAAAGGGAGAAAACCTCATGGGACAAAACTCCCCCTCAAAAGAGAGATGAAATAGAAATTCTCTCAATGAAGAATGAGAAGGTAAAAACCCCATGTGAGGAAAAAGACCCCCCCATAAGAGAGAGGTAGAAGAGAAGCAAGGTAGCCCCTCCTCAATGTTGAGTCTCCTGTAAGAATGGTAGAAGCTCGACATTGAATGCTGAAGATGATCCAATCTTGCTGAACAACGTTCCTCCCCTTGGGAAGAAACAAAACCAAGGATGTATGCAGGATATCATGAAGATGGATGATGTGTGATAATGTCTCTGAAGCATGCTCAAGTGTCTCCATATCGATGCAGAAATCTGAACCACTCCAATCAAGCGTTCTAGGCCACACTGCTGAAGAGGAAAACCCAACATCTAGTAGAGAAGAATGTAGAACATAATCCAAAGCCAATAGTATCCCCTCTGAAGACAAAGAAGCCTCCTCCAAATGATGTCCAAAAGTATCCACACTCACGCCAAACTGAGAAGAATGATCATGTAGAGAATGAACAAGAGGGTCAAGGTGTTCCCTCACAACAACTGAAGAAGGTTCATCTTCATCAAAGAGAAGATGAGTACTATCAATGGTGTCCTCCAAATCAGAAAGATGAGACTCCACAAACAAGTCTGAAATGCCTGTTAGGAAATCATCCAAAGTAGTCATATCTGGAAAACAATCAGAATTTTGTTGCACTAAATCACTAGGAGCCAAAACTGTTGAATCGCAAACATCATCAACTGCAACAGTAGGTGGAGGAGATAGAGTGCATCGCTCAAGGATTGGATTTGATGTGAGTATGCCCAAGTTTAAAAATCCAAATGTCTCCTTAGAATCATAGTTGTGATCAACAGTCAAAGGAACATCGTCATCATCAGAAGCAAACTATGCAAAGGAATACAACTGAGATGAATGATCAACCACCCCAGTAGCAATGACATCTCTAGTCTCCAAGTCACGAATGATAATAGAATCAGGAGTGAACTCCACAGTTCTCCCATCTCCACCATGTGTAATCTGATAAATGTAAAGTAGATTGTTTGTCAAATGAGGAACACACAAGACATCCTGAAAAGTGTTCTCCCCAATGCTAATAGATCCCTTCCCTGTTACACTCATGTATGTATTGTTTCCCATCAAGATAGGAGACATTGAACAAGGCTGAAATGAAGAGAAGATAGTCTGTGAAGATGCCATATGATGATGCTCCTGAATCTAGAAGCCATCTCCCTGATCCTGGACTTGAATGAGCACAAAGAGCTTGTCCTTTATATCCTGATATATATGTTTGACCTTTGTCCTTTTTAGACTATTTTGAAGTAGAAGGAGAAGAAGATTCAGACATTCTAGAAGGCAAATCAATGTGATTCTTTTTGAGAAGATTCTTCAACTCATCAATATCCTTCTTATAACAATAATGTTCTTCATGTCCATCCTTCTTGCAATATGCACAAAAAGGTCTCTCCTTCTTAGATGATTTCTCTTTTGAAGATGAATCTTTATGTTCTTCTGTGGAATTTGATGTGGATTGTGTGTTCTTCTTAGGCTTGTTCTTTGTCTTTTCTTTGCCACTTGAAGACTTCTCATCCTTTGCAACCAAGGCATGTGATTTTGAAGACTTCAAAGTACCCATTTGAATAAGCTTATCTTGCTCCCTAGTGAGTTGCATAGCAAAATCTTCAAAGGAAGGCATCTTAAACTGACTCCCAAAGGCATTCTTTGTAGCATAGAAAGTAGACACAAACACTGAATATTCAGGTCCTAGCTTTGAAAGAACACTTAAGATCAATTGTGTATCTGATTTCTCAATTTTGCAATTCCTCAATTGTGTTCTTAGTGACTTGAATTTGGTGATGAAGTCTTGTATGTTGTCAAAATTACATGGATTGAGACTAATTAATTCATTCTCCAACAAATGTCCTTGAATTTCATCTATTTTCCCAAACAATTCTAACAATGTAGTCCACATAGCCATAGGTGTATCCAACTGCTCAATGTGAAACAACAACTCAGGAGAGACATACAAGCACAAATAGCCAATTGTTTCTTCACAACTATTCAACCACTTATTCTTTTTAACTTCATCATTTTGTGGTTCACCATCAAGCCCATGAACTATCTTATACAATATTTTAACTCTTATCAATTTTTTCATTTCTGATTTCCATGTAGGATAGTTGTAAGGTGTTAGAAGTGGAATTGTAGATGGCTACATGATGAAACAAGAACACAAATCAAGAGGAATGCAACCACAACCACAAGAAGAATCCCCCAAGCAATATATGATTTGGCACTTTATATTTAGTGCGTTTACAGTTGCTAGATGCCAAAAATAGCAAGCTAGACTTGATCTTAGTGCTTACAAATGCCAAAACAGGCCACAATATCAAGTACAATTTTTGGTACAAAATGAGATCAATCTGATCCTACCACTGAGAAGTACACGAAAAATCATGCACTTTTAAAAAAAATTGTACCCAAAAATGTTACCGTAGGAGCAAGTTATGAGCGTTTGAAGTTCGACTGAAAAATCAAAAGGCCCAACGGTGAAGGGGACAAAAATTTCAAATAAGAGCTGACATCACACTGACGTATTGCTGACGTCATCAATATACGGGCTTAAATTTGACGTCTTTCGGCCCGTCACCGGAAAAAAAAACCTTCTTGAAGGCCAGAATATTCTTTAGCTTTAACGGAATATTCTCTATCGGATTTTGACGTTGCCTTGCTGGAATTGCATTTGCCGACGGAATATTCCGAAGGAATCTCGTGCTTGTCAGATAGGAGGATTTTCGCCGGAAGATTTAAATGTGTGAAGCCGCCGGATTTTGGTGTTGACCGGCCGGTGGCGGGGTACTACGGGGGCCACAGCCGACAGGCCACGTGGCTCCTTGTGGGCCCCGTGGGTACAAACAGAGGTCTGCGGTACCTGCGTAGCAAGTACTGCAGAGTACCTCAAATTTGATTTTATTATATTTTTTTTATTTTTTTATTTTTATTTTTAAATTTTCAATATATTTCAACAATGAAAAATTCTAATCGGTACAAAAAGGAATTATTTTTTCCTAAAAAATTTTCAAGAAATTTTTCGAATTTTTTTTATTTAAAAATAATCGTACCGACGTATTAATGACCCTTGGGGGCCGTACGGCTCTTTGGACAAAATTTTTTTGCCTCATCAGACAACTGTTCTAAATCAGATGATTTGACAGTCAATCTTAGGGTTTTTGGCCCTTCTGGACATGATGGCAGGGTCGGATTTGACCCAAAATGCTCCAAAATTGTAGCTACCTTCTGCATCTGACAACCACTCTTCAGCTACAAACCCTCATAGATTTGGCCTCGTATCTCCGATTTGGACGAAACAAAAGGAAAAATCGACTTTCTCGAACCTTCCAGACACAATGGTGAGCTCAGATTTGCACCAGCAAGCTCAGATTTGAACCTGCAACAAAGAGCCACGAACAGAACCTCCTTAAATCTAGAATCTCTCTTCAGAAAAAGACTCTCCAATGGCTTCAAACATGCTTTGATACCATGTTAGAATTGGCTATGGATGCCACCCAAGATCTATGGACCAAATGGAAAGCACAGGAAAGAGAGAAATGATATGACAAGAATAAACTGTATTCAATGTCATTAATATGATAATGATTATGATTGATTACAATGATAGAGACCCCTTGGTTATATAGCCAAGGTGAGAACATAGAAGGGCATAAGATTATGACAAGTGTCAGAATCTTATGACATGAGACAACTAGGAAAACTTATCACTCCACTTAAGGTGGAGAGATAATCACATGATGTGTCCACAAAAGGTGGAAATGATGAGGTAATGACATGTCAAGTCCACCAAAAGTGGAGATTCTCCAACAACCTCCTATGTGGTCCCTAAGTAAACTTAACTAAGGTGTAATTATGACTTAGGACAAGGTACAAGATATTTAATTACACCAACAGGTTTAATTCTATGACAAATGATTCACCCCTCTCTCTCAGTTGTCCTATTCAACAATTGGTATCAGAGCTTAACTACTTGAGGAAGGTCTAGGATGACTAGCAAGATGGTTTTTGGTTATTCGAGGTTTGATGGAACTAATTATGGTATC
This sequence comes from Sequoia sempervirens, assembly GCA_007258455.2. Classification (NCBI taxonomy): domain Eukaryota; kingdom Viridiplantae; phylum Streptophyta; class Pinopsida; order Cupressales; family Cupressaceae; genus Sequoia; species Sequoia sempervirens. The sequence continues at coordinate 467,996,792 of VDFB02047230.1, forward strand.
TAGAAGGTATTGATGGAAAAATATATGGATTATTTCAGATATGATGTGGAGAAAGATTACAAGAATCCTTACATGCCTCCTACTAATGGTTTGAGTACACCTGAAGATATCAAAGTACATGAAGTGATCAATAAGGAAAATTTCATCTTGAAGAATAGTTTGGTACATTTCAAGTTGATTAAGGTTTAGAATTTGAAGATAGCTAAGGAAGTTTTGGATGCTTTAGAAAGAGCACATGATGGTGATGAAAGAGTTAAAGAGGTGAAACTACAAAATCCAAAGACATAGTTTGATCTTCTACATATTTCTGAAGAAGAAAATATTAAAGCTTATGTGCAGAGATTGGATGAGATATTGGCAAGAATATGAGGACTTGGTGCTACTATTGATGAAACAAGAATTGTAAAGAAGATTCTCAAAACTCTTCCTGATTCTTACAATGAGGTGAGTGTTATTGAGTAGACTATAGATTATAAGAATTTTACTAAGGATATGCTATTAGGATTTTTGACATCTTATGAGATGAGGAAGATGAATCTAAGAAATGGAGGCAAATCAAAGACTTCTTTTAAAGCTACAAAAACTAAAGATCTAGATGAAAACTTTGATGAAATAGAAGCTAGCTTTGTGAGAAGAATGAGAAAAGGATTTGACAAGTATGAAGGTAATTTTTCCTTTAAATGCTTTAGTTGTGGATAAATAGGTCATTATGCTACAAAGTGTCCAAAAAGAGCTAAAATGAATAAACAAAGATATGAGAAAGAAAAGAAAGGAAAGAAGATTGATAGAGTTTACTATGTGAATGAGAATGCTAGTATTTCTGATGAGGATTCAGAATATGAAGATTCAGATGACAATGAATGCTTGTTGTTGGCTATTAAGGATGAACCTACTCTTACTAATTTTGAAAATCAAGTAAAGGAAATCCCTCTAGAGAAGGAGAAGGAGAAAAATGAAGGTACGGTTATCTCTACACTGCATGCTAAACAAGAAGAATTTTTGGGTAGTTGATAGTGGTTGTTCACATCACATGGCTAGTGATAAAAGTAATTTTTTCAAGCTTGTGAAATATGATGGAGGCTTGGTTATGTTTAGAGATGGTATTGGTGCTAAAATCTATGGGATAGGTTCAATAAGTTTTGATGGCAAGCATCATACTAATGATGTTTACTATGTTAAGAGTTTAAGGCATAATTTGTTGAGCATTAGTTAGATGTGCAGAAAAGGATATGATATTTTGTTTAAGAATGAGAAATGTGAGATCTAGAAAGGATCTATAACATTGATTTCTACAGGAAATAAATCTAAAGGGACTATCTATCAACTTAAGGGTGTTGATAGATGATGCTTTATGACTCAAATAAATGACAGTTGGTTATGACGTAGGAGAATGTGTCACATGAATTTTGATAACTTGGGAAGGATTAGTGTTGCTCAATCCATGATAGATTTACCAAGAATTACAAAGCTTGTTAATGCTATTTGCATAAATTGTTATTTCATAAAGCAAGCAATAAATCATTATAGATCAAAGGAACAGTCTACTACCAGACTACTAGATTTTAGTTCATATATATCTATGTTGTCTTATGAGAGTAAGAAGTCTACTTGATGAAAGGTACTTTATGCTTTTAATTTATGATTATTCTAAATATACATGGGCTACGTTTCTTAGGGAGAAATCATATGCATTAGGAATATTCAAGGCATTTAAAGCAATCGTTGAAAATGAAGTGAATTTGAAGATAAAATGCTTAAGATTTGACAAAGGTGGAGAATTCACCTCCCATGAGTTTAATATGTTTTGTGAAGTGCATGGAATAAAGTGATAGTTATCTACTCCAAGAACTCCTCAGTAGACTGGAGTTGTTGAAAGGAAAAATATAATAGTTCAAGAGGTTGCTAGGTCAATGATTAATGAGGCTAGTTTACCAAAATTTTACTAGAAAGAAGCTATTCATACTATTGTTTATGTATTTAATTGAGTTCAAGCAAGAGAAAATAGTACAAAGACTCCCTATCAGCTATAGCACAGAAGAATTCTTACGATTAAATATTTCAAATTATTTTGAAGAAAATGCTATATCAGAAGAGATGAGGAAACTTTGGGTAAGTTTGATGAAAGAAGTGATGAAGGCATTTTTCTTGGATATTCTACTAAAAGAAAGGAATACAAATGTTTCAATAAAAGAATGAGAAAAATTGTAGAGAGCTTGAATGTGAATGTTGATGAGAAAATGAAGAATTCTATTGACATAGATGGATATGTATATGATGAACAAGGTTGTGTAATAATAGAAGAAATTGTGGAAGAACAAGATAAATATGAGCAAGAGAAGCAAGATAAGTAGGATGAAAGAGAAGAAGATGCTCTGGTGATGTCCCCTAGGACACCAGAATATGTATAGAGGAATCATTCAAAAAATTAGATTAATGGAGACAAGACAAAAGGTGTGCTAACTAGAAGCAAAGCTGCTGCTGAAGTAAATTTATGTTTATTCTCTAAGATTAAACCAAAGATAGTAAGTGAAGCCTGTAAAGATGAACAGTGGAAGGAAGCAATGAATGAAGAAATTTTACAGATTGAAAAGAATCATACCTGGGAATTGGTCCCAAGACCAATAGGTAAAACATCATTGGATCAAAATGTGTATTCAAAAATAAGTTGAATGAGAATGGAGAAGATGTCAAAAATAAAGTGAGGCTTGTGTGTAAAGGCTACTCACAAGTAGAAGGTATAAATTTTTAGGAAATATTTTCCTCGGTAGAAAGAATGAAAGCTATAATGATGTTCTTAGCACTTGCTACCTATAAATAATTTAAGGTCTATCAGATGGATGTAAAGTCAACATTTTTGAATGTTGAACTAGAAGAAGTTTATACGGAACAATCGGAAGAATTTCAGTTAACAGATCAACCAGATATGGTGTGCAAATTGAGGAAAGCTTTATATGGGTTGAATCAAGCTCCTAGCACTTGGTATGCAAGATTAGAAAAGTACCTAATTTAGCAAGGATTTAACAAAGGTACAATGAACAATAATTTGTACTTTAAGATTGAAAATGACAAAAATCTTGATTGTAGTTGTATATGTTGATGACATTATATTTGGAGGAAATGAAAATATGTGCAATATTTTTGCGGAAGAGATGTAGAAAGAATTCAAAATGTCTATGTTTGGGGAGATAAATTTCTTTCTTGGGCTGAAAATTAATCAAACAGAGAAAGGAATTTTTATTTCACAATCTAAGCATGTGAGAGAGATGTTGAAGAAGTTTCAGATGGATGGTTCCAAACTGGTAAGTACTCCTATGGTGGCTGGTTGCAAACTGGGTAAAGATGACAATTCACCTAAGGCTAATCAGAGCAAGTATAGGTCTATGACTAGTGGAATATTATATTTGACTGCTACTAGACCAAATATCATGCATGCAATCTATCTTGTGGCTATATTTCAAGAAGATCCAAAGGAAACACATGTTGTTGCAACTAAAGGAATATTCATATTTTTGAATGGCACTCTAGATTATTGATTGTGATATCCTAAAGATACTAACTTTACACTTAGTGCCTATACAGATGTAGATTGGGTTGGATGTGTAGATGACAAAAAGAGTACAAGTGGTGGTTCATTCTTTCTTGGATGCAAATTGGTGGCATGGTTGAGCAAGAAGCAAGATATAGTCTCTTTTTCTACTGTTGAAGCTAAATATATTGTTGTTGCATCTTGGTGTACACAAGTTATATAGATGAAACTGACTTTGAAAGATATCACCGTGCTATATGATTATCCCATTTCTATTTTATGTGATAATACAAGTGCAATTAACATTTCTAAGAATCATGTGATGTACTTGAGGATGAAGCATATATCTATTAGATATCATTTCTTGAGAGAGAAGGTCATGGTGAATGAAGTAAAAATTGAGTATGTTCTGAAAAAGGATCAAATTGCTGATATTTTCATGAAGGCTCTTCCTAAAGATAATTTTGAGTATCTCTAGGAGAAGTTAGGGGTTATTACCCCTCCTTTCTTGAATTAGATGCATATGGAGATGTATCATTCTTGTGGATCTATGGGTCTATCTTTCTTCTAGACTAATGTTTTGGAGGCTACCTCTTAGGGGGAGCAGGTAGTATTAGGTGTTGTCATTATGTGTATTTAGCTTGTCATTTCAAAGGAGAGATCAATGGAAAATATTCTTTTTCATTTTCCATTGATGTCAAAGGGGGAGAGAAGAAGCATGTGAAAATAGAATGAGAAGAAGCATATAATAGATCATCTTCTAAGGGGGAGAACACATGAAAATGTATTTAGAGCTAGTATGTTGTCTTTGATGGTTTCTCACATCATGTGTTGCCATCAATGAAAAAGGGGGAGACTGTTGCAAGAATGAAAGTGTTGTGGAAAGTTTGTAGGTGTTGTCATTCATGTCAACTGGTCAATTGGTTGCCTAATAGTTATTGTTGGTTGTATGTGTCGAGGATATTGAGAAAATTGTAATAAAGGTGTGTTGCATGTGTTCAATGGTTGCTCTGGTTTTTGGTCTAGATTTTCTCTTGTGGTTTTATGGTTTAGATATGTTGTCCATGGTTGCTAATAGATGTTATATCTATATTTTTGGTTGTTGATTCATTGTTCAGTGCAAGTTGTGTTCACTAGTTGTGAACTATGGTTTTATATGTTTCAAGTTGAGGTCTGGGAGAAACTTTGTTGTTCCAAATTTCTCTTTGATGAAGTATTATGAATTGTGGTTCTAGAGTTATGTTGCCCTGGTTGTATTGAAGATAGTTTTGGCAGTTGAAATATCTGTGCTTAATGGTTATATTTTTTTTACACTGGTTTGGTTGGCCTTGTGAAATACTACTTTCGAGGATGATGAAGTGTGTTAGATATTTTTGGGTCCTAATGAATGATGTGTTTGGGTTGACCTCATTCTAATTCCACCCTAGGATGTTTTGGCACTGACCTAATTTGAATCTATATTTGGATTGCCGATTTTGTATATGTTTCAAAGTTGAAGATGGTATAAATGCAAGATGAGTTAATGAAGAAGTGAATATGCAAGAGTGAAGAAGAGTGATAAGAGAAAAGAGAAAGTACAGTATGATGTGACATTGATTCTATTTAGTAAGTGTGTGTGTGTTACGAGTGTGGGAGATTAATGTGAAGCTTAATGCTGAGTTTTCAGATGTAGTGAGCAGAAGATGAACTCTATCATTCATGCAAGTTAATCAAGTGACTGTGGTGGAATATTTTGTTGCATTGGGATTGTAGTCTCTTTGTAACAAGTCTTCTTTGTCTTCTTTGTATCTTTGTGGCATTGATCCCTCTAAGTTGTATCCCTATTGGAAAGTAAGTCCTTGTTCCAAACAGTGAGTCCTTATTTCAGGTAGTGAGCCTTGTTTAAGGTAGTGAGCCTTATTTCAGGCAGTGAGCCTTATTTTAGGCAATGAGCCTTTTTGTAATCAGTTTTGAAATTCTCTATAGTGTGAGTTAATCCTCACCGTGGTTTTTCCCTCATTGGGTTTTCCATGTAAATCTTGTGTTATTGTTTTTATGTGTTGAATTTGAGTTTCTGCATTGACATTTGATGATTAATCATTTATGCAGTTTCATGTATTAGTTCTAGTATCTGGATTAAATGTTTAATTATGTGACAACTAATTCACCCCCCTTCTTATTTTTCCCATTCAACATAAAATATATAATCATATTGATAATGGCGATTATAATTTGTGTAATACAAGGTCGACTCTATACTAAAACAAAATATAGATAAACAATAAGGTATACACAAATAGAGTAGTTTGGTTTCATTTACCATTGCAACTATTTTAAAATAACCATATACATGAAGAACATCATTACATGGCATGATAATTGTTTAACAAAATACCCAACTACATAAATAAAACCTTCTATCAAAACCTTGAACATTAAATTTAGAGAAACCCTGGTTTGTTTCAATATTTTATCAAACAAAAACTAGGAAAAAAGTAATAGAATACATTAAAAATAAGAGCACTACATGTAGATAGAAAACCTTAGTATGTAGCTATTATTCTCAAATAAATGTTTAAGTATAACACTTATGAAATCACAACATTATGGATAATAAATGAATTGAAATTCCCTCCTTATGTTATAATTCCCATTACATTTCCTTGTAATGCCTCAACCTTTCTTTCAAAATATCATTTTCTCTTTCCCTACATATCCTTCCCTCTCTCCCTCACTCCTTTTTTTTATTCAAATTTCTCTTTTGTTCTCCCATGAAATTAGATGAAGAAAAATAATTTATTATCTACATGAGGGACAACATTTTCCCTCCATTGAAACATCATTACACATTTTTTATAGAAACTTTCCTAGAATCCCTTGAGGGTGTTGCAAGTATGAATGAGTATGGTGGTGTTTTCATTGATGTTGTAATTGATTTCAACATAGTATAGGTTGTTGTAGAGAAAGGAAAAAAGTGATTGTAGTTTGTGCATGTATAGTTGAGATACTGTAGAGATGTTGTGAGTAGATGGAGCTATCTTTATGGTGTTGTAGGTGTGCTGATATGATGAGTTACCAAGTGCTTTTGAGAAAATTAATAAATAGTGAAGACAAAATTGTGTGTGTGTTCAGAATGTGCTGTGCTATGTGCTCTTCATTTCTTCTATGTTGATCCTATGCTTGTGTAGATCTAAAGTGTTGTTTAAGGACATCCTTGGGTGATATATCCTAGATTATAGCTTTTGGTTTGATGAAGAGTGAAAGTTGAGTTCGTCGATTTTTGAATTGGTTTGGTAGAGTTGTTTGTCTATGGACTGGGAGAAATATACCTGCTCCGTAGTCCCCCACTATTTTGTTTTAGGTCTTGAAAATCTCAAAAAAGGCTTGTAATGGTGTTATTTGTGTTCTATCAAAGGTGTTTCTTCTAAGCTATTGCACACTTCAAGCTTCCATACTCACACTTTGCATTCATTGTCACTTAAACTTCAAGCATTCATGCACACCATTGCAGCAAAATCTTCACTTCATCACTTTAGTAGAGCATGTTTGGGATCACGCCATTGTAGTGGAGGCTTGAGTTCCTCTCATTTCTCCCTTAAGCAACCTTGAGTGCTCTTGGTGGAGGTGGTAAGCTTCCCTCTCCTCTCCTCTATCACTTGGTTGAGTAGCATAATACTTCTTTGTAATGTTTGCATTCTCTTTGTTACACTAGTTCTTTATCTCATTTCCTTAGCTGTCTGTGGAGGTGGAAACACCTAAACAGGGGTCTGACTAAGGTAGGCCCCTATTTAGCCACCCAAAATTTTCCCTCTTTCTATGTGTAGGTGTGCGTGTTGCTAGGAAGATCAGTTGGTGAATGAATTCCTTGGTGAGATCCTTCTTATTCTCCTTACTCTTGCTTTTCTACTTTATAATATTAGAAAATATTTTGTTTATTTACTCATATCATTTTGGCCCTTTAGTTAGTCAATTGGACCATTAGTCATTTTAGTAGGTTTAACCTTGTCTCTATTGTTGTCTGGCCATACAGATGACAATAGAATTTTGAGACACCAGTGCACCACACTTTCATCTAGAGACCGTGCTTATGTCCTCTGACAGAGAGCTCCTTGAGGCACATATTTGAACCTAAAAATTGACTCGCATAGCCCCACCTTAAAAATTGGTATTGTAGAGTGGTTGTAGGACCTCATAGTCCTTAGTATTCTCATCCTCATACCCTAAACATTGTACTTAGCTGAGGTAAGTTAGGGCAGCCTCTCACATCTTGACCCTCTGTGACCTAGGGTCTTGCACGTGGTGGTCCCCCTCTCTTACATTTTTGGTGAACCTGACGTGAACCATTTTGGTTATGTTCTTGCAATACTGACAGTTCCTTTCCTCATACTCTTGGAGTGTTGTAAGGTTGTCACCTTGCAAACCAACCTATAACCCCTAGTTGCTATAGTTGGAAGGTTCCAAAGGTATTGCACGATGAAACCTTAATTGGGTCACTATCTTATCCGTTAACCTCTAGGGATTTTGTGAAAGCATTGTCTAGTGTGCATAATGGCCTCCTTCCTGCATCAACCCATCCCCTCTGCATAGCCTATGGATAGTAGTGTTGGAATAACCTTTACCTCATAGGCCTATTGATGGGCTTTAACAAGGAACTATCTCCTCTTTACATTCCTACATGGATCAATGGAAACATCATAGCTAGTGTTCTCATTGAACTGATATCACAAGTGAACATAATAAAAGAGGAGATTATGTTAATAAATTTTTAAATAAGGATGGATACGATGCTCCTCTAAGTTTCATCCACACACATGACATGCTTTCTGTACAATCTTTGGGTAGTATTGTCTTATTGGTCTTAGTTGGACCTAAGTCTGTGAATCTCCCATTTGATATCATTCCTAAATATGAACTCTTTAGAGTGAAATTGGGTATCCCTTGGTTGGTGGCAATGAACGTGGTACCCTCTATTGTGCATAAATGTTTAAAATTTATCCATGGAGGCTCTGTGCACTTAATCCATGACACTAGTTATAGACCACCGGTTGCACTTGGTAGCTACTCCTTGGATCACCTATGGCCTACGTTTGTGGGTCCTCTTCCGCCTAGGACAAACCTTTTGCACAAAACATATCAGAACTATAAGAAAGGGTGTCTGAGGTTAAAAGTAAGATACCCTCCCTTGCCTTATGCTATCTCACATAGGGCTTGCTTGAAGGCTGACAGTGATGTCGCTAAGGCTCGAAAGAGGAAAGAAGAGAAGTAGTCTTGTGATCCTCCTTCCTTTTCCATTGCCTAGTCTAACATTTCTTCTCGTTCAACTATGGTACCATCAGGTTTTTTTCCTCATTTGCAAGAGAACCCTTTAGTGCTTTCTTAGTGAAAGCCTAAGTGTCCTACATTTGAGCTTCTTGTTCTATCAACAGAGCCTATACTTGTTCAGTATAATAGGAAGGTCTCCTGAGGAGAGTCCTCATCTCAAACTCTACAGCCTCCTACTGCTCCTGCTCTAAAGACAGTGAGCAGAAAGAGGCCCGCTATTGATGCTCTCAAGTTGACTCCTCTTGTCTCTCCTTAGCCTACTTACCCTGCTCCAATACAAGAACCTATTCCTCCACCTAAAATGACTATAGTGGATATTCCTATGGTTGAACAGGAACCTCTTGTCCCTTTGCAAACTCCGGCCTCTAACTCCAGGAGCCATAGAAACTGCCTTCCACATGAATGCAAGGACTGGTGAAAGGCTCTCTTGGCCAAGTAGGCCACCTCACAAAGAAAAGAGGAAGAAATGACCGCTCCTATTCTAGGACCTCCTGCAACATCTTCTTCCTCCCTTCCTTCTGCTTCTCACCAGTCTGGTCTACTCCCAACTTTCGTTGTGAGCATGAATGTGCCTAATGCTAAACGGGTGCAGTTGTTCATTGCTCCTTCGACAGACCACCTTTGTTGATGTCCATTCTAGATATTCATCCCTTCCCAAAGCTCATGGATATGGTTAATACCTTGATCGTATTTGTTGCAGTTCTTTTTTCCTCTTCCTCTGCACCCCTAGTTTCATCTGTGGGGAGTACATCTCCTCCAATGAAGAAAGAGGCTGAAGTTGATCCTTCTAGCAATGAAGGATGTAAGAGGAGACCACCTTCTTTGCAAGGTGGTCTTGAGCTAACTTGTTTTGCCCTTATGAAAGAACCGGTCCTAAATTCTCTTGAGTTCGTCACCACTCCCGATTCCTTCAGTGAGCTTAGTAGTGAATCTCAGGCATAGCCTATCCCATCCACTGAAGAAAGACATGGCGCTCCTATGGGGTGCATGTTTAACTCAGTGGATGAGGTTCTGACATTGTTGGCGATCTTCACAAAATCGCTGATTTTGACTCCATAGGAGCTCAATGGAGAGGACCTTGAGGGGCCCTCTTCCTTGGCCCTTGTTGCGGGAGGGAAAAATTCTCCTCCTCTTAACATCCCACCATTGCAGGATCATCCTCCTTCCGCTTATGATGATTTAGATTGGGAAGCAGCTGACCTCTTGACCGATCAATGTTAGTAGGAGGCCCTTTCTTGATCTTGTGTGTGTGTGTGTGTTTTGTGATGTGTTCCTCTATACTCATGCTATGTGTTCCTAGATGACCCTCATCACCCCCATTGGTACTTGGATATAGGCATGGTTTGTGTGTTGTAAAATTATTCTATTTGTATCATCATTCTTCCATGTTTGTGCTTGATTTTTGATAAATTGGGGATGATGCAAAGCATTGGGGGCATTTAGGCTTCCCTTCCATGTTGAGCCAACTTTTTATTTTTACTTTGTTTTCCATGCATTCTTCCGTATTTGGTTGGGAATTGATGATATTTCACCTTGCATTGTGGTTACCTATTATTATATGAGCTCAGATAGATCTGACCCTGCTAAACTAGATCCCCCTGTGCCCTTTTTTTGTATTTTTCTTCTCTTTTGCTTTCTCTTTGTCTTTCTCTCTTCTTTCCTTGAGTTGTCCCTTCTAGGTGTGACAACGTCCTTCTTCAATGCTTTGATTTTCAGAAAATGAATTCATTACCAACAAATCTTTTGTTGAAAGTATTTACATATTTCCTTAGAATTGCATTCTCAACACATAACCCCAATGAAACATGTTTCCTTCATCACAAGTTCATAAAGAAAGGACTTGAAGACCTTCCTCTGAAGTGGGAACAACTTTTATTTTCCCTTGTGCAGGGGCACATCCTTCCTTTCAAATTCCTTGATGAAGTGAACATCTTTCGAAAAGATTCCTTGATGATGAATCACTTTAAGAAGAATGGTTATCTTTGAATTGTGTGTCCCTTGAGTGGACCCCTTTTTCCTCACGGCAGGTTCCCAAGGGAACCTTCTTTCAAAGTTTCTGTTCTGAATGGAATTATTTCATGTCTAGCTTGGGGGTAGCCCAACTAAAATCATTCCATTCTCCCTTTCATGTCTATCTTGGGGGCAACCTGACTAGACCTTACCTTTCAAATAGCGTGTCCCTTGAGTGGACCCCTCTCCTTTTGAAGGGTTCCTGAGGGACCCCTTTGAAATTTTTACTTATTGACAGTCTGCATGATTATCCACTTACTTTCTTACATGACCACTTTTGACATGTTCTATCTATAGGTAGATGTGTTTCCACTTCTTGACTTTGCAGAGTCCTCTTTCTTAGGTTTCCTCCATGCGAGAGATCTTGCGGGATACCTCCCTGCAAGATAGAGAACTTGTAGGGTGCTTTCCTTTGAGCTTCCTCCATGTGAGAGATTTTGAGGGTGGCTCCCCTATAGGACTAAGAGCCTATGGGGTGCTTCTTTTGGTATTCTTCATGCTTGAGTTCATGAAGAATACCTTCCTTGTAGGATCAAGAACCTATAGGTGCTTCTTTCAGTATTCTTCATGCTTGAGTTCATGGAGAATACCTTCCCTATAGGAGAGAGAACCTATAGGGAACTTATTTTAGTGTTATTTATGCTTGATTTCATGGAGAGTACCTTCCCTGTAGGACCAAGAACCTATAGGGTGATTTCTTGGAGCTTCCTTCATGTGAGAGATCTTGGGGGTTGCCTCCTTGTAGGTCTGCGGGCTTGTAAGACATTTTATTTTTCCAACTTTATAGTTCCGAGCAGCTATGGAGTCCTTTGTTTTTCCTACACCTTTGGGTATGCCAGAATGAGTACTGCTTCCTCGATGGTTCAAGTATACACTTCTAACTCTAGTATGCAAATCATTTTGTTCCCATTATCCACCTTAGGAAACCATGTTTAGAGGCTTAATTCTACTTAAGCTCGTTGTTGGTGGTCCACTTGGCACTTGTTTTGAGCGTCAGTGGATGAGTTTCTATCCGGGATGCCCACACAATGTGCAGACATTCGCATGGTGAGCTTATGTCCTTGGAAGATTCTTGTGTCTAAACTTGTAGAGGCATTACACTTCTCATTGGCAATAAAGTTGTAACATCCCCTTAGGCCAACAAACCCAAATATGGTTGGTTTTCTTCATCCTCTCTTCAAATTCACCCCTTCAACATTCAATCCAACTCTTTAGAACTCTTCACAACTTCTTCTGAGCTATTGCACACTTCAAGCTTCCATACTTACACTTTTGCATTCATTATCAGTTACTTCAAGCATTCAAGCACACCATTGCAACAAAATCTTTACTCTATCACTTTGGTAGAGCACTTTTGGGACCATGCCATTGCAGCAGAGGCTTGAGTTCCTCTCATTTCTCCCCCAAGCAGCCTTGAGTGCTCTTGGTGGAGGTGATAAGCTTCCCTCTCCTCTCCTCTATCACTTGGTTGAGTAGCATAGTACTCCTTTGTAGTGTTTGCATTCTCTTTGTTACACTATTTCTTTATCTTGTTTCCTTGGTTGTCCGTGGAGGTGGAAATTCCTAAACGGGGGTCTAACTGAGGCAGACCCCTATTCAGCCACCCAATATTTTCCCTCTTTTTGTGTTTAGGTGTGTGTGTTTCTAAGAAGATTAGCTAGCAAACGAATTTCTTGGTGAGATCCTTGTTATTCTCCTTACACTTGTTTTTCTACTTTATAACATTAGAGAATATTTCATTTATTTACGCATATCATTATGGCCCTTTAGTTAGTTAGCTAGGTCATTAGTTTTTTTAGTAGGTTTAACCTTGTCTCTGATGTTTTCTAGTCGTACAGATGACAACACACTTTTGAGACACTAGCATGCTACGTTGTTGTCTAGAGACTGTGTTTATGTCCTCAGATAGAGAGCTCCTTGAGGCATAGAGTTGAACCTAAAAACTGACTCGCCTAGCCCCACCTTAAATCTCAAGATTACAGAGTGGTTGTAGTACCTCATAGTCCTTGTCATTCTCATCCTCATACGCTAAACATTGTACTTAGCTAAGGTAAGTTAGGGCAGCTTCTCGCATCTTGACCCTTTATGACCTGGGGTCTTGCACGCGGTGGTCCCCCTCTCTTACACCAACTTGTGCAATGCTTTAGGAATATAAACATTGTGTACCCAAAAATGAAAAGTACTTTTATCAAACTTATGCAATGCCTTAGGAATGTAAACATCATGTACTCAAAAATTAAAAGGCCTTTTATCCATCTTATTCAATGCTTCAGGAAAGTAAACATTGTGTACCCAAAAATAAAAATTACTTGTATCCAACTTATGCAATGCTTCAAGAATGTAAACATTTTTGATGAAATTAAATAGAAATTTTTTATGAGATTGCAAAAAATGAGGAAGAATAACACATTTTCTTACACATATACTAGCTATTTTTTAGAATTTCAAAATATAGTTTGAACAATAGAAACAAGAAGCGAAAATAGAGATTTAAATACACCCAGAAACTGGTCAAAATTTTTGTATAGGGACTCATTTTCCTATGGGTGAATGGGTCCTTGGTCAAGATTTTTTTAAATGAAAAATGAAAATTCTAAGTTGTTATATGTGTTCTTTGTTCCAGGTTGCAAATTGGTACTTACAGTTTTAGAATTTTGGAAAATTAGATTTAAATGCAAGTGTAAAATGATGCTAAATGAAAACCAAAATGACCTATTTTTAAATGTAATTTTGATCCAATTATCTGATTTAAGTGAATGAAAGTATGCTATTATGTAAATACTATGCAAAATCCATTTAACATTATGAAATTTTTGTTGAATTTTTTAGATTTAAAATAAGTACAAAAAGCAAGTTTACATGTAAATTGCAATGCAACTTTATGCCAAATTTAGAAACCCTATCCTAGATCTAGGGTTTGAATGCACTCCAAATTAGAAATTACAATGTTTAGGTACTCGGGTTCACCAAAAAGAAACATGGAAAAATAGGTTGGGTTCACCAAAACATAGGGTTTTATTCTAAATTTGGAATGTTTCACCAATATAAATAGAAGGTGAGTCAAGGAAATGAGATCCTCCAATATAGAATTAAATTTCAGCCCTTAGGTGAGTCAATTCTATGGAAGATCTAACAATTTCCTTTATGTGTGTGTGGACGGGGGGTAAAGTTCAAACGCCACTTTTGGGAAATAAAACTAAAATAGAAAATGACCTCAAATTTGTAACTTAAGACCTGATTCATGTAGATGAAACATAGCTCTAACAAAAATAGTCAATTTTTTTAAAATGTGATGAGTGGAGGACACTTAAAACTTACCTCGAAAATGGTTGCAAAGTGTTGGAAAAAAATGGTGAATGGGTCCTAAGACAACTTTTAGAATTGAATTTTTTGGATCCTCTGAAGACAAATTTGAGATGCAATTTCCCATTGGTTTCACTCGGAAATGAAAGAAAATAAATATAAGATATAAGCTTTTATAACTTGACAACAAAGGTGACAACAAATGCAACTTTACAAAATTGCTCTTTTGAGATCTTCAACTTTTATTCAACCTACGAACCTACACACACACAAGAGGGGATAAATTGTTTGTTTTTGGTGAACGGGGGTTTGTATTAGTCAAATCCCATTTTGGTAATTAAACCTTTAATAGAAATGAAACGTGAAATAGGATGAATGATGAATGAAAAATACTATGTTGCAACTCACTAAACCCTTGTATAAACCTTTGGAAATCTAAAATATTGATGTTGATCTTGCATGAAATGGCTTCAATGCATGTGGATCATGATACTTGAATCTTGACTTAAATGTTAACTTTCATCTTGAGACCTACATCACAATGTTAGGTCCAAAAACATGCATGATGCTTGATATCTTGATTGCTGCAACAAATTCTTAAGAAATTTTCTCTTGAACACCTTTGACAATAATCTTAGCTCTTAGGATTGATCTCTCAAAAATCTAATGTTGATTTGATAAAATAACATTGTATTTATAGATATCTATCTTCAATTTCCCAAAAATTAAACATTATAAGTCAACATTGAAATTTGAATTTGGGATTATAAAATACTCCTAGTTTTTTTATAAAAAAAATGGGTTCAAGGGCCTAGGGAGGACCCATTCACCCATGGCTGAATTGGTCCCAGGTCCCTATTCCCAAAACACACATTTCTCAATGTAAAGTGTTATGTATTTGCATTAACTGTTGTCAAGTTTCCCCTTCAAAAAATATATTTTATTAGGCTTGTAGATGTAAACTAGGTCTTATTAAGTCCTAATTAAGTCCAATTTAATTAGGAGGGCCCAAACAAAGTGTGAAAATGTAAAGGGATACATTTTTCTACACTACAACATGTATTTCGTTATGTTGCTAGATTCACTCTAGAATTACATCATAGTGAATCAACACCTGCAAGAGCATAAACTCTGAGCATTGTATTGTAATTTCTTTTATTGGAAATACAATTGATCTGTGCTTTGGTGTGTGGGTTTTTTCCTAAAAGGGTGTTCCCACGTAAAGTATGTGTTATTGTGTCCTATGCTTTAAATCTAAAAATAAAAAATTGCATGTTCATTCTTGAATTAATTGTAATAGTTTAAATATTTTTAAAAAAATTGCAATCTCTTCCCTGATTGATTTGCATTAGGGAAGTATTTCTGCATTCTGCATTCTGGTTTCTTTTCCTTTAGATCCATATCTCATGCATCGCAAAAGATGGATTAATAGGTGGAAAAATACTCTTAATCACACCTATTTCTTTTATTGCATGAAATTTTTGCAATTGGCTAGATTCTAGTGCCACTCATATGAGGCCACCACCTTGGAGGCTTCACCCTTTATTCATTCCTTGTAGCTGAGAGTTGTGAAGCTTTGTTAGTATAAAATTTCTTTAACAACAATAATAGTAGAGGAGTGCAAATTAAAGCATGTCTTCATTGGATTAAAATTGATTAAAAAAGTCTAAGGAATTATTTTAGGTCATGTATGCATCTTACACTTCTCAATCTATAAAATTAAAAAAGGCTAGCATCTTTTGGCAAAATTATATAGTATTCAATCCAAGCACTCGTTTATCACTATGGGTGAATTTGTAAAGCTCAAGAGGATATATTAAATGAGATATTTCTCTACAATAATTCTTGAGTGTTTTTCTTTAGAAGGTTTAACAATCCTAGTGAGTTTCTATGATCATCTTCTCACTAAAGACAACCTTCAAGAAATAATATTTTCAATGACATTATAAGGTCGCAAGATGTGATGGTTTTCCCTATGAATTCTATAAATCTCTTTGGGACATGGTTGGTTAAAATATTCATAAATTTTATCTTAAAGTTTTTCATTCTAATTCCTTAGGAAATATTCTAAACAAAGGGAATATTCTAAATAAATTTTGGATAGAATGATGTCGATTAATTGAATAATGGACTGAAGATAAGATGATGTAACTTAATAAAATGATCAATTAAATTTTAATTTTGTAAACATGACTAAATAATCAAATTACATATTAAAAATATACATAACAAAAAAACTGTTGAAACACAAATTTTTCTCCTCAACAATTAATAAATATATTTTCAATACGTTTTAAATTATTCCACCTTATAGAACTTTGCATATCCTAAGACTGAACCACCTAATTTTTTTAACAAGATAGATACAAATCACCTAATTTTTTTTAATAAGATAGATACACAAACCTTTATTTTTTTAACAAGATAGATACAAATCACCTAATTTTTTTTAACAAGATAGATACACAAACCTCTTTTTTTTTTAAGAAGATAGATACAAATCACTTAATTTTTTTAACAAGATAGATACTCAAACCTCTAATTTTTTAACAAGATAGATAAGAATCGCCTAATTTTTTTAATAATATAGATACACAAACCTCTAAAATTTCTAGATTATTTTGACAATTAGAAAATGAGAGTATAGTCCACAAACCTCTAAATTATTTTGACAATTAGAACATGAGAGTATAGTCCACAAACCTCTAAAATTTCTAGATTGTTTGACTGTTGAAATTATAACGTTTATAGATAATTTGATTTAATGATAACACAAGAGAAAATTATTTAAAAATGATAATTTGAAGGGTATAAATATCATGGAAGGGGTTGGAAGTGGGGCAAAGCTCGCTCTAATTGCAATTCTCAACTTGTATTCAAATAGCTCTAAATGGCTTTTTCATTTCCCAAGCTAGATGTAATGGTAGGAGGTCCACCGACTGAGTCATTGTTCATGCCCATTGTATTCACAATCTTGGGTTTCTGGGTTCTGTACAAACTGTTAGGTTTGCAGAAGGGAAATGGAAAAGCATCTAGATTGCCACCAGGGCCATTAGGCTGGCCCATTACAGGAAACATGCATCAGTTGGGGAAGCTCCCTCACCGTTCCCTTCACAACCTTGCTAGGCAATATGGTCCCATTATGTTTTTAAGATTGGGTTCTGCTCCTACTGTGGTGGTCTCTTCCTCTGAAATGGCCAAAGAGATTTTAAAAACCCATGATTTGGTTTTCGCCAACAGGCCTGAATCTGCTGCTGCAAAATTCGTAGCTTATAGCGAGAAAAACATGGGTTTGGCTCCTTATGGAGATTACTGGAGACATATGAGGAAAGTCTGTGCGTTGGAGTTGCTGAGTGCCAAGAGAGTCGAGAGCTTTAGATCAGTGCGAGAGGAGGAGGTCTCTCTCGCGGTGAAAGGCATCTGGGAGAAGAGCAAACATGGCACAGTTGCTGTGAATGTGAGCAAGAACATAGCATCTCTCATCTCCTCTATAATCTGGAGGATCCTGGCTGGCACGAGAATTTCTGAAGATGGTGATTTGGTAGACAAGGAGCTTGAGATGATGATGCCCGAGGTCCTACGTATCATCGGAGCTTTCAACATTGGAGACTTCATTCCTTCCCTTGCGTGGATTGATGAGTTGAGCGGTACGAAGGGGCAGATGAAGAAGGCCCATAATTTATTTGATGCATTTGTTGAGAAGATTATAGATGAACACAAGGGAAACCAGGACCAAGAAGATCATGACAAGGACTTGATTGACGTACTTTCGGAGATGGCACGGAATGACAGCAGCATAAAATTCACAAGAGAGCACATGAAAGCAATTGTTTTGGTATGCTCCCTTTCCTAAAGACTCTATCTCCTCTAATCAATATTGAGTGCCTTTTTAAAGTAAAGAATAAGATTTGATTATATTGTTTTATAAAATCTTTAATTCATATAATATTTATAGGAAAAAGGTGAGTCAAAAAGTTTGATACAAACTATTTAAATGTTGATTAATGATAGATATAGAATAAAATATATAATTCATATAATATTTATAGGAAAAAGGTGAGTCGAAAAGTTTGATATAAAACTATTTAAATGTCGATTAATGATAGATATAGAAAAAAATATAAGTAATATGAGTAATAAACTCAACAAGTAGAAAAATATGATCTTTAGGATTGTCCCATCAAGTATTGATTGTTAGAGGGGGAGTCTCAAGCTTTACTAGTATAATTATGATTTGGTTGTTCCTAGTGAGCATCATCTAGAGGGGGATTATCAATTCTAATAGGAGAAAAACTAATGTCAATATTAGAAGTTTATCATTTTGGCAACTAGTATCATCCCAACTACAAAGTTGTATAGTAGCAAAGTGTTGATAATAGTGAACATATTGTCTTCATGATCTTCACTATGATGGAGAAGAACCATGAGACCCAAGAGAAGGTCGAGAACTATGGATACATCCAAACCAATGCCTTCAAGGAGGTTATTGGTGCGAGTTTTCAAATTCATTCATCTTTTATGGAATGGTTTCTTTGTTTTCTTGGCAGGATATGTTTCTTGGGGGATTGGGGCCAACGACCACCACCTTGGAATGGGCAATGAGTGAGATGGTGAGAAACCCTCGGGTGGCCAAGAAGCTACAAGCAGAGATTGATTCTGTAGTAGGAAAGTCTCGCATTGTGAGAGAATCTGATCTTACAAGAATGGAATACTTGCAATGTGTGGTAAAAGAGGTTTTGCGATTGTACCCTGTAGGGCCCTTAATGATTCCTCATGAATCTAGAGAAAGTTGCACTATTTATGGCTACTATATACCTCAGAAGACACAGATTCTGGTGAATGTGTGGGCAATAGGAAGAGATCCAAATGTGTGGGAAGATCCCTTGACCTTCAAGCCTGAGAGATTTATAGATAAGAATATTGATATAAAGGGTCGAGACTTTGAGATGCTTCCATTTGGTGCAGGAAGGAAAGGATGCCCTGGGATTGGACTTGCCATGGAAAATGTTGAGCTTGTGTTGGCTCAGTTGGTACACTGCTTTGATTGGACTTTGGAAGGCAATGGGAATGCCACAAAGTTAGATATGACTGAAAGCTTCAAGACTAGTATTCCGAGAAAGGATAATCTTTTTGCTATTCCCAACTTGAAAGTATTTTCATCTTTTCCAATTCAATAAATTGGAAAATTTGAATTTTCTTAAGATTTATTTAGACACATAACAATTTAAAGTAGTTAATATGGTAGATACTCTTACCATGAAATAAATTTTGAGTAGGTAGTTAAGGATTCTATGAGATGTTTTATTTACTCTACTTTATAATATATTTGGATTTTCATATATAGATGTATTAATTTTTCTAATTTTTCACATGGTATATGTATGAATTATTTTTAAATCTAATTTACATATAAAGATGAGTTACATTAATAATTTTTTAATATTATTTATAAATGTCATGCATAGATTAGAATGTGTATTTTTTATATTGAATAGTGCTAAAAATATAATAGAAATAAGTAGCTTAGAATGTTCCAAGGAACCTAGGATAAACATTATCAACATTAAATCATTGCAAATTTTAGAAATGCTAATGAGCACAAGAAGTTGGTATCCGTGTATAAGGAAAAATACTATGCAAAATTTAGTGTGACATTGGCATTATATGCTAATCTCTTATTTACAATGAATTGATTAGTTTTGAATGAGAATGACTGAAAGATTCAAGACTAGTATTCCAAGGAAGGATAATATTGTTAGTATTCCCACCTTGAAACTGTGTTTATCTTTTCTAATTGAATAAATTGGAAATTTTGAATTTTCATAAGATTTCCTTGTACACACATAAAACTAGCAGTTGCATTCAGTGGCATGCAACGATGAGCCGATAGGTGGATGAGAAGTCCAAATGGTAGGGATCTCAAGTTTTAAATGGTAGGTGTTATTAGAATGATGAAAATTCCAGCCAAAGTGCACACAATAAGCCTATCAATAACTAGGACGGTAAGGATTCATTCCCAACAAATGGGAATCAATCCAGACTATTTATTTGTTGTACTCACGAACCAGTAGAGTAAGGGAAAATCCAAAAACCTGAGATTTAACAAGAACCGAACAACCTAAAATGGGGAAAATGGGCATACCTTCAACAAATAATGTGCAGGAAAATGTGCAACAATGCAGGCCAAAAAATAT
Source organism: Sequoia sempervirens (assembly GCA_007258455.2). Classification (NCBI taxonomy): domain Eukaryota; kingdom Viridiplantae; phylum Streptophyta; class Pinopsida; order Cupressales; family Cupressaceae; genus Sequoia; species Sequoia sempervirens. The sequence goes on from VDFB02047230.1 coordinate 468,017,126, forward strand.
TTCAAATTCAAAGAAGATAAAGCTCTCACACTAGCGATTTTATACATTGTACAATTCTCAATCGCTTTCTCCTCAATCGCTCATACAAAACACACAAAGGGGTGAAATAAAAACCCACAACTTCCCTTAAATTTGTTCAGAAGTTAGAGACATTTTATCATCATCACCCTTGCCATTGTCATCAATGGCACACAACAGAAGAGAGAAATATATGTACAACACTAGAGAAGCAAGTATCTAGAAAAAACAACATCGATTTCTGACTTTTGACACTGAATTCATAACACAATCCATAGATTAGAGGGCTAAAAAGGTTGTGGGAAGGCCTTCAAAGAAAGAGGCCTTTTATAATAAAGAAATTGTAGCAGGGTTAAGCACGCTTGAGCTGGAGGAATATTGGGATGGGTGACCTCTCAGGAAGGCCCAATGCTTCACCTCTATGAGCATCACCTAGATGCAATGTGTGCTAAGTGGATCATTCATTATCATGAGAGATGGGTTCCTATGAACCACTACTCATGAAACATGGGTCAATGAGTTTGACTCATAAAACTACATGGTTGATGTTGGAGTATAATACCACTAAGAGGGGGGGTGAATAAGTGTTATACTAATTTCAACAAGACCTTGAAATAATCTTTCAAAACTTTGAAACAAAGGCAATTCTATGAAATGGAGATGAGACATCATATTAACTATGAACATCAAGACAAATTTTGTTAAGTTAAGATAAACATCACGATAGCTAAAACCGACAAATCAATGTCAAGAATTCATCAACACAATACTTATGAAACAATCTATTATAAACATTAACTGATGAATATGAGACTTAAGAGTAAGTATGTTCACACATTAGACACACAAAAAATAGATATCATAACATAGAGATTAACTTGTAAAGTTTGATTGACCATAGTGAAGATGAGTAGAGAACATCATTTCAAACAATGATACATGATGAATATGTGTTCGTGCAGACCAAATAAACTTAGGATAACTTTAAAACCGAATGACACATGATAAGCAAATGAACATGAATATCAAGCACATTAGTGATGATAACAACCCATAACACAAATATTGTCCTAAGTGGAAAACCCTCATGGGGCATAAAAACCACTCGAAATGCCTCACTGGCTACACAATCATTGTCTCACTAACAACTTTACTCAAATAACATAAAAAGCAATATATAGAGGATCACTTTGTTTCTCTAATGCCCATTGATGAGCCTAGTTTTTGGTCTCATCTTGAGTAGAACCTATAGTCTATTTACTCATAGATGTCATAGAATTTAATGCTTAAGTGTTGGTATTGGCATAATGTTTCCGTCAAAGCATTGACATTTGATATTACTCTGTCTCTCCAAGCTTTAATGATATTTGGCATAATATGTTGGTCATCTATATTGATTTTGCATGTGATTAATGAATGTTTCTTAGGGTGGTTATAGATGTGGAATTATTATGCGTGCCATGCAAATTTAATATGCCAAGTTGAGGAAGACACCACCAGATGGGCATGCACCATAATGTCTAGTTGAGAAATTGATCCAAGTAAAAGGTAGCCAGCATCAAAGATTCTTCATGCAACTGAACGTAACTGCCTTGTAGTGGACCTTAATGATTGAGCATGCATGGGTGTTATTGTTGTGCTAGATCTATGCTTGACTTTTATGTTTGAACAGATTCCATGCATGTGTAACCACCACCACTCCACTTTCCCCTATTTTCCCTAAATGACATCCTCTCAGTCATGGAATTGACTACCTTATTTAGCTGTAGTATAAATTATAATTATTTGATGCTCCTTCTTCAAGAGGTTGCATGATTTGACATTGTACTCTCATTCTCTAGTTTCAGTGATACATATACATTACTCTTTGTAATCATGATTTATAGTGAATAAAATAAAGTTCTGAGTTTGAGCATTTGAGTTCTTGTTAGTTTAGAGAATACTTATCCAAGAGGGCCCACTTGGTGAGTAATATGTCTTCTTAGTTTAGCAAATTAGTTTAGTATTACTTGTTGTTTAGTACTTAGTTAGAAATTTGGCATCAACTATTCCTGTAGCCACTATAATTCTATTATGTGACTGTTCCTACAACCAAAGCAAATAGAGTAGTCTCATGTTTGTTGCTCAAATTTTCATTCTTGCTTTGGATTTCAAGTTGTTGGCTGATATTCAACATTTGCTTCATTTCATTTTAAGTAGTTTACTTTCATTATTGTGTTTCTTAGTTGTAGAGTGCAATAACTGCTTGAGCCCTTAGTGCACATATTGGTGAGTTGTGCTAACCCATTTCAAGTTCACGCCCCTGCCCGTTGAAAAGTTAAATGCACCTTCATGATGATTGAATAGCTATTCAGGTTAGATGTCCAGTCTCTGAATCATGGCTGTCAAGGCTTAGTTATGAAATCATTGTAGGATGCCAACATTTTTGGCATCGTTGTTGGGGATGGTGTCAAGCTAGGAAGTCTTTTGAGTCATTGGTAGTTTTTCTTGTTGTAGTGTTTCTGAAAGTTGTTCTTAGCATATCCTCGCTTAGGAAGTAATGACCCCCCTAATTCTTTACCAATTCTTTGTGTGAGCTGGCTGATAGTGAGTAATACCGCATGTATAGAGGAAGGAGAAGAGATGCTTATGGGACATTTCTTCCTAACAATCCTCATCCATTTCAGCTAGTTGAGTACCAAAATCTACTAGAAGAAGAGAAGAAAAAGATCCACACCCCTTTGTGATGCATATCTGGATCTGACTAGCTCTGAAGTCTCCTTGGAAGATCAAAATCAGCTTGAGAACCCCTTTGTCTTAGAACCACATCAAGTAGGCATGGTTGATGCAAATAGGAACAAACAAAACCAACCAACTTTTCCTTTCCCCATTGCCAATTAAAATGAAGTTGACAACATCAAGAACATTCTTGCCTCAACACTCCCCAAGTTTTATGGACTTGTGATAGAAGATCTTGATACCTTCTTATTTGAGTTTGGCATACTCTGTAGGAGTTATGATTACACTACTGATGCCCATAGGCTTAAGTTATTTCCCACCACTTTGAAAGAGGTTGCATTAAGATGGTTCATGAGCCTAGGCAGGGATACCATGGAAACTTGGGAAGACATGAACCTAAAATTCCTTGAGAAGTTCAAGGAATACTGCAGGGGTAGTGACATGAGAGGAGGTGATATTTTCAGGATGCAACAAAAGGAAGATGAGAGCCTGGAAGATTACATTGCAAGGTTCCCATTTTTCCTATAAAAGTCCCCACACCATGCACTTAATGAGGACTCACAAAATTTTCTTTTCCTTAGAGACATCAATGATAGGTACACTGATGCTTTGGACCTCATTGTAGGAGGAGATATCTCCCAAATTCCTTGGGAGGATATCAAGAAAATATGTCAGAATTACTCTAGGGTAACTTCAAAGAAAGGGAGAGCTTATCAATATTCCATGGGTAAGTCAACTACTGGTGGAGTTTCAAGAATGGAGATTACTAATTTGTTGGCAAACTTCAAGCAATATATTATCAATGATCTAGCTACTCAACTAGATACACTTTAGGCCAAAAAGAAGCAAGAGGAGGAATAGATGATGTTGACAGAGTATTTCCCTCACCGCAGACAAAAGAAAAATGACTATAGATGTAAGATGGTAGCTAACTTGGAAAGTAGGTAGATTTCACCTAAGTTCAAACCAATTCAAATTGAAGAAGACCAAGTCTACTATGTTGCACAAAGGAAGCCTTGGGCTCCAAGACAAGGTATGCCACCAGATCCACTATCCTATATTGGACCATATTTTAACTCTTATTCATCTGGTAACCATTGGAAGCCTCCATATCCACCCAGTTATGGAGGATATCCACCATAGCCTTGGAGTAACCCTCCAAATGCTTGGCTTAGTCATCAGAGTTCTCCACCTCAGTGGCAGTAATTTCAAGGGCACTAGCAACCACCTCCAGGAAATTGGTAGCAAACAAATCAATGGAGAGGAGGACAACAATGGCCTACCCAGACAACCAGTTACATGCAGCCACCTTCTCAGCCCCAGTAGCCTGCTCTAATGCCTCCACTTGCTAATCCAAGCTCAAATGCAACTAAACCAACTCAGCTACCAAGTCAACCCACATCCAATCCTAATAACAAATTCTAGACACCAAAATTTGATTTAAGCCTGTGACTTCAATATTCTTCATAATTCGTATTTCCATGGTCATGATTAAATAATGTCAATTATTTAATTATTCTCTAAAGTTATTCATTTCTTTATTAATTAAATAAATCTATTTATTTAGTTAATTCACTTTAACCTAAATTCATCTATTAATTAAATAATCTTAATTATTTAATTAATTCACACTTTTCTTTATTCTATCTAATTAATTAAACAAACACTTATTATTTAATTATATTACTAATTAACCTTATTCTTCTTTTCAAATTACATAAGTTCTTATTTAACTTACCCTTTACCATATGTCAACTATAATTAAATAAATCCTTTATTTATTTAATTATTCATTTAATCCCTTTGTCACTTAGTTAAATAAATCTTATTTATTTAATTATTCTTCAAATATCAAATCTTGAATTAAATGAATTATTTAATTCATAAATTCTATTTTAATGCATTATTCTATATTTAGATAATTGTGTAAGTTATCTGAGTATTCACTTTGACTTGACTCGAGATCTATTTAAATCGGTCAGTTAACTCTTGATTTAATGTCTGAGTTGCTTGAATGAATAAAATATTTGTCATATCATTTAGTCATCTAGTTCTAACTTGTTTGCGTGTACATGCGTATTAATTAAATATCTTTATTTAATTAATTAAATCTTGTGCGTGTGTTCGAACAGAACGTTGCTTTAATCCCATCTTTATTTTTGTCATGCAAAGACTATTCTTCTATTTTTGAATACCAAACTCGAAGATTAAATCATTTATTTAATCTTTATCTCTATTTCTAGTTTTTATCACTCATGTCACTAATAACAGGTATGAGAATGCATGTCTAATCTTTTGATCTCAACCATCTATTGATCTTTCAATTCTAACCTGTCATTTGAATGATCAATTTTCTATAAATTGATCTTTCTTTCATCATTTCAGTCTCTCTCGAAATCTTTTTAATTTTGGAAGCATATCTATTATTTGAATCTTCGATGTTTTGCAAAATCACTATCATAGGCTATACTTGCATGAGAGAAATCTGAGCGAAATTATACTACAATGGAAAAATGGAGAAGGACAATCGAGGTTATACATGGAATTACATAGATATTGGGTGAGATTGTTCAATTTATTTATGTTTTAGCTTTCCTTTGTTCTCTGTTGTTTAACTTAGATTGCATTTAGAGCTTAATCGCATTGTTGTGTGTTGTTTGACCATTCCTTTGCATTTTCTAGATGTTACATTTGGTGAACCCAACATGAAGACACCATCTTCACATATCCGAAGACTTTTATTTGATTTTTATAGGTTTTTTATACAAAATGATGCATCTGTTTGACAAAATGACACAATTGACCTTTTGAGATGTAGTTTCTTGATGAAACAATGCAACTGAAATACTAGACCACATCTAATATCAGAAACAATGCAACTGACTTACTTGACCGCATCTGAGATTGAAGATAATGCATCTAAAAAATATTCACGCATTTGTTATTGTCCAAGTCACAACTGATTGGTAAAATCCTATGACACATCTGACAAAGAAAACGATGCATCCGACTGGTAAATTTTTAGTTTTAGATTTTCAATTTACAGTTTCCTTTCGTATTTTTATTTTCACTAATCTTCTATTTTCAGCATGTGTCTTGAGGAGTTAACAAAGTTTTTGCAGATCGATAGTCGAAGATCAAAATCAAAATTACTAATGAATCTTTTTGCAGAACACATGTCAAAGACCATAGTTAAAGTTTTGAAATAGATTGTTTGGTAGTGTATCAAATCTTTCATTTGGATTAAAATTAACAAGTGTCTACTGTGTTTGGTGCAAAAGAACAATTGTGTTATTACCCTTTATGATTCAGTATATTGAAGTATCCTCTCCCCTTGTGCATTCGTGTGATCCTGGGTGTAAGAGAACCGGTTACCAACTCTAGAACTTGGGCCTGTTCTGGTGGGAAAAAGTATTCACCCTAGGACAATTCAAACTGGTAGCACCTTGAACCTAAGGGACTTCCAACCGGTATATAAAAGTGGATTCTTGGGGAAAGCCCAACGAATCATGCGTATGGTTCTGATGAGATGGATTCGAAAGGGGACTCTCGCTGCATGGATCATGCCTTATGAATGGACTACCAAAATTAAACACCTTTTTTTGTAGCGTCCAAAATCCTTCTATTTACTAGTGCAGCAAGTTGGACCTGTGAAGCCACCTCATATTCTTATGGTTCATGTGTAGAGATGAAAGTATTCCATGGGATGTTCATGCATATTGTACCTTGGCTACCCCGAATGATGTTAATGAGTCATGGAGGGGAGCAAGAGGGGTCAAGCTACTAATCATCCACCATGAATAAGCATAGTTGGGAAACCAAGTGAGAACTTAGTAAAAACTGTCTTACACAGCCTAGGATGTGCTTGTTTGTTGTCGAATGAAACGTAGTTTGAGTCAAAATAAAACTTTCTTTGAGTCAAAATCAAACTGAAAACACATTGTCTTATGATTGTCTTTATTTGCTAGAACTTGATCATGAAATAGAGTTAGTTTTACATCATAATTCATTGGAAAACATGTAACTATCAATAGAGTCGCAACTGTTCACCAGAGAGTCACAATTGTTCTGTCGAGTTGCATTTGTTTAGCCTAAAGTCGCATCTACCAGATTAGCTTGCATTTGCTCTGTCGAAAACCACATCTGATTTAAAAGACTACATTTGTGACATTTTGTGACACATTGTAAAAGGTGAGTTGCAATTGTAGTATGGAAGAACGCATTTTCCACTGTCGTAGAACTTTTACTAGTGCACAAAGTTTAGAAAACCACATCTAATATAGTCTGAGTTGCGATTCCCATAACGAGCCGCATCTATTGGAAATTACATTGCAACTGTCTGATACTAGATATTGAATTTTACCAGAAACACACAACTGATTACCAAAAAACCGCAAATGAGAAACAAGACCGCAACTATTAAATTCTATGACACATCTGCTTGAGTATTAGAAAACCAGAATTCATAGTCACAGTCCAATCAACACAGTCATATCAGTCTTTGATCTGTCTTTTCACAGTATTCCTCGAACAGAAACCTGAAACAATTTGCTCAATTTTGCATCCTTTAGGTATCATTTAGTCATAACTATAGTCATCCTAATTCTGAGTTTTAGTTTCATCTTAGAAAACATATTACCTTTAGATCAAAATTTTAGGATGGTCACTTTTACAAACTTTAGAATAGGTCAAATTTCTACACTTTGGAAAAACCATAGCATTGAAATGAAATTTTTCATTGAACCTAGTCACATCATCATATCTTATGTCCTACAATGAGTCCTTCTAGCTCACCAGTCTAGTTAGGAAACTCAACTTATCTTTGATCCTAGTCCTACATTGGTTCCTTAACATAACTAAATTGACACCTTGGTTAGACTTTAGGTAGTTGGTGCCCTCGTCTCAGGTTTACAAAATTGATTACCTTAGAAGCTTTCTTAGATTTTGCATACTTAGATACAATTATCCTAGACGAGCGTCATATTATACATACCTTACTCACACAGAAAATGCCAAAAATATAGTTGCATACATTCCTTATTTGCATCTAGAAAATCCCAAAAACATAGAATAGAGTCATACTATCCATAGACGTAGTTTTGCATTCCTCACATACTGAGCTTATCTTACATTGTTGAAACTAGGTCCAAGAGAAAAGAGAGAGAAAAGATGTCGAACCAAAATGAATTCATCAATTTGTTCTCGAACCCCTTTCTAGGGGTATCCTCGTCGAGACCTCACAAGACTTTATTAGACAAATCCACCATTAGAGACACTCAAGGACACATTAGAGCGAAAGACGTAGAGGCTGCTAACAAGACCCTGAGTTTTCCCTTTTTGTAGATGAGTACCTAGCAAATGATCATCAACGATACTTAGCCAAATTGCTAGCTAAAGGTTCTACCTTACCTACAGGATTTGATAGCAGTACTTTACAAAATCAACCTACACAAGAGACAAACACAACAACTGCTAGTACCACTATACCTCAGGTAAATACAACCATACCATTTGGCATACCTATACAGAGTACGATAGTCCATACATTCCCATTTGGTACATCTAACATGACACCAAGTTTTAATTTCACTGTAGGGGCATCATCATCCACTCCCTCTGGTCCTCTTGTTGGGAACAAAAGATCTAAAACGTCAACTCCTACACCAAATGTCAGTGTCACCGGTACCATACCATAGTTAATGGCCATACCTAGTGTTCATGTCACTAGTACTATACCACAAACTGCACGGATAGGAGGAATTCCATCTTTCCAATATGGCAATCAAAATCCATTCTCCTAGATTGGCAATTAGAATCCATTCAGACAGATTCCAAATTAGAATCCATTTTCATAGATTCCAAGTCAAAACCCATTCACACAAATTCCAAATTAGAACACATTCACCAACATTCTAAATCCAAATCCATTTCACATACCAACATTCAATCAAACCCCATCATGAGACCTTGGATTTAAGAATACATACATAGATCCACATAATCTACCCAACACATCATTAACCCAAGTTGACATCTTGCAAACACAAATGCATGCACTACAAACACAAATGGATAACATGGTGGTGTCAACTAAGAAAACCTTTTCAACAAAGGACATATGCCCATTTCCCTTTGATAAACCATTGTACATGAGACCTTTCCCTCACGAGTATGTCATACTGAATCTTCCTAAGTACAATGGCAACCATAATCTGATAGAACACATAAGGGAATTTTCTACCATGTGCATAGATGTCGCTTATGACCCCACATATCTTATGAGTCTATTTCGAAGAAGTCTTGTAGGAATTGCAATCAAGTGGTTTTTAGGTCTAGACTATGGCATCAAATCATGGGGGTGAACTGGCTGAGAAATTTGTTGAGCAATTCTCCTTCAAAATAGACCATGAGATAAATATAGCAACCTTGTGTCACACAACACAAGATGAAGGAGAAACTTTCATCGCTTTCTTCCAGAGATGGAGGACTATCGCCAGTCGATGTCCTATTGAGATACTTGAAAAACAAAAAGTCACTATGTTCCAAGAAAACCTTAATGCAAAACAAAGGAGTAACTTAAGGGTACATTGTTGCAAATCCTTTTCAGAACTAGTGGAAAAAGGGGCTATAATAGAAATAGATCTCATTGAAAAAGGAGAAATTAAGACATCGACATCCAACAGAAATCCAATAGTGCAAAACACCCCCAACGACAGAAATAGATTTTGGTCTCAGAATAAAAACGTTACCAATGATGGGGTAGTTGATGCTAAAACTATACAAGCAGGACCAATCATCACATTACAAGGACCTCACCCTTCTACCAACATGCTTAACATTGTCAATCAACCTCCCAATACGGTCCAAAATACTCAACGTCTGCAACAATAGAGGAGGTTTCAAAAATGTGAGTTCACTCCCTTAGGGGAACCCATTGAGTTAGTGTTCAAACAAATATTACAACACAATCTTATATAGCTTCAAGAGCCCAGAAAATATGATCTAGGAAAATTTAAACCAGTTTAGTGGGATGACAATTCCTTTTGTGATTATCATAGAACTAAGGGACATAACCTACAAAATTGTTTCCAACTGAAAAATATCATACATGATCTTGTTGAAAAGAGAATTATTGAAGTTAGCTGACATAAACAAAAGTCATCAAAAACTGATCACCAAGTTTTTTCAGATCCATTACATGACCATGGGAAAGGAAATGTCCCCAATTCAAGTAACAAGACCAAAATTTCAGCCAACTACGCTAATATCAAGCATGATTATAATAGTGGAAAAATCATTAATCACCTTCACACCACCAATGAGAATATCAATACCATTACCATCAATACAAGTTCTGAGTGTGTTGTCAACACTCGTCATACTAAGATCACTATCCAAGGTCCTCTATTGTAGAAAACACCACAAACTTTCAAGTTTCACTATAACTTACTTGATCAAATGGGGAAGACCCCCACCCAAATCTCCATCTTGGAACTATTACGTATCTCCCTTGAGCATCGATCTGTTTTAGACAATTCTTTACAAAGCAACATTGTCCCTAATGAACTCGATGCCAATTATTTCTAGGAAATGGTAGGCTACTTGACCAATAATCATCATGCCACGTTCTCCGAACAAGACTATGCAACTGAAAAAATACAAATCATAACGACCCTTTACATCTTGAAGTCCTTGTTGATGACACCAAAGTTAGACGAGTTTTGGTAGATGGAGCAGTAGGCTTAAATCTGTTCCCTTTAAAACTGATTAAGGCATTAGGTTTCTTAGAAGCATGCGTAGACACAACCCCGTTTCTAGAAAACTGAAGATTCAGGTTGATATAGAAATTGATGCTACTCTGGTACCCATATACGACATCATAGCTCCATTTCATGTAGCCACCATCGAAGGTGTTACCAGCCATCAAGATGGAGGAAATTCTTAATCTCTGAACTGTGCCCTTTGATGAAAATAAAAATACTTGGACTCCCCTCCACGCCGAAAGAGCAGGTTGAAGATAATTAGAATGTATATGCATCACCATCCACTAGAAGTCTCGTCTTGCCATTCCCTATGAGGGTCTTTTTTTTACAAAGCCCGTCCTTCAGATCATAAGATAGAGTCCCTTTTTCGTAAACTTCCTTCCTCCAAAAATAGCTCCATTTTCTCCATTATTCTCGTTAATGATGTGCATGGGATTCCTTATACATTTATTGCAATCCGATAGGATTCCCTCCAAATAACTCTTCGTATTGCATAAGCGGTTGATCATTAAATGTGCATGACTGAACTGCATGTCCACGCACTGTATGAGGTGTCCCACTAATCGTTAGTTAAAGCAGTCTTCTAGAATGGGTTGCCTTTCTTCCCGTAGAACGGTTACAAAACTGTTTCAACCTTTTGGCATGCCCCCACCATGCTCCTACCTATCATCTCCACAATGCTTTCATAATGAGAGTAACTGTTAAACATGCTCTTCACTGCAATTATTGGCGTATACTTATTTTCAGTACATTACCTATAATAGATATTTTCCACTAACTGTTAGATATAAGAATCTTCAAAAATAAGTTCCACTTACTCTTGCAAGGTGGTTGCAAATCCGTTACAACAATAACCTAAATTTAGATCTTTTGCATTGATAATACATTACATTTGATTTATAAATTGTATTATGATTTATTTACTATATATTACCCTTCTTCTATTTTATTTATTATAAAGTATTAAATAATCCAAACCTTGTTTATCAAGATATTTGTTGCCTATAACTTCAATTAACTTTATGGTTAATATAATAATTAATCCAAATATTAATTGACCCAAAACCACGTTATATAATTTATCCTTCATTCATATAAGAGCTTATCACGAAGCCTTTTAAATCCACTGATTCCTAGTTAACAAAACAATCAAACAAGGGCACTAATCAATCACATTATTCACAACATGATATCAAACAATTATCTCTAAAGGAGAGACCAAATCACATACGGCTTCGTGGTCAAGACTAAGTGCAAAGGGGGTATTACATTCTCCCCCCCTTAGACCCGACTTACTCCTGGAAGTTGCATGATTAAACGAAGCATTCACAATTATAAGAGTCATCAAAATTCAAGTAACCGAATATGAAAACGACCAACACATGTCATCACAAGTTAAACATTGTAATCACGATATCAACACTACAACACAATGCAAAAAGCGGAAGAACAACCAAGACAATTGACAAAACATAAAAACCATATCGACTAGGTTACACAGTGGGGGTACATATTCTCATCGAGGATGATGGCAAAGTTGGGAAACCTTCTTGTCAACTCTATTTTTTTTCCACATTATTCCCATTGGGTTTCATGAGGCTCGCCCGTCCTGCCAGAGCAGGTGGAATCGAGGCTTACTACCTACAACCTGCATAAAAGCAAACATTGTGTACACCATATATATATTTCAAATCAACCTAGTGTAGAGGAAATTGTCATGTCATATGCCTCTCATGAATGAGTGATACGACATCATCCTTCTAACACTCTACAATTAGTGATACATCATAAAAAATCATCAATAACAATTACTAATCAGATGCAACCATAGTATTAAATCCACATGTTAAACATAACCAATTAATTACCTTCATCATCAAGATTTGAAGCCGACTACTTGAAAATCATAAACTAAGATGGAAACATAACACATTAGCACCAGTTATTCATGCTAATTCATTGCCAAGATACACATTTCTGGTTAAACTTCATCATTTAAACATCATGTACTACATTCTATTCATTACTCAATGCAAAATCTCACAATATGTGTCACAAGATCATAATTTATGGCCTTTTCAGAAACAGAAACATAATTATCACTTCAAAACACACATAATTTTAGATTTAACACACACACACCGCATACACACTCAAATTCACTTCACAATAGAGACACCACAAAGCGACTCAAGGGTAACACAAGAGTTCTAAAATGCATTTCCGGTAGGAAGGATATCGGTGCATTGCGCACTACATTGAGGGTCCTATCCATTCCACCAGATTTCTACACCATTGAACCTACATCACCCAAAAACAAACTAGGGCAACCGAGTACAGACTACAAAAACAGACTGACACACCCTTACGAGTACAAGCAACTAGGTCAACACAATGGGCTCATAGTGCCCCAGTGTATGAACCTATGCTCTGATACCATCTGTAATGCCCCCTTCTTTCTCTGGATTCTAGCACCTACATCTTCGAAAAGGTCCATAATGTGGATAGAGGTGATCCCTGAAGATGGATATGGATCTTCCACACCATTCATTGCTATGGCTTCCTACAAAAATGTGGATGATAACCTTGTTTCTAGAAAACTAAAGATTCAGGTTGATACAAAAATTGATGCTACTCTGGTACCCATATACGACATCATAGCTCCATTTCATGCAGCCACCATCGAAGGTGTTACCATCCATCAAGATGGAGGAAATTCTTAATCTCTGAACTGTGCCCTTTGATGAAAATAAAAATACTTGGACTCCCCTCCACGCCGAAAGAGCAGGTTGAAGATAATTAGAATGTATATGCATCACCATCCACTAGCAGTCTTGTCTTGCCATTCCCTGTGAGGGTCTTTTTTTTACAAAGCCCGTCCTTCAGAGCATAAGATAGAGTCCCTTTTTCGTAAACTGCCTTCCTCCAAAAATAGCTCCATTTTCTCCATTATTCTCGTTAATGATGCGCATGGGATTCCTTATACATTTATTGCAATCCAATAGGATTCCCTCCAAATAACTCCTTGTATTGCATAAGCAGTTGATCATTAAATGTGCATGACTGAACTGCATGTCCACGCACTGTATGAGGTGTCCCACTGACCGTTAGTTAAAGCGGTCTTCCAGAATGGGTTGCCTTTCTTCCCGTAGAATGGTTACAAAACTGTTTCAACCTTTTTGCATGCCCCCACCATGCTCCTACCTATCCTCTCCACAATGCTTTCATAATGAGAGTAACTGTTAAACATGCTCTTCATTGTAGTTATTGGCATATACTTATTTTCAGTACATTACCTGTAATAGATATTTTCCACTAACTGTTAGATATAAGAATCTTCAAAAATAAGTTACACTTACTCTTGCAAGGTGGTTGCAAATCCGTTACAACAATAACCTAAATTTAGATCTTTTGCATTGATAATACATTACATTTGATTTATAAATTGTATTATGATTTATTTACTATATATTACCCTTCTTCTATTTTATTTATTATAAAGTATTAAATAATCCAAACCTTGTTTATCAAGATATTTGTTGCCTATAACTTTAATTAACTTTATGGTTAATATAATAATTATTCCAAATATTAATTGACCCAAAACCACGTTATATAATTTATCCTTCATTCATTAAGAGCTTATCACGAAGCCTTTTAAATCCACTGATTCCTAGTTAACAAAACAATCAAACAAGGGCACTAATCAATCACATTATTCACATCATGCTATCAAACAATTATCTCTAAAGGAGAGACCAAATCACATATGGCTTCATGGTCAAGACTAAGTGCAGAGGGGGTATTACAATTTTTCTCTCGATATCATCAAATTTTTATCATTATGTGGTATGGTACATGGAAATATCCTATGATATGACTTACCCTATTCGATGAGGCTAGATTGCTACCTTGATTCCACCTCTGTAAACCAAGCTAAATCAAGGGGCATACATCTACCATCAAATTTGATTTCTAGAATGAAGTTAGATAAGAGGAGTTTTGGGACAACTAATGAGTTTGTGTTGTAGGATGCGGTTCCTAACATTGTGGTTTTGTAGATAGTTATAGTGGGGGCTTCATTCTCCTGTACTATGATTAAACTTATATGTGTATCCTTTTATAAAACAAAGGTTATTATTGATTCCTTTAGTTTGCATATGGACATAGAGTCATATGGATGCTAAAGTGGGGGCTAAATGTAGTGTAAAAAATTGTACACTCTTGAAAGCGAGGCAATTTCACACTTAATTTGGACCTATTTTAACACCCTTTCATTAATCACCCTTTAAATCATCATTAATAGGCCCCTAAGACCCATTATTTCTGATCTTGAGGCTCATTTCACCTAAAAGTCCCATAAAACCACTTAAACCATCGAAAATCCTTAAAACCCACCTCAAAAAGCTAAGGTGGGGCTCATTCGCCACCTTGGGCGAATGAGTCCCCTTACATGGAACCCATTCACCAAGGGTGGCAAATGAGTCCCCTTTGGGGTAGTTTTCAATTTTGAGCAGGAAATTCACCATTTTAATTCAAAATTTTGGTGGATGTCAACCTTTGAGATGTAAATAATAGTCAATTAGGTGTTAATTCCTATATAGGAAAGTTTTCAATCCATTTTTTATCAATTCTAAGCAATTTTGAGCAAGCATTTTCAAGAGAATTCAAGTGTCAAGTGTTGAGAATCTTTCACAAGAGCATTCAAGTTTCAAGAGCAAGTAAAGTTGACACCTAAAACATTGAATCTTGGACATATCCCTCTTCTTCTTGGATGGAGGTGTATCATGATTTCCCTTGTCCCGATTCCTCTTGAAAAAACTTTTCCTTCCATCTTTTCCTTTCTTCTTTGAAGCAAGGGAGGCGAGAACATGAATGTCTTCATTATTTGAACTTTGACCAACGCCTCTTGCCACCAACCTTGATTCTTCTTGAATGCAATCAGATCTTAGGCAATCAAACTTAGGCAGTTTCGATCTTGCACTGATTCCTTGAATGAAGGATTCCCAAGACAAAGGCAGCCCATTGAGGGCAAGCATGGTTAAATCCTTGTCTTCAACCATATGCCCAATCGTTGAGAGCTGATCTCTTAAATTTGAAATCCTCATGAAGTATGCAGTAACAAATTCTCCCTTAGACATCTTCACATGATGCAATTGATGCTTTAGTGCAAGGGCTCGGCTGGTATTGTTGACTTCGTACATCTCTTCCAAGGTCTTGAGCATATCTCTTGCTGTCTTCAACTTAGAGATGATAGGAACAATATGATCCTTAACAGAGTCAACCAGAATCTTCATTGCTTTGATGTCTTTCTTCAGCCACTCCTTTTCTTCTTCCTCCTCAGGTTCAAAAATGCTAGACTCCACGAACTCACTCAAATCATTTTCACGCAAGGTGAGCATGATCCTCAATCTCCATGAAGTGAAATTAGATGCACCTTCGAGTCTATCTTCAACCTCAACCCATTCACCATCTTGATTGAAGTAGATAAGTGACCAACAAAAGGTATGCTGATTTGCAATAATTTGATCACGATCCTCAAACCTGGCTCTGATACCATGTAAATTTTAGGTGAACAGATTAAATGCACAGAAAAATAATTCAAAATCAGACAAAATAACACAGCAGATACCCTGGGAAAACCCTCCTCTTGAGGGAGAAAAACCCAGCAACAAAGATCTCTCTTTTATTTATAATATCAGTGACAACATTTCACTTTACAATGAGTTCTAACACAAGACCAATATGCAGCACCTGGGAATATGCAATAACAGATAACAACCTGCCAATTTGTACCTGGCAATATCCGTAATTTACTGACAATAGATCTACAAAAATAGCACCCGACAATATTCAATATTGACTGAATACAGATCTGGCAATATTCGCAATCTCTAATGGTTCACAACCTGCTATGAGGAATTTGCATTGGCATGATACTTCGCACTGGATGATATTTCGATCTATATGATCTCCACACTATGTGATGTTCGCACTGTGTAATGTACTGCATATTTTCGCACTATATCTTGTATTCGCACTTGATTAATATATTCGCACTTGATGATATTGAACTTTTGTGAATAACTGAACTGATATGATGGTTACAATGGACGAATCAATGCGAATATATACAAATGAATGGGAGAGACACATCCCTTCAAATCCTTCATGTCGGCCTCCATTAAAAAACGTGACTCTAAGATACATGATGTCGGCTCCAAGAAATTGCGTCACTTCTTTTAATGGAAGTCGGCCTCAATTACTAAACAAATATTAAATGTCTTCTAATAAAGGATTTGACTATGAATTCGTATCTTCTCATGTGGGCCATATAAAATGAAGTTAATACAAAACAACGAATATAAATTAAATAGCCAACGGGCTATCATTTAATTTATGTTTCCTCAATAGGGCTGAGCTGGAAGGAACAACTGAAGCTGCACTATCATTAACACAGGCTCCTCGTGCATGGTACGAAAGGATTGATCGTTACCTATTAAGCTTGGGCTTCTCCAAGAACGATGCTGACTCAAATCTGTATTTCAAGGTAATTGATGGCGAAGCATTGATTTTGGTTTTGTATGTTGATGATTTGATTCTTACTGGAGAAGAACACCTCATTATCAAATGCAAGAAGGAGTTGGCCTCTAAATTTGAAATGAAGGATCTTGGTCTTATGCATTACTTCCTTGGCTTAGAAGTTTGGCATAAGCCAGATGAGATGATTCTAAGTCAAGGGAAGTATACCATTGATATTTTAAAGAGGTTTGGTATGATGGATTGCAAATCCATGTCTACGCCTATGGAGACCAACTTACATAAGTTGAAGGAAGCTGCAGCTAGTTCAGATCTGGTGGATCCCACGATGTACAGGCAGTTGATTAGATCATTGATGTATCTAGTCAATACTAGACCAAATATTTGCTATGCAGTTAGTGCGCTCAGTCAATTCATGTGTGAACCAAGGAAGATACATCTTGTTGCAGCAAAACATATCCTGAGATACTTGTGTGGCACAGTTGGATATGGGTTGAGATATTCTTCAGGTGTGGATTTGAAGTTGCATGGTTATACTGATTTTGATTGGGCAGGGTGTGTCACTAATCGGAAGAGCACCTTTGGATGTTGCTTCAGTTTGGGATCTGCTATGATATCCTAGTGCAACAAGAAGTAGTCATCTGTAGCATTGAGTACAGTAGAGGCAGAGTATATTGCAGCTCGAGAAGTAGTATGGCTTCGGAAGCTCCTTGCAAGATTGTTTGGGCAATCAATGGAGCCTAATATCATTCATTGTGATAACCAAAGCTATGTGAAGCTTTCTGTCAATCCTGTGTTTCAGGACAAAACTAAGCATGTTGAGATCAAATACCATTATATCAGAGATATGGTATTGAGGAAAGCAATTCAGTTGAGGTATATCAGCACTAATGAGTAGACGACAGACATTCTCACCAAGCCTCTCTATAGGATAAAGTTTGAGTACTTTTGAGACAAGCTTGGTATGGTGGAGAATCAAGCCCTAACTGAGGAGTCTCAGTATTAGTGATCCTCTTTAATGCATTTCTCTTTGAGAGAGATTTGAGGTGCAAGCCCTTCTTAATGAATTTCTCTTTGAGATTTAAGGTGAAAGCCCTTGTTTCCACCCTCTGGGAGAGCCATGGTGGATGTCAATGTGTGTGACTCCATGACAGCATCACGTGAGAGAGTCCATGATGATTTTTTGTACTTGTGTATCACCCTCTAGGAGAGCCATGGTGAACGTCACGATGAAGTGACAACATCACGTTGAGTGATGAGCACTTGTACATACCATACATGGGTGTAGCCATGTTGGTTGATATCACAATGAGGTGATATCTTTCCTTTCCAGATATGGGAGTAGCCATTGTGGTTGACATCACAATGAGGTGATATGTCTGAAGTACCCAAAATCTGCAATGTAAGACCACTTCAAATACTCATTAAAAATGTTAGTCTAAACACACAAATCTGCAAATACCTCCATGAAATAGAATATCTATGCTAAAGAAATGCCACAAGTAACAAAAAACAGCATCAAGAAGACATTTTAAAAGCAAGATAAACACTTATTCCATGTTGGATTGGTGTCACATGTGCTAGTGACCCTTTCCCAATCCTTGATCAAAGCTCAAAATGATAAAATGCAAATGAAGATGGTGGATTGATGATGAACAAGATCAAATCTCAAATGAAGAGAGTAACCTTGCATAAGATTGTGAAGGATTTGCTCAAAAGATGAAGCACTTATTTAAAGATTTTCAAAATGCTAAATGTTGAAAATGGACCAATGTGGGACAAAGATCAAGCCAATGATAGGAGGACACTTGTCAAGTGGTGATTGGTTGATGTATGTGCAAGATTTGGGAAGAGTGCCCATGAGAGGGAAAATTTGAATTCAAATTTGTGCAATGAATGCTGAGTTTGACCTTGGAAGGGGACATGTAAGAGACATGTAAGGCCTCATAAATGCTCTGTTTGGTGTACATGTCCACTTGGGGGGAGATTCAAACTTGAAGAATATTCTTCCTTTATGCCAAGTTGAAATAAAGATTTTGATAAATCATTTAATTGCAATTTCATGTGCAAGTGGCCAAATCTAGAGAATGCAAGTGGGTGAGATTAGCATTAGATTTAATCAAGATTAATTAGCCAGGATGATGATTAGGATGCTTTGACTTTTATGACTTAAATACTTGATTTATTTAAATCAGAAAATGATGGAATATGATTTGGGTTTGATTTAAATAAAGTCCTAATTTATTTGATGAATGGAATATGATTATGCATGATGTAAATTTGACGTGTCGACAATGTCTTATGGAGCTGGAAGTATCCTCCCTAGTTGAAAGGGAGTGTTGATGTTATAGAGCAGCGTCGGGCTGCTACTTCCAGTGCTTCTCATCTCCTTGAAGGCAATTCAAATGATAGCCTTAACGTTGCAAGTTTATATTTTTTAAAAAGCATGACTTGTTTGAAGGCTCAATATAATGAAGTGGTGCAATCTCTCTAAGGCCGACATCATATACCTTATGGATGCGATTTCATTAATAGAAAATTAATAATTTTATTATGCTTGGCCGACCTCATGAAGAGACACGATTATTTGGAGTTATATCTGTTTGTTGGAGGCCGACATGAAAGATCAAGGGATGTGTCTTTTCCCTTCCACTTGTATATATATTCAATGTGTTTCATTGCTCCTATCATCCATTCAGTTCGTAGTTCATCAAGTTCGAGTTTCTCAAGTGCGAGTTGTCTCAAGAGTAGATCGTTGTTTTTATAGAAGACTGAGATCTATATCAACAGACTACTTCATTATGTATCTGTGTTGCATCAGATTGTAGTGCATATATTTGGCCTTCATATTGACCTATTGTAAAAGAGACAATTATTGTTATCATTCAATATATAAGAGATATATTGTTGTTGGGTTTTTCTCCCTCAAGAGGAGGGTTTTCCCAAGGTATCTGCTGTGTTATTGTGTTGAATTTTGAATTAATTTTCTGTGTTCTAATCTGATCATAAAACTAACAAAAAGTGCACTCCAAGACATGAGGACGAACATTTACATTTAGCTGGTAATGATCTTCATTCAATCGAACTCAACAGAGAAACATTAGAAGACACATCTATGAGAGAATAACTTTTGTAAGAGAATCTATGTGGTTCCAGTCCAAAAAGTAAAAGTTTCTTTCCTTAAATTCTGTTTTAGTCTTTCTGTTGTTTGTTGCTTATAGTCTATAGTTGCGGGCCTCTTACCATGGTTACAAAAAGTAAAAGAAGATTTTTGTTTTCGCTGCTACTAGAATAGAATGGACACGTTTTTTTAGTGTTGCCTTACAATTAAAGTACTGAAATCATCCTAATTACGTCAAAAAAAAATAAACATAATAAATATTGGACAGTCTCCATAAAATAAAATGTGACAATTAAGTCTTTTCTTTCTTTTTTTAACCTTGTGCCTGAAAGGAATTGATAAATCTTGCAACTCTGAGATCTTCGATTTTCCCTTCGAGATTTCACCATGTTCAAAATTCTCTTTCATTTGCAAGTTTTCCAAAACCTGCTAGAAATTGCAAGGAAGTTTTTACAAAGGGGAAACTAAGGAGGTTGACTAGAGGGAAGGGAATGGGGTCAGAAACAAATGGGTCTGTTGGGAAAGGATGCTTCCAAATGATTGATCAAATGACAGTTAAAATACTTAAACAGAAGATTTTCATAATCTAACGTTTAGGTTTATTTGCCAAGTCTAGACTATAATATATGAGTGGCAAGGAGCAGTTTAGATGTGTCCATAAGAACACACAAGTGGGCATAGGCATGGAAGGTTTTTTGTTTTGAAACTTTTTAATATGAAAGGTGGTCCCTAAGCTGTTTCCAATGGCTTTGAGTGAATCAAATGACCAATAAATGGGAGGGAGACCACCTACCTGAAATCTAAATTTGTGCTCAATATGTACTTGATGTTGTGTCAATATGATGGTACCATTTCTGAAGGAAAATTTCTCCATCAAAATACCATGAATTTTAGAGCAGTACCATAAGGAAGTGTCTGAGGAGATATCTAATATTAGACCAGATAGCAATAACCTAGCTAACAACTCTTGCGCCACTGACTATCTGTGAGGTACTGTGCAGTGTGCATATCAAACCTGTAGAGGAGACGATTTAGATCCTCATCCATCCATTCAGAAACTACGTGGTTTACTCTCGAAAGCAGGTCTGCAGCCATCATATGATCTTGTGGCAGCAACTTTTTCAACCCTCTTTTCTTTAGGATCATAGTAATAGGAGGGACACTCCAAGTTTCTTGGCTCACATATTATTCTTTCCCTTTTCAATCCCGATCTTCCTCCCCTCATCTTGTGCTCGTATCTGAATGGTCTGGGCAGGGGGTCGTTGGATTTGCGAAAAACTGATTCCTACATGCTTTTGGGATTTAAAAGTGGGGACTCCAAGTGAAGTTTTTTGTTTCTTCATCTTGGGGCCTAAAACATTCGGGATTAGGATAATAATGCACCTCTGAGATCTTTGAAACTGCAATTTCCTGAAGTCCTGTGTCTTAAACAGCAAGCAATATTGCCCATACAATCGACAAAACCATCAACAAGAGAATTTGTCAAACAAATTGTGAGCCTGCTGCAAACTTGTTTGCAGAGTACCAACAATGGCACAGATGGTAAAGGATGGTTCTGGCTTTGCATGTCATTTGAATTTTCTTAAAAGTCTCAAAAGATTAAAGAGCAAGCCAAATTAGAGCTATTTAGCATTGATTGCCTTCCAGACCACAAATTAGTGACGCTATGCATAGAAGAAACATCAACATGTAGCTTCATGAAGATGATCACTGAACACATCAGTAATCATTGTATTTGACGAGATAAAATATAAACATGCCTTTTTGTCAAATCATTCAGTGATCTCTGTGTGCATTTTGACAACTACAAAAATTGAGAAAAATAAATGACTTTAGTCACACTTACAATTTGTTTCTCACTACTGTTTGATTGATCTCCATACTCCTTTGCTTTCTTTTAGTTACATGTGGGAAGGTATCTGACAGGTTTTTGAGTTAGTCTTCACATCTTTCAAGTTCAAAAAGATTGTAAAATAATTAGATGATTGCCCAATTAATGATTCAGTCTTCATTGTAGTCATTGCTGTAGTGCACCAAAGACATTTAGAAGTATAATGGAGGTTAGGCTATGTCATCTAATGCAGTAGCAGGATAGGAGCATTAGCAGCTCGGAACAAATGTAGAAAATGTATATCAACATTAGCAGCATCAGTCCAACCTTTGAAGCCAGTTGACGTAGCAAAATAATGAATGAAAGGCTTGAATTAAACTAAGCACCAACAAATTCTCACCTTTGGAATACAATTGTGGACAAATCATATTGAAACATCATCCAAACTTGAGATCAAAAGCCTTCTATTGAAAACATCTATAATTCTAATTTTAGATCATTGCTTCCTCAAAATCAATAGTATCGTTCCACTTTCAAGAACACATAATGAGGGGCCCAGCAACCACCTACAACAACATAAAGTGATAAGCGTAAGAGGATTCCACCTTAGGAAACAGACCCTTCGTTGAAATGATGTCATGAAACTGCAACCATGTATTCCCAGTGGGGATAATCTGAAGGGCGAGTGCTGTCATTTTCAACTTTTAAATATGAACCTTACACATTTAATTAGGATTACATCAGAAACTCTGCTTCCCGTAGAACAATCTCCTCCAAACCATACTGGAGAAGGGCCAAGAGTGGATCAACAAAACAACTAATCCACTTCATGTTTAGCAAGGTGTTCTGCATACTATATGCTTCTCTATAACGGTGAAGCCATTTGATATCCTAAAAACCTTTGACTAGAGCTCGTTCTTTGGTCAAGATAGAATCCATTTGCCAGTTAAAATGATCTTCCTTCCTTATGGAATCAATAACAATTTGATAATCCCCATCTGAAATTAGTTTTTGAGTGCCTAAAGTTGTCGTGAGATTGAGGACTTCAACCATACATCTTGCTTCAGCCATGTTGTTGGATTAATTTCCTAGGCTAATGGAGAATGCACCAGTACAAGAACCCAACTAGCACCTAATTAAATAACATGCCTTTGGAAAACCTGGGTTGCCTTTGGAGGACACATCAAAATATAACTTTGTGTCCAATTGTGGGAGGTGGTGATGTGTGAGGTAGGGAAGAAATGGGGGTCATCCACTTGATTTGGGTCATATCCTTTGTGGCATGCTTTGAGCCTTGTTACAGAGGACCCTTAATAAGTTCCCATCGTGCTAAGTTTTGCTTGCCCCATATAGAGATAGTCAATTTGGGACCTAAAATGAAGATTCGGTACCTTTGAGACTTCACCCTAATGCTGACTCTTGAAATTGAAAGATAAATGAGTCTCTCAAGATACATTATTTTCAATTTTGTTCTTTTTAAACATCCAAACAATTATAGCAGGTGCTGAAAATGAGAGAATCCAAGGAGAGATTGCCCTGGGGCCAAGAAGTCTGATGCTTCTCTTGGATAGAGAGGTAGATTGCACCCAAGTAAATCCCAACTTCTAAGTGACATAGCGCATTGATTCATAATCTTACCAAAAATATGCTTGTAGAAATTAAGAACCAATGGATTAAAATAAATGACAATTGGGAAGTAAAGAATGCTATGGAAGAGAAGGAACATGCATATTTTATCTTGGAAACTTCTAGAAAGGGTAAAACCAGCTTTGGTAGTGGTAAATGTTTTGCTACCAAATTATTAGTAAAAGTTAGGCAAGTCGAATGAGATGTCAAATATCGTGGATAAAATGCACCTCTTTTTCCACTTGGTTACATACCAACTGTGACGTCTATGGTATGAATTACAACTTAATTCTACTTCTGAATGTTTTACAAAACTCAAATACAACTCCCATGATACAATCTATGTCCCTCTTGTCCATATATAAGGAGAAATTTCAGACTATTTGCTTCACATTCCAACTGTTGGTGTTGGGACAAAACTGTCACTTTCAGTCAGCTGGCAGTAACAAAGCCTCTGTAGCAGTTTCTGAGCAGTCCCCCTATTGGGAACTGGTGGTTTTGCTCTACTGTGTTTTTGGATCATTTTTGAGAGCTGTAACCACTAAAAGTGATTCCCTCGATAAATTTTCATTTTCTGATCATTTATGGATTACACATAGACCATGAGCAGGGAGAAATGGAAAGGAAAATGGGAAGATGTTTCAACCTACTCAGAGAGGCAATATTGGGAAAGGCCTGACCAACAGCGCAAGCCATCTTGATTGAAACTCTATCTGCACAAGCAAGTCATGCAAATCCATACGAATCTGGAAGCCTTACCTGGTATCAAATTGTATTAGGAAAAATAAAGATGATCAAGAGATCGTCAGATAATGCTTTAGATTCTGATTTAGCCTGATGATCAAGAGTTTCATTTTCATTTAAAAGAAATGGAATTTGTGCAAACCAAATTTATTTTGGTCCCCTCTTGCAGAGAGATAATAAGTTGCTTAGAAAATGTTTATTAAGAATGAAAGATATTGTTGTGTTTGTGTGTGGCATTGTTCAACATGTTGTTAGAGAAGATAAATACTAGAGCAACGTAATTCGCCAACACTGTTTGATAGAGACTTGGCTTAATAGTAGGTCTCGTTTCATGTGGAAGATGGTCGGGATCTTCTCAAATGCAAACAGTTTTATTGTAAGCGGGTACATCAAATTATGGCACATCCACAAAGTTTATGTCGAAGAGAATCTCAAGAGTTTCATTTTTTGTATCCTAAAAAAAAATGTTATCCATTGTTTGCTACTAGCGAAGAATGCAAAGACAAAATATACAACTTTGAAACGGATTTCTATGAAATGAGCAATGTCCTGCCATTTGGCAATCTAGAGGATGTGATTCTGATCTTGCACATAGCTATCACAATATGCGACATGGAGAGAAAATTGGTGAAAGAAGAGGAGAATAATAAGGTATATTTCAATATAGTATTGTCCAAGTACTGTGCAAATCTTCTACTGTCACATCCCAATCTTTTGCCTCTCCACTCGAATGTGGCAAGCAATGCATACAAGCAATAAGTGGAGGAATTTGTGAATTCGAGCCTAATTGGAGTTCTCAGCAAAAATCTTTTTTTCGTTTTGAAGACCCAGTGAGCTTGGACGTTGAAACTCCACTAGGCAAAGTTGTTGAAATAGCACACCTACTAGTGGGGAAAACATAAAAAGAAAGGTGGGATATTTTGGCAAGGTACTTGGCTGTGTTGGTGATATACATGGCGACTTACAATAAGGCAACATTTCATGCAGAGTGTGTGGCTGCTGGAGGGGAATTCTGACTCAAGTATGGATTTTATTGGGCCATATGGGATGTGGAGAACAGTCTGACACAACTCTATCCTCCAGCAGCCACACGCTCTACATGAAATGTTGCCTTATTGTAAGCCGCCATGTATATTACCAACAGCAATGTCGCCACACGCTCTGCATGAAATGTTGTCTTATTGTAAGTCGCCATGTATATTACCAATAGTAGTGTCAGATTGTTCTCCACGTCCCATATGACGCAATAAAACCCATATTTTAGTCAAAATTCCCCTCCAACAGCCACACGCTCTGCATGAAATGTTGCCTTATTGTAAGCCGCCATGTATATCACCAACACAGACCAATACCTTGCCAAAATATCCCACCTTTCTTTTTCTATTTTCCCCACTAGCCAGCGTGCTATTTCAACAACTTTGCTTAGTGGAGTTTCGACATCCAAGCTCATCGAGTCTTCAAAACGAAAAAGAGATCTTTTGCTGAGAACTCCGATCAGACTTGAATTCACAAATTCCTCCACATATTGTTTGTATGCATTGTTTGCCACATCCGGGTGGAGAGGCAAACGATTGGGGTGTGACAGTAGAAGATTTACATAGCACCTAGACAATACTATACTGAAATATACCGTATCATTCTCCTCTTTCACCAATTTTCTCTCCATGTCGCATATCGTGGTAGCTATGTGCAAAATCAAAATGACATCCTCCAGATTGCCAAATGGCAAGACATCGCTCATTTCATATAAATCCGTTTCAAAGTTATATATTTTGTCTCTACATTCTTCGCTAGTAGCAAACAACATCGCTCATTTCATAGAAATCCGTTTCAAAGTTATATATTTTGTCTCTACATTCTTCGCTAGTAGCAAACAATGGATAACATTTACTTTTTAAGATTCGCAAAATGGAGCTCTTGAGATTCTCTTCCACAAAAACTTTGTGTATGTGCCATAATTTGATGTACCTACTTACAATAAAACTGTCTACCTTTGAGAAGATCCCGACCATCTTCCACACAAAATGAGACCTACTATTAAGCCAAGTCTCTATCAAACAGTGTTGGTGAATTACATTGCTCCAGTGTCTATCTTCTCTAAATAACATGCTAAACAATGCCACAATCAAAACAACAGCAACACATTTCATTTTCAATATACATTTTCCTAGTACTCCGCACTTACTGATCGCTATGCCGGTCCGCTTGGAGAAGAGCGCATCGTATATAGATTTCAATTCATCTCTATAATTCTGAATGGTTCAGCTCGATAAACCCAGAGAGCTCTTGTATACGGCCAATCCCCCTCCTCAAAATACAAACCTACAAACCTCCGCTTATACATTTTGAACAACGCATAAGAAACGCAGAGGTTGTACTCATTTTCTCCAAATCTTGCGCGCTGACATCCTTAATAGTTACTATCCCTCTTTCCTCCTCCAGAGATTCCCCCTCCCATCTTCTTTTTAGCAGAGGCTCCTCCAGAGATTCTCCGACCCATCCTTCCTCCCATTCTCTTTACCCTAGATATCCCGGCCATCCTTCCTCCCAATCTCTTTCCCATAGTGAAGACGCCACTTCTATTGACGACGTCTCTTCTAGTGAAGACGCCTCCTGAGATTCCTCCTCCCTTGCTCCTTTCAATACTTTCGGTTTCCCTCCCTCCTTCTAGGGTTTGCAGCCCCTGCACAATCCTTTATGCTGGCCATGTCTTTCAGCACACTGGCGGGGAAACCTTGTCCAGCTTTTGCTACTCCATCCACTTCATTTTCTTTTGGAACCCCAGCAACTCGGTCTTGCTTTGCATCTCAAC
Organism: Sequoia sempervirens; assembly: GCA_007258455.2. Classification (NCBI taxonomy): domain Eukaryota; kingdom Viridiplantae; phylum Streptophyta; class Pinopsida; order Cupressales; family Cupressaceae; genus Sequoia; species Sequoia sempervirens. The sequence goes on from VDFB02047230.1 coordinate 468,044,299, forward strand.
TGTCATTTGGGTTTGGCGGTATTGCTTCAACTTCTTCAACACCGCTGCAACTACAGTTTCTTTATTGGGTGGAACGAGTACACCAGCCCAGGCCACTGCTTCTGCTGCTGCTACTGTGCTATCATTTGATGAGTCATCTTTGTCAGGGCCAACTTACGCTACCACTTCCACTGAATTTCCTTTTCATTCCTTGTCTGCAGCAGCATCAACGACAACAGCCGCACCTTCAATATTTGGTAAGTTTATTTCTTGATATTACGAGATTTTGAAATGTCATTGACTGTTTAGGAATATTGGGTGAGGCTATGCGGGACCTTGAAGTTTCATTACCTCTCTGAATTTTAATAGAGGTTATGGGTTGCCTTTAAGTGATTTTTTTTTTTCGTTGTTTAATCATGTGTGAGGTTATGAGCAGTCTTTCAACGTGCTGAAAGCTTAGATCTTTGTCTTTTAAGACTTTTTAACCCATCACTATTGAATGTACCCCATAATCATTACACCGCAGTCACAAATAATCACTTTTCTTGCTCTAGTAGCCATACCACCTATTAATAAGCACTTTCTTTGGGTTTTATTAAAGAAATTGAATATATTTTAACAGGTACAAAGTGTTCAAGTATGCAGGGTTTTGGAAAAATGCAGGTTTGTTGAGCACCCCATATCTAAGTGTTTATCTCACAAGCTCACCTTTTTTATATCACCAATCAGTGCCATAGTTCAAATTAATTTACATAATCTTAGTTTTGTTTGTGACAATAGCTTAGGGAAGTATTTTATTAGGCATGAAATTTCAATGGATTGTATTGTAGAGACCTCTTTATGAATGTGATAACTACAACATGCGACAGTAGTTTGTCAAAATATTTTGTTAGGTAGGAAGTTTTAAAGAATTATATTTTGAAGATTGTGCATGAATGTATTCAGCTAGGTCAAAGGAAAAATCATGTTTAGGGAAATATTGTTGGGCGCAAAGCTTTAGAGGATTCTATACTTTATACCTGTGCATGAATGTGTTGAGTTAGATTGAAGGAAAATCCACATAAGGTGATAATTGTGACATATACTTTATAGGTTAGGGAAACAATTTGCTAGATCTAAAGCTTCAAAGAATTGTATCCTAGAGTTAGACACATGTACATGGATGTGTTGAGTTGTTCTTAAGGAAAGATTCACCAAAGCTTAATGATAATCATAACCATGAGATATACTGTAATACTTGAATCCAAGTTCTCCTTCATGTGAAAAATTATAACAAACATGTACAAAATACTACAACTAAGATATGTGCAAAGTATTTATACAAAAATACAAAGTATTTATACAAGAAGCATTTTTTTTTTAATTTATAATTTGATTAAATGCATTTTATGCACGCCATACAATAACCTACATGAGAAAATTTTGAGTCAAACATTTTGTTAAACTTACCTACAAAATTCAATAAGTCTTTTAGGGATTGATTAGGGCTAAAATTCAATGCATTCCCATCACAAGGAAAAATTTAATTTGAAACATGTTTGATTGACTTTAAGTGTGTGCCTCAATTCAGTGGTTCTTAGACAGGGAAATATAATATTTTTTCTTTAAAAAAGATAATTTACATACCAAAGTGACGGGAAAGGATATTTGAGGGAGCTTTTACATTGAAATGACCCCGATAGATATCACAAATTTTCAGCAACATGTTTTGCTAAGAAAATTTAGCATATTTTTAAGGGAAATACTCTGAAATAATTTATAGATGCCAAATTTTTTTTTATGAATTTAGGTTTTTTTTATATATTATATAATTATATAATATATTAAAATTATATTAAAATATAGAAAAAAATCTAAATTTATAAATATATTTAAAATATATAATTTTACAATATATATTAATATAATTATATTATTATACTATTTTTTAATATATAATATTACATAATCTATAACATATTTAAACATTTTATTATAATTAAAAACAAAAAAAACAAAATTTAAAATAAAAAATTTGAAAGGAGAATATAAAATCATTAAAAAAATAAATGTCAGATATTGAACACGGAACACAAAAAAAAATCTGAGGCCTGCAGCACACGTTGGTTCCGTCAGGTATGCAGGGGCATAGGCATTGGATGCCCATGCTGTTTTGAGGGATGGATAGCCTTTGCCCGATAGTTGCTCCTGCATCTCTTTTTGGCTCCACAGCCTCTTCTTCTGCTGCAACACTGACATCTCTCTTTGTTGTTGCAGGGGTGCCTCTAGTTTCAGCATCATTGTCTGTCTTCAGTGACACAACATCATCATCTTCAGCCGTGGGGAAATCGCCTCTTTTTGACTTTGATACCTCCTCTGTTGTACTGTTGACTGTTTTGGGTGCCCCAACAACATTGCCTCCTTTTAGTTCCCCAACAGCATCATGTTCTGCTGGCACACCATCATCTCCCTTTGGCACTGCATGCTTATCTTCATCAGGGTTGTCTTCCCCTGGGGCATCGGCAAGGGAAGAAAATCCTACTATGAAGGGAGCACGTTTCATCACCCCTTCACCATACTCCTTTGTAAAGTTGGCATCTAGACACAATTGTGTCTAGAATTCTCTTACTGTCTCCTCCCTCTCTTCTTCGGCCAACACCAGCACCACCGTCACCATTCTCGATGACACCGCCTACTCTCCTCTCAAGGCATCCATTCAGACGGCTGTGCATCTCACTCCTGCAGACGGCTCTTCCATGAGGAATGACTGAGACTGTGCATGTTGTTGTCGCCTCCTGACCTCTATCAGCTCACTAATTTCTTCCCATTGCAGGAGGCGACAGTTAGCCTATAGGGGTCAGAGGCGATAGCAAAATCCACAAACTCAGTCCATGGATAGGCGAAATGGTATTTCTGTTTTCAAATGCAAAGGTTTGTTTTGCATCCCCTTCTTCCAAGGTAGTTAATGGTTTGCACTTTAGTTGTGATCATTTCCATTGTTATGTATGCCTCCCCATTATCTGTCGTGGTGAGTTGAAAAATGGAGTTAACAAAGCAACCGTTAGATAAAAGAGAATGTTTATACTATTAATAATCCTTTTGATATTCAAATGCTTTAGATTTGAAAAATCCTTCATTCTGTTGATCTTTACACCAAATCCCAGTTCGAATCTGTGACCTAGTGTACTCTGAATACCCTTAGGTTCTTGCCACACAAATCTTCTCACAGTATTTAAATTGAAGATCTGTTTTTGATAGGTCAGAGTAATAATTGTTCTCGATCTCTCATATAAGCTTTATTGATGATATCACTGCATGTAAAGCAATTTAATGTGTAACGGGATATCCCAGATTTGAATGCAGGTGTTTGATTTGGAGAGAAAATTTCTGCTCACCGGACAATAGATAGAAAATCAGGGGACAATGAATGAATGAATGATTTTAATTATGTTTAGGTGATCAGTCAGTCTATGGGACCCACGAAATGAAACCAAAAACTATCTTTGTCAAAACAACAAAACAGCCACCAACCCCACCAAGAGAAAACCTTGCAAAAATCAATGGCTTTGATGAAGATTATGCAAAAAATCAATAATAATAATTGTCATATGTGATTAAATTTCAAAGGAAATCAATAATAATAATAATAATCTACATCTTTGAATCATCCAATCTTCTCAATGTCCTCAAACATTGAATTGATGCAATGTGCACTATATAGCTCTGAAAATGAGCTCCTTATAATTACATATGCAATTGTACTATTTGTGGAAGCTTGAATGGCATTCTTCATACCCACCTATGGACCATCGCTTCAAAAAAATTACATAAAGGTTTCCATTATGACTGTGTAAGGTGGATCAATGGACTTAAAAAACATCAATGTCTCATTAAAATTCACTAGAAAATTAATTGGGTTGTATTCATGTCATGATTTACTCACTAGATAAAATATTATTGCAGCCCCTTTTTTATTATCGTTTGATCTTTATTATTATTTGTGCAATGTTAATCATTTCTTCTAGCATTGGTCCATTAAAATTGTGTAAAGTTGACGTCTTAAATCATATAATGGAAATAATTTTAATGCATTTATCATTATATTTCAATATATGCTTACCACATTCAATGTGTAAAATCCATAACCCAATCATGGATAAAACCAAGTAAAACACAACAAACATTTAAATGAAGCACTACATGTTATCTAAATACATTGGTGTCATTGCCACATGCAACTCCACCTTACATCGAACATATGGAAGATCATATTAAGCAAATGGGATAGGAGAAAAATAAAGAGCACGCGTGTATGGGAGACACATCCCCATACGACATGTCGTACATTATGAAAGCATACTAGAAGATAAATTGCATCAACACACATGATTCCAACAAGGCGGATATCACCCTCATGATAACCAATCCTCTAAGGTAGTAAATGAAAAGAGGTAGAGAAGTGTGCTTTCCACTCAGATTAATTCAATAAAATACTAGTTTTTAATCAATTGGAGTGGGAATAATATATCATAACTAGTTTGAAATGCAACATATAATATAAAAAATCACTTATCCCATTCTCTAATTCTTGCTTACACTAATTTTTCAAATTAATCAAGAGATGTTGATAAATGATTTCTATTATGTAATATTCATTAATCTTTCATTTCCTTAACACAACTTATTCTTAAATAGCATATTGGCATTAACGACTATATTCATTCAAGGGTAAGTGCAAAAAGATGGGGGGCCAAAAAAGGGTCTTAAGTGGCCACTTTTTTTTCTGAAATCAAGAAATATTGACCTTGGATGAGAACTTGAGGATAGTTACACTCAAAATTTTAAAATGCAACAAAAACAATGTAGCAAGTGCTCTGAGTCTTCTTTCTAAACTACTATTTTTTTAAATGGTATAGACTAAAGGGTTCAAAAGAGGGAGCCACAGAAATTGGTGTTGTTTTTGTCAAAAAAACATATAGCGATTTTTGTGGATCCCTCAAAAGGTTAACATTTTTTTTAGTATTTTTAAAATTGCTTTGCTGAGAAATTAGCTAACAGCATGTAGTTTATGCCCATTTTTTTGATAATTTTTTAATGAATTTATGATTTTTTACTAATTTTCAAAGTGGACACATCCTAAAAAATAGAATTTTGGCCATGCTACCCCTATAACTTTTGAAAACTAATTGAAAATCATTTTTTTCATATGTGTAGAATGGAGTCTAGTTTCTAAAAATGTAATTTATTTGAAATTTCAATGAACGAATAATTTATAACAAAAAAAAATACCTAACTCTGGTTTTTTCCAAAAAACGAACAGACAAACAAAAAAAATTAAAGATGAAAGGCTTAACATTGTCAAAATGTGAAAAAAATTACATCGTTAAGTAGCTAAGAGAGGGTCTAACATTACTTAGGTGTTCAATTTGTTCAACTTTGAAACATGTGCAAACCTGATGGTTAACATGAATGTGATTATGCAAAATCTTATAGAATATGCAAAAACATGTCTTTGGACGTTGGGAAGGCACTCCAAGCCTTTGGGTTGGTAATCCAAAGCAAATTCCACTTGCCTAAGGCTTGGGGATTCCCAAAGAAAGAAATAACGCACTTGCGTCATTTCATAGTTTTGACATGTTTTCTTGCATAAATGTGCTCAAGAGTTGCCTAAGCAAGACATAATGTGCTCACCTTATGTCTTGCTTTGTGTTAAATGCTAGTCTATTAAATGTATTTATATATATTTGTATGTAATATGTATGTATGTATGCTTGTATGACATCTATGTATGTATGTGCATGCATGTTTGTATGTATGTATGTACACTTGTATGTATGTATTCCTATATGTACATGTGTATGTATCAATGCATGTAAGGCATAGTGTATGTATCAATGTATGTATATGTATGATTGTATGTATGTATGTATATATGCTTGTATGCATGCATGTATGTATGTTTGTATGTATGTATGTCTGCTTATATGTGTGTATGTATGTATGTATGTATGTATTTAGGAGGCATAAAGTTAAGAGAGAGAGAGAGTTGTCTAGGTAGGGTGGGACGAAGAGGCCTAAGAGAGAGAGGGGTAGTGAGAGAGAGATACCTGAGAAAGGGAGAGGGGGTGGGAGGGAGAGACCTGAGAAAGAGGGAGTGGGAGAGAAGGGGTTGGAGTGAGAGGGACTTATCTATGTAGAGTGGGATTGATAGAGGGGGAGAGAGAGAAGGAGAGAGAGAGAGATTATCTAGGTAGGGGTGCTAGAGGGAGAGACTTGAGAAATAGGAGGAGAGAGGGAGTGGGAGAGAGATAGAGGGAGTGAATGTGTGTGAGAGAGAGAGAGATAAGAGATGGAGAGGGTGTTGGAGGGGGAGAGAGAGAGAGAGAGAGTGGGAGAGGAGAGAGGGGAGGAGAGAGAGTGGGGAGAGGGTGTGGGAGAGAGGGGCTGGAGAGAGAGACCCGAGAGAGGGAGAGGGTGGGAGGGGAGACTTGAGAGAGAGGGTGGGAGATAGGGGTTGGAGTGAGAGGGACTTATCTAGGTAGGGTGAGAGGGAGAGAGAGAGAGAGGAGTTATCTAGGTAGGGTGCCGGAGGACCGAGAGAGAAGGGGTGGGAGAGAGATACTTGAGAGAGAGGGAGTGAGAGAGATAGGGAGTGAGAGAGAGAGAGAGTGAGAGAGAGAGACCTGAGAGAGAGACCTATGAGAGAGAGGGGGTGGTAGGGAGATACCTAAGAGAGAGGGGGATAAAGGGGTTGGAGATGAGAGGGACTTATCTAGGTAGGGTGGGACGGATAGTGAGAGAGACCCGAGAGAGAGAGAGAGGGGGTGGGAGGGAGAGACTTGGAGAGAAGGGAGAGAGGGAGAGAGATGGAGTGGTAGATAGAGGGATGGGAGAGAGAGAGAGACCTAAGAGAGAGAGACTTAAGAGAGAGAGGGGGTGGTAGGGAGAGACCTAAGAGAGAGGGATAGAGGGATAGAGGGGTTTGGAGTGAGAGGGACTTATCTTGGTAGGGTGGGATGGATAGAGAGAGAGAGAGGATGGGAAAGAGACTCAAGAGAGAGGGGGTTGGGAGGGAGATACTTGAGAGAAGGAGAGAGAGGGAGTGGGAGATAGAGAGAGTGGGAGATCATAGAGGGATGGGAGAGAGATAGAGAAGAGAGAGAAGAGAGAGAGAGAGAGAGAGAGAGAGAGAGAGAGAGAGTCCCAAGAGAGAGGAGCAGAGGGGGCTGGAGTGAGAGGGAACCATCCCAGCAAAAGTGGCGGAATGAGGAGGCATGGTGGCAGGATGGAAGGAGAGAGAGAGAGAGAGAGAGAGAGAGAGAGAGAGAGAGAGAGAGAGAGAGAGATGGGGAGCCAGGAGAGAGAGACCCAAGAGAGAGGGAGTGGAGAGGGGTTGGAGTGAAGAGGAAATTATCTGCGAAAGTGGAGAATTAGATGGAGAGAGAGAGAGAGAGAGAGAGAGAGAGAGAGAGAGAGAGAGAGAGAGAGAGAATATGGTTTAGGGTTTAATGGTTGAGGTATTAAGGGTTTAAGGGTATAGGGTTGAGGGTTGAGGGATTAGGGTTTAAGGCATAGTGTCTAGGGTTGAGGGTTTAGGTATAAGGTTTGGGATTTAAGGTTTAAGGGTTGAGGTTTGATGCTTTAGGGATAGGGTTTAGGGTTGAGTGAGAGACCTAGATGGCTAAGGATGGATGGATGGATAAAGAGAGAGAGATAGGAAACCTTTAGAAACTCAGCATTTTCATAACATGAGCATGTTTTGAAGAAGTTGAGATATAACCTTTTTGTATAGCAAGACAAAACATGCTTGTGTTATAACGCGAGCGCATTTTGGCTTGCTCTAAAAATGGTAAAAAAGTCAACACACCTATGATCAAGGCCCACATGTTTTGTTATTCTATTGGTTATGCATGTGTTCCAACAAAAAAAGAGTTTTTTGATGTTGTTGGGAAGTGCACATGTAAATTTTTCACATTCTACCACCTTTGCATGAACTTTCCACCACCTTTTTATGGTTTGAAAACTTCCTAGGAGGAAATAACAGAGCTTTCACATCGAATTTAATACATATCAATTCAAGTCTCAATTTTTGTAGTGTTGCAATGTTAATTGTGATTGAATTGTAGGAATTTAACATTATACATTAGTTATTTGCATTTTTTATAGTAATTCTATTTGAGTGATATACAATTGAACATTGAAAAGCAAGCAAGCTTGTGAAAAAATTAAATTGTTGAGGAGTTTGATTCAAGAAGAAAAAAAGACTACATAATTGGGTAGTTCCTCCATTTGAATCTTCATTTTTTAGGTATGTCAAGTCTTTACACATTTTCTTTACATTTTTCTTTTAAATTCTATTATCTTTCTTTATCATCCCTTATCATACATGCTTAATGCAATGCTTTGTTTTTGTTATTATGCATATTCCATGTTCATCAAATTGCTTGTTTCTCATTATAACCTTAGCCCCTCTTGCCACATTTTAAACTACACAATTCTTTACACTTGCCAATTACATTTTAAACCACATCTCTTTGAGGCATTTTGTTAAACAATTGAGCTATCTTGTGTATGCTTCCACATTTTGTATACATATTTACAAGAATAGTTATAACTATGTAATATAATACACCATTTCTCATTCCTTTTTTATGGATGTGCATACCCCTTTCCAAAGCTTCTGTTTTGGTATAGGCATGGGGGATGTTGGAAAATGATTTGGAATTTGGTTTTACACCTAGAAATTGCATTTTCTTGAAATTTTGTAAAGCCTTTCCAACAAATCCATTTTGTGCATATCCTACAATCATTGTAGTCCACGAGGACATATCTCATTGAGGAATTTTTTCAAATAGTTCATGGTCCTTGTCTATACATTTCTACAAAAGCATTTTATCAAACATGTTAGACAAGGCAATGAGTTGTTTGAAAAAATGCCTCAAAGAAATGTGGTCTGATGGTGATGTCAATGTGGTCTCATGGTGATGGACATCACCATGAGACCACATTTGTTTGAGGCATATTTTCAAACATCTAACTACCTTGTCTATGCTACCACATTTTCCATACATGTCTACCAAAGAATTTTATCAAACATGTTAGACAAGGCAATGAGTTGTTTAAAAAAATGCCTCAAAGAAATGTGGTCTCATGGTGATGGACATCACCATGAGACATCATTTATTTGAGGCATTTTTTTCAAACAACTCATTCCCTTGTCTATGCTACCAAATTTTCCATAAATTTCCCATTTTGTGCATATTGTGCAATCATTGTAGTCCATGAGGACATATCTCATTGAGGAATTTTTTCAAATAGTTCATGTGCCTTGTCTATGAAGCCACATTTCCCATGCGTCTACTAAGGCAATTGCAACCATAACACTCATGAAAATCCTCCCCTTCTATGTTTTGATATATGCCATACCCCATTCCAAGGTCTCCTTGTTGCTATGGCTAAAAGCCTAAAACATGTGCTTTTAACCAAACTATAGATGAATGGAAAAAATATATCAAAGCATTTATAATAGAAAGTAAAAGCATAGAAAAGGTAGTGAGTTGTTTGAAAAAAATTCTCAAAGAAATGTGGTCTCATGGTGATTTCATATTTGATAAAATTCTTTGGTATACATGTCTGGAAAATGTGGTAGCATAGACAAGGTAGTGAGATGTTTTAAAAAAGGCCTCAAAGAAATGTGGCCTCATGGTGATGTCCATCACCATGAGACCACATTTCACCATGAGACCACATTTCTTTGAGGCATTTTTTCGAACAGCTCATTTCCTTGCCTAACATGTTTGATAAAATGTTTTAGTAGACATGTATGGAAAATGTGGTAGCATGGACAAGGTAGTGAGTTGTTTGAAAAAATGCCTCAAAGAAATGTGGTCCATCACCATGAGACCACATTTCTTTGAGGCATTTCTTCAAACAACCCACTACCTTGTCTATGCTACCACATTTTCCATTTTGTGCATATCCTGCAATCATTGTAGTCCAAGAGGACATATCTCATTGAGGCATTTTTTCAAATAGTTCATGTGCCTTTTCTATGCATCCACATTTTGCATGTGTCTACTAAGGCAATTGCAACTAGAACACTCATGAAAATCCCCCCTTTTATGTTTCAATAGATGTCATGCCCCATTCCAAGGTCCCCTTACTGCTATGGCTAAAATCCTAAAACATGTGCTTTTGACCAAACTATGGATGTATGGAAAAAATCTATCAAAGTATAATAGTAAGAAAAAGCATAGACAAGGTAGTGAGCTATTTGAAAAAATGCCTCAAAGAAATATGGTCTCATAGTGATGGACATCACCATGAGATCACATTTCTTTGAGGAATTTTTTAAACAACTCACTACCTTGTCAATGTGGTACACCATAGACAAGGTAGTGAGTTCACTACCTTGTGAATGTGGTACAACATAGACAAGGTAGTGAGCTCACTACCTTGTCAATGTGGTACAACATAGACAAGGTAGTGAGCTCACTACCTTGTCAATGTGGTAGCATAGACAAGGTAGTGAGATGTTTGAAAAACTGCCTCAAATAAATGGGGTCTCATGGTACATCAACTCACTACCTTGTCAATGTGGTAGCATAAAAAAGGTAGTGAGTTGTTTGAAAACATGATTCATAGAAATGGGGTCTCACGGTGATGTACATATTTATGGTTTCACCATTTGACCATCTTGAGACTTCAATCTGCAAACTTGACCTTTGTAGCTCTAGATCATACTTGGGGGACCCTTCCTCAACCATCATTTCACTTGAAACATCAACCATTTCCATCTCATCCATCCAAAATATATAATTTTTCCCTCATGTTACCACAATGACAAGGTAGTGAGCTGACTACCTTGACAATGTGGTAGCAATGACAAGGTAGTGAGATGACTACCTTGTCAATGTGGTAGCAATGACAAGGTAGTGAGTTGTTTGAAAAAATTCCTCAAAGAAATGGGTTCTCTTGGTGAGACCCCATTTCTTTGATGCATTTTTCAAACAACTCATTGCCTTGTCTATGCTACCATATTTTCCATACATTTTCCATTTTGTGCATATCCTACAATCATTCCAATCCTTGACATATCTCTTTGATGCATTTTGTCAAACAATTCACATGTTCATCTCCATACTTCCACATTTCTCATACATGTATGCCAAGGGAGTTGCAATTTCTCATACATGTATGTCACGCTTGATTGTGATACAAATAACTATTTTCCATTAGTGTTTGATCCTCCCCATAGTGGGTAGAATTTAATAGTGACAAGAGTCATTTGCGGTCTTTGGCAAGCTACAAATTGCAGCAACATTAAGCATCAGCACGTGCACCATGACAGTCAGACTATGGAGAAAAATTGTAACAGAGGTAACTTTGATTGTCATTTCCCTAGCTTTGGGTGAGGTTGATCTCCACCCAAAACCTTTTATAGGGTTATTCCCAATAAATATGAGTAAGTTCCCCTTATCTTGGTCTTATCATGTCATTTCATGTCACCTAGAATGTTAGAAAGTGGAAATATTGTGTTTTAGCTATTTCTCTTTACCTAATTTGAAAACTTCATTTCAGAAGTTATTGATGATAATTGTCATGTTTTTATTTGTTTGCAATCTGGAAATGATTCTAAAAATGTTGGACAGTGACTGCATGCAATGCAACCAGAACATCATGGAGGGGGATGAGCCTCTCTTAGAAAATGATTTTTTTACTTTCTTATAGATTTTAAGTAGGTTAAAATATCAAATAATCACTTTTCATTGATAATTATAGTTAAATTATTGAGATTTAGAAGCTTTCAACTAATAACTAGATTAACTTGATTTTGGTTTGCATAAATATATATAATTTAGGCTATGCATTTGTGAATTTTACATCAGTTAAAGCTACATGGAAGTTCTATAAAGAATTCCACAATCATCATTGGGTTGAATTTAATTCCAAAAAGATTTGTGAAGTTACATATGCCAGACTCCAAGTATGTGTGATCTCTACCAAGGCTTAATATATATATGTTGGCTTCACAACACTTAATCTTTTAAATTATGTCTCTAAATCATCTACACTGCAACACTGACTTGATACAAGTACATTTAATCCAACCTTTCTTGTTAGGATTGGGATTATATACCTTTCTTGTACATTGCTTGTTTGGATTAGGCTTATTTACCTTCAAATGGGTCCATTGAGAGTAAATTTCACATATCCCTCTACAATATATCCCTTCTTCGCATATCTCAACACTTCATATCCAAATATCATTAACCACCCTTTATAAATAGGCAATGGAAAAATGACAATGCATAATTGGAGGTACAAGTAGTAGAATGCATGAAATGAAAGAAGGAATTTTCTCTTGAGAAGTTGAGGAAGGTGCATTTGTAGTATGTGCAATGGGAAAATGATAATGCAAAATTGGAGGTAGAAAGCACTATAATGTATGAAATAAAAAAGGAATCTGCTCTAAAAACACTTGAAAAGAAGTAGACCAAAGTGAATAAGATAGATAATGTTTTAAATGAAGAGATTCTTCCTACTCTCGAGAAGTTTCAAGGAAGGTTCCATGTGCGATATGTGGAAATAGGATGAATATCTATGAAGTTTGTTGTTGGGAAGGTTGATTTGTGGTCTCTTAATCTCTAATAATCCAATGCCCTTGTGATCTTTAATAATACTTGCATGCCTTGAGATTTTGTTTGTGAGACTTAGTTATTACTTTCCATTTTCTTTTGTCAATAATTTTATGATGTTTTCTTTATCTACTACCTTTGGATCTTTTGAAGGTCTTCTAATTATGAATTACATGGTGGATTTGAACAAATGAAGTCAAAGATTCTTGAACTTAAGACTTCCATGGAGAAAATACAACTAGAAATAAATGATAAGGAAGAAGCGCTAATGACAGAGAAGGTGATCTAAAGATAAAAGCAAAAGATATGAAAAAAGAATTTAGAAGATCATGAAAAGGAATACTAGGGGGTGTTAATAGGTAAGAGCAATACGGATGATGAAAAATGTGTGGATGGTCATGTTGCAGTTGCAAAAATAACAGTTGGAAGTGTTGAAAATGAAGAAAAACAACTGAAGACTAAAATTAACCACTTAGAAAAGGAATTAAAACATAAGAATAATATTTTATCGTCAATTGAAAGGAGGTTATTCTGCTCTAAAAATACTTTGAGGTTAGTTTTCATTTGATGGAAAACGGTTCAAATGCATGCAATGTAAAGTTGCAAGGTGGTGTAACTTTCATTTTTTTCATTGCCTGACCAAACTGACTCTTCCAGCACATCCATATGTGTGGTTTTATGCTTGGAAATTTATTTTCTCACACCCAAACATGCTGGAACAATCTGAGCTACACTGTATCGGCGAATTCTCTTAATAGACTAAAGTGCAAAGGGGCAACAAACTTCGATGAGAAATTACTCAAAAACCTTGACACTTAGAAACATTTTTTTTGAGGCTATGAGATCATGCAAGGCCCCTCTATAATAACCTCTCTCAGTTTTTGATAGCTCCAAGTCATTTACTCATGGTGAAGAGTTTTTCAGTTGATGGAAAACAGGTCAGTTGCATGTAGTGTAAATTTGCAAAGTGGTGTAACTTTTGGTTTGTTCATCATACAACCAAACCAACTGTTCCAACATGTATGTATGGGTGGTTTTATGCTAGGAAAGGTCATGTTTCACACCCAAACATGTCGAAACAATCTGAGCTACATTGTACTAGTGAAGTCTCTTAAGAAACCAAAGTGCAAAGGGACAACAAACTTCGATGAGAAATTAATCAAAAAATGTGGCACTTAAAAACATTACATCTGAGCCTATTAAATCATGTACGGCCCCTATAAAATAACCTCTCTCAGTTTTTAATAGCTCCAAGTTTTTTTCTCGTGGTGAGAGTTTTCAGCTGATAGAAAACGAGTCAGTTGCATGTAGTGTAAAGTTGTAAAGTGGTGTAACTTTCGTTCTGTCTGCCATACCACCAAACAAACTATTACAACACATTTATATGGGTGTTTTTATGCTAGGAAAGGTCTTGTTTTGCACCTAAACATGTTAGAACAATCTGAGCTACATTATACCGACAAAGTCTCTTAAGAGACCAAAGTGCAAAGGGGCAAAAAAATTTGATGAGAAATTACTCAAAAACCGTGGCTCTTAGAAACCTTTTTTCTGAGGCTATGGGATCATGTAGGGCCCCTCTACAATAACCTTTCTTAGTTTTTGATATATCCAAGTCATTTTCCCATGGTCAAGAGTTTCCAATTGATGGAAAACGGGCCAGTTGCATGTAGTGTAAAGTTGCAAAATGGTGTAAATTTCATTATGTTCATCATACGACCAAACCAACTATTCCAAAACATCTAGATGGGTGGGTTTATGCTAGGAAAGGTCCTATTTTTCACTCAAACATGATGAAATAGTATGAGCTACATTGTACCGAGGAAGTCTCTTAAGAGACCAAAGTGCAAAGGGGAGTAAATTTCGACGAGCGATTACTCAAAAACCATGGCACTTAGAAACATTATGTCTAAAGCTATGGGATCATGTAGGGTCCCTCTACAATAACCTCTCTCAGTTTTTGATAGCTCCAAGTTAATTTCATGTGGTGAAGATTTTTCAATTGATGGAAAATGGGTTAGTTGCATGTAGTGTAAAGTTGCAAAGTGGTGTAACTTTTGTTCTATTCATCATATGATCCAACTGAATATTCCAAAATGTCTAGATGGGTGGGTTTATGCTAAGAAAGGTCTTTTTTTTCCACCCAAACATGTTAGAACAGTCTGAACTACATTGTATCGGTGAAGTCTCTTAAGAGACCAAAGTGCAAAGGGGAAAAAAACTTTGATGAGCAATTGCTCAGAAACCATGGAACTTAGAAACATTCCATCTGAGGCTACGAGATCACATAGGGTGCTCTATAATAACCTCTCTCATTTTTTGATAGCTCCAAGTCATTTTCCTATGGTGAAGAGTTTTCAATTGATGGAAAACGGGTTAGTTGCATGTAGTGTAAAGTTGTAAAGTGGTGTAACTTTTGTTGTGTTCATCATACGACCAAACTAACTATTCCAACATGTCTAGATGTGTGGGTTTATGCTATGCAAGTTCATGTTTCACACCCAAACATGCTAGAACAGTTTGAGCTACATTATATCAGTGAAGTCTCTTAAGAGACCAAAGTGCAAAGGGGCAATGAACTTCGATGAGAGATTACTCAGAAACCATGGCACTTAGAAACATTTCTTCTGAGGCTATGAGATAATGTAGGGCCCCTCTACAATAAAACCTCTCATTTTTTTATAGCTCTCAGTCATTTTCCCATGGTGAAGAGTTTTTAGTTGATGGAAAACGGGTCAGTTGCATGTAGTGTAAATTTGCAAAGTGGTGTAACTTTTGTTATGTTCATCATACGACCAAACCAACTATTCCAACACATTTGGAGTGGTGGGTTTATGCTAGGCAAGGTCTTATTTCACACTCAAACATGTTGGAACAATCTGAGCTACATTGTACCAGTGAAGTCTCTTAAAAGACCAAAGTGCAAAGGGGCAGCAAACTTCGACGAGTGATTAATAAAAAACCATGGCACTTAGAAAAATTTCTTTTGAGGCTACGATATCATGTAGGGCCCCTCTACAATAACTTCTCTCAATTTTTGATAGCTCCAATTTGTTTTCCCATGGTGAAGAGTTTTCAGTTGATGGAAAACGGGTCAATTGCATGTAGTGTAAAGTTACAAAGTGGTGTAACTTTCATTATGTTTGTCATCCAAAAAAACCAACTGTTCTAACACGTCTAGATGGGTGGGTTTATGCTAGAAAAGGTCATATTTGACACCAAAACATGCCAGAACAATCTAAGCTACATTGTACGGTGAAGTCTCTTAAGAGACCAAGGTGCAACGGGGCAGTGAACTTTGACAAGAAATTACTCAAAAACCATGGCACTTAGAAAAATTATGTCTAAGGCTTCAGGATCATGTAGGGCCCCTCTACAATAACCTCTCTCAGTTTTTGATAGCTCCAAGTCATTTTCTTATGGTGAAAGTTTTTCTGATGCCCCAAAAATTGTCAGATGCATGTAGTGTAAAGTTGCAAGGTAGGCTAGTTTTTATTTTGTTCTTCATGGGGCCAATAGTTAGTGCCAATACGTCTAGATGGACACATCTACGCTAGGAATGGTCATCGTGCTTTGTTATGAAAGGGTCATAGTATTTCCTATTCGAAGGGGCACAACTTTTCGCCTTTGAAAAGTCACAACCAAATTCATATCATCACTAATCGTGAGAACCTAAATTGATTTATCTGCAACTTTTCAAATTGCTTGGGGAAAAGGAAATTTTTGAACTTTCAGTTGGTTCTATTTTTGTCATGCACGTCTCTTGAAGTTGTTTATTGACTATTGTAAGCACAATTTTAACTTTTAAAGTTGCATTCTTCTAATTATTGGGTTCGAATTCATGTTTAGAAATAGGATGAATATCTATGAAGTTTGTTGTTGGGAAGGTTGATTTTTGGTCTCTTAATTTCCAATAATCCAATGCCCTTATGATCCTTAATAATACTTGCATGCCTTGAGTTTTTTTTGTGAGACTTAGTTGTTACTTTCCATTTTCTTTTGTCAATAGTTTTATGATGTTTTCTTTATCTACGTAATACATGAAGCATGAAACACACAAGCGAATGGTAGCATGAAGCATACGTGTGGAATGGTAGATTTCTTCCTCAATGATATAAAGCATGAAGCATGAAGCATTACTATATTCATATGATTGATTTAATGTTCAATAATCTTATAGGAGAATAATGTTCAATCTTTATTATATATTTACAATTATAGAAAAGAAGTGTGAATGGAAAACACTTGGATTTTAAATATTTAAAGTAAACCATCTACAAATATCTATTGAAGAATGGATTTATAATACAAATATGGACACCATCAATAAAAAATATTTGAATTAACAAAATAGCCATGTAGGCATACATCAATATATGTCGATATAAGTATAAAATATATACAAAATAGTTGTATAGGCTTACAAGAATACCATATAGGCATATAATGTCAAGTATACACAATACAAAATATGTCCAAAAATGCCATATAAGAATACAACAAAGGACCCCAATCAAAAGTCATTTCCCTCCAAGTGAAGAAAACAGACAGGTGGCCTTTATTAGTTGGGGGGATGGAGATGCATATGACACTCATTTACTTTGAATTTGAAGGTTGATCCCCCTATTTAGTTCCTAACCAAGCTTCAACTGTTGCAATAACAAGACATTAATATATAAAAATTACATTATAAAAAATGATATATTTAACAAAATAATCACTTACCACTGCCAAGTGATCTCTCTCCTCAAGTAGAAGGTCTGCATGCTCAGACTCTGGCATTCCAAAGTCCTATAGAAACCATCCAAATAGAAATTAAACTACAAATCAATAATCATTTGATTTTTTAATAATAAACATCTATAACAATGAATGTAATTTGAAATTTACTAATCTTTGTCATACCCCTTGAGAGCCATCGAGCTGCCTATTGCGGAAGATACACCATGCTCCATTTCCCTATCAATATCAGAGGTGTTTATGCTTCCATCATCTAAAAAATAAAACAAGCTATTCAATCACAAAAACTAGAATAGTGATGCAGGTTACGACTTATAATGTATGAGATAATCAACAAAATTTTGAGTACTTATTGAATGATATATTTCTTACTATTATTCTTACTATTTTCCCTATCCATAGCTTGTTTGAAAGTACCTATTTTAGGCTTTTATCCATAGCAACAAGGCAATGAACTATTTGAAAAAATGCCTCAAAGAAATGCGGTCTCATGGTGATGGAATGCCATGAAAAATTTGTTTTTCATGGAATTCCATCACCATTAGACCACATTTCTTTGAGGCATTTTTTCAAATAGTTCATTTCCTTCTCTTTGCTATTATGCTAAGATAGGGTGGATAGTATAGCGTGGTCTTGGTTATGAGATGGAGGGGGATCATGCCATGAAGAGGGAGGGGTGTTTTGATCATGAGGGAAGAGGATTATTAGATGGGGTGGAAGTTTTACTTTGAGACCACATTTATAGAGTGATCATACAATGGAGTGGAAGAGGTAATTTGATCTGGACAAGAAAGGATGTCATTAGATGAAGTGGGGGAGAGGGGATTGTGAGAGGGGGATGAAGGGATATCTTTCTCTTGAGATGGAAAGATATCATTAGATGAGATGAAAGGGATATGTTGTTATTGATTGGAAATGGGATCATGATATGGAAAGGGATCATATGATGGAGGAGAAGGGTTTCCTTGATATTTATATGTTGGGGAATCTATGTTAGCATGCTTTGGATTAGGAGATGGACATAATTCATTTGATATGGATGGTGTGATGAGGGAGGAAAGTTTTATAGACTCTTCAACTTAGATAGATGGATTGATAGGGGATTCATTTAAGATTTAGGGCATTAGGGTTTATCTTGATGTGGGGGTGATGAAGGTGGATGCATGATATGGGAAGATTGCAACACTTTTTTTTTTGCATGGGGAAACAACCACCTTTAAAAATAGTCCTTGGAGGATGTTATTATGTGAGAAATTGGATGACTTTTCTTGGTAATAGTGGGGTGATGTGGATTTTAAGGATGTGGGATATGATCAAGTGGAATAAGAGGTGGAAGCTTCCATGGATTGGTAAATTGAGGATGGGAATGAGGACCTTGAAAAGGATTTGGAGGGGAATTTTAGCTAAAGGATTGGTTTCTGTTGTCAAAGGGGAAGGATAAGAAAGAGGAGATGGATAGGGATTGGATTATGGTAGGGAGGATGGAAGCTTAGCACCAATGCTAAGGAGACATATAAGCATGGCATCCTTATAATTATGGAAGTAGGAGGTGAGGATAAAATTAGTGGTGGTGGATGGGGATGATATGGATGGGATTTGAGGGGAGCTTTGGATGGGGGATTGGTGGAAAATTGGAGCATTTTGTCTATTAAAAATGGATTCAAGGTGATCCACAATGCTCTCATTATCATCATTGGGATTATATTCAGTTTGGTCAAAAAGGCTATCCTCATCATCATTGATATGGTTGGGGTTGGTTGGAATGGATGAAGTTGGATTAGAATAGATTAGGTTGGATGGAGGATAGATTAGATGGTTAAACATGGTGGAGGATTGATTGGAAGAAAGATTGGTATTGATTTTGGATGAGGATGGAAATTAGGATGATGGATTAGAAATGAACTTGGGGATTGGAAGAATATGATCTAAGGATGAAGATGGAGGATGGGATTAGATTTGGGGATCAAATCCAAGACCTTAAAATGATTTGATTTGATTAAAGAGGATTATCTATTCTTAAGGCAATGAGTTGTTTGGAAAAATTCCTTGAGAGAAATGTGGTCTTATGGTGATGGAATGTAATTCCATCACCATGAGACCACATTTATTGAGAATTTTTTCAAACAACTCACTGCCTTGTCTATTCTATTACTTACTATTATTCTTTGATATATTTTTCCCAAGCATCCAGTTTGTTGAAAGCACCTTTTGGGCTTTTATTCATAGAAACAAGGGAAGTGAACTATTTGATAAAATTATTTGGTAGACATGTATGGAAAATGTACTAAAATAGACAAGGCGTTGAACTATTTGAAAAAATTCCTCAAAGAAATGTGGTCTTGTAAGGAAGATAAGGTAACAAAACAACTTCCTACACTAACAGAGGAGAATAATGCAAATTTTCTGATCTTTAACAATTACAGAAAATTAAACACAAATATCATGCATAGCACAACACAATGATTTACGTGGGAAAAACCCTTTCGGGAGAAAAACCCCACACTCCAAAATCTGCCCAATATATTATTCAAAAATCATAAAGATTACAATATAGTTGCAAAGCAAGCTTCTCATAGGATTATCACCACTCAGAGATATAGAGGCAACACATCCGCTATCAGACTCTCATAATACATTGCAATACACAGGCGTAATACAATGCCCTCATAAAACAGGGTTGCCTTCTAGGGCAATTCAATCTAATAAAACATTGGTCATCCAATATGAGGCATAATGATGAATGGTCCGATGAAGCTAGATAGGACCTTTGAGGGGATCCCCCCATGCCCCCTCGTCGTGGATAAATAGTGCCTTATTTATCAATAGTACCTTATGTAATTGCAAGGTTGAGACACATTTTAGCCTCATGGTGATGGACATCACCATGAGACCACATTTCTTTGAGGCATTTTTTTTCAAATAGCTCATTGCCTTGTCTATTCTATTGCTTACTATTATGCTTTGATAGATTTTTTCCAAGAATGCATAGCATAGAAAAGACAGTGAACTATTTGAAACAAGAGCTACAGAGCAACGAAGTTCCTGCCAAAATGTGTAAGAATAGTCTTGTTTTTATTTGTTGTGTCTGCTATGTTTTAGCAAAAGTGTTGATATTATAACAACTTAATAGTAATATTGAAATTTTTCAAATGGTGACATGTAATACCATAAACAATATTAGGAAATAAGGAAAGTTGTTACAAATAGGAAACATGTATTTCCCTTTCAAAATTAGCAATCTGTGTATTCAAATCAAATAGACAACTCCTTGGTTTATGCTACAGTTGACACTGTTGTAATATTTTTCATTGAACTAAATTCTCAAGATGAAGGAACTTTCTGATTGTGCATTTTATGTTAGCTTTCTACCTCGTACATTTAAATACATGTAATGTCACAAATATCTCTTCTCATAGTTATGACTATGATGGATCTTTTTCTATTTTATAGGAGGTAATTTTTTGGTCATACAAAAATAGTGACAGAAAAATTGATTGAATTCCTCCAAACACATTATTGCAAGTTATTCTTCAACCTTACTGAAATCTTGATGTAGATTATGGTAGGTAGACAAGATTCAAATGAGCTAATAATAGCCAACTTGTAGTTGCATCTTTACTAGCATTGGGTGAGGGACATCCAATTTCTCACAAGACAAAACCAAAAGAATTTGAGTTGGGCACTAATAATAAAATAACCAACCCTTCAAATTACTTATAATTTAGCTATTTTATATCATATGGGATAGATTGATAGCTTAATCTATATGATAGTAGAAGAAGAAGAAAGACACAGGGAAAACAATTTCAAATTCATTGAAAAATAATGTGATAAAAGAAAACAGATGTAACAACTTAAATTCCTAGAGAAAGAAAGCATAACGGGGAAAAAAAAATGGAAATGTGGATTTTATTACATCAAAGAGTTCAACGAAAATAAGAATATTATATTATCCTGCACAAGATATAATGTTCCAACTCTTACACAACTAGTAAAATGAGACAAGTACCAGCCTGAAGAAATGTACAGGCCTTATGCTCAACTAGAGTGGATCAAAAGTACTTTACAAATCATGATAGAAACAACCACTTTAAGAACAAAATGATGCTTTTGTTGTTATTCACATTATCATGGATTCAAAAAAAAATCTTAAACCCAGGTTTTTCGAAAGGAACACAACAAATTATTTTCATAAATCTTCACAACCCTTAGAATCATGGATCCAAGCTCTCCAAAATTAAAATATAAATCAAAAGTCATCATTGCTTATAAAAATAAAATTAAAAAATGATAATTATAAAAATCACTATGACCATTAGCTCTTCCATAGCAAGCAATATCCGCATTCTTTTTCCTTTTCCAAGTCTTCTACACAAATTGCATTACCTATCTTAGAAGACTTAAGGATAAAATTTTTTTTGTAAGTGTCGTAGTGTGTCCCATGGAAAATGTGATTAATATAATCGATAAGGATAGAAGAGGGCTTCTTTGTGGAAGGAACTTGGTTTTCAAAAATCATGCTTTTTAAAATCACTTTAGTTATAATATCATGATGTGAGAGATTTGTCATTATCAATTCTTATAGTATCAGATAATAGATACTTACCTATTCAAGATCCCGAGTTGCATCAATCCTAATTCTTTTCCCACTGTTGCTTTGGGCCTCAGACACTAAATAACCAACAAATATACTTAATACCTCTCATGACCATACATCAGGTAGATGTTATCATGCAAAAAAATTGTAAGCCAAGGGTTAGAACAATAATAGATGAAGTTGAAAGAGAAAATTACCTTAAGCTTTGGCTTGGTAATGACCAATGTGATAATAGCATCTAATGTCTTCTATTAATTTTTCAAGACTATTAAACCTTAAACTAAAGTCCACATCATGATGTACTAAATTCAAAATGATGTTTTGTTAACTATAGAACATTTTTCCTCTTATGTATTCATCCTTCCAACCATTCTTAGATATGTGTTTGTAAATTCAATAGTATTAAATTGTTTGACTTCATGACCCTCATGCTTGCAATGCAATGTAGGGTCAACTGTAGAAGCGCAGGTTCCTAATATAGGAAATTGATTTCATTCCATCTTTTGATGTGTTTTTGGTCCACAAGATACTCTATTATGTTTCTATCCTACCAACTATATTTCAAATGCGCTAGGGAGTTGAATAGTGTAAGACTATCAAGTAGATGACCTTCATGCTTGTGACAAAATACATAGTCGAAGTACTACAAAAGCTCCTATACATCACTTTTTCATGAATTCAAGTTTGTAATATGCATATTATCTCTAGTATCCTAGTCCATTTTCCACCTTATTTTTTGTACAACATACTTCCTTAGTTGTGTTGATTTTCCACCTTATTTTTTGTACAACATACTTCCTTATTTGTGTTGATTCTTTTAGCTATATTTGAGTATGTGTTGGTGAGTTCACCAGTATAAAACTCCCAAGCTCATGACCTTTGTAGGGATTTTTTTTGGAGATAGGATGTCATTTAATTGCAATCCTAAACATTATTTCATGTATCTCCTAAGCCCTTGGAAAGTGTTCCCCAACACTAGGATTAGAAAGAGATTAAATTTGAATGAAATAATCATGTTAATTGACATTTGTAATTAATTTTAAATGATAGGAACGTGTGAGGGAATCCAAGATGAGTTCCTAAATAATAGGAGCACATGGAGCGCCCACATGGAAGGTGGAACCCAACTTGAGTTAAGTTAACTGTTTGGAGAAAAAGATAACACTTTTGTAATGCATGTAAAGATCCTGGAAGTTAGGGATTGATGTTTACATGCATGAAGTTTAGTTTAGTTCAATTCAGTTATGGTTCAATTATCTTCAGTTGCATGTAGTTATTTTTAGTTGAATGCTAGTTTACTTCAGTTGACTTGGAATGCATGACTAATGACTTCATTTGCATGACAAATAACAAGTGATACATTCAGTTAAGTGGGGATGATCAATCATGCATCCTGTTTGCATGAATTGATGGAGATATATGTTTCAATTAATAGAGATTAACTTGGACCCACCTTTGGCACCCAAGTTGGCATTTTGGAGTTAACACTTTTGCATGATAAGATATTTTATAAGGTTGAGTTAAGTGGGCCCATTCTTGGGTGCCAACTTTGAGGATAAGCTTAGAAGATATCTTCAGAATCAACGTTGAGTTATGACTTCAGTTTGGGATGCCCAAATGGATGAAGGACTTGGTTTGACATTGTTCTTCATTGTAGAACTCTACTTGCAAAGAATAGGCATGGGTTTTGTGAGATAAGCATTATGATTTGTAATTGTAAACTCTTCAAAGTTTACAAGGCTCATTATTGTCTATTTATTGCAGCAAGTTGAAGAGAGTTAATCAGATTTTATCATAGGTTGTGAAGAAGATTTGTTGAAGGAAAAAGAAGCATCTCAAGCAAGGATTAGAATTATTGTAATCTTATTCTAAGATTAAATAATACATTGATTCTTGGTGGAGTTTTTTCTTGAAAGGGTTTCTCCACGGTATATGATGTGTAACTTCTAATCTTCTAGCCTTATTCTTCTACAACCTTCTATCTTCATTCTAAAAATGGTAAAATGTATCTAACCAGATAATCATCTACAAAGAATTTTTATGAAAGAATACTTAATTAGATAAAAAAATTCATAGTTTTACAAAGCATTAAGCTATATAATTACCTCAATTTTTAGCAAAATTACTATTAAAAATCCCTTTGCATATTATTTTCATGATACGATATTTCTATTATACATAATTGTTTCTAGAGCTCCATGGTAGTAAGTCTGTAAGAACTAGAACATTAAAAAGATAGAAGTACTGAAAGAGGAAAATCGACCCATCATTCCCAAATGCATTTACAAAAATTATGGTGCTATGGAGTTAAGTATACCTAAAATTTAGATAATACCATGGGTGCTACTATCTCAATCACCCAGAACACATGATCCATGAGAAGCATTCTTCTTTTGATTGTAAAGAGTAAATCACTTTGGAACTTTTCATAATACTTAATTAGATTAAAAAAAAACTAACCTCTTTAGTATAATGGCTCCTGTCCACTAACAACATAATATTTATTAATGGTAGATAGCAACAAGAATACCAACCTCAACACATGTTAGCAAAAGAATTCCCAACATGTTTAGTGTAGTTTAACTATGAATGTCTATATCCAAAATATAGGAGATGTGGAAATAAGATCAATATTGATCCCAAGTTATCTTATTGATCACATGCCATGTGAAAATAGAAGTGCCTTTGTCAGAATATGAGATAGAAAAAGAAAAATCCTCCCACATTTTGGGCCTCTCTATTGGACCCATCATCAAGGAAAGGATTAATGAAAACATCAAAAACTAATCAATCTATGCAATTGATCCCAAAAGAACATTGCAATTTGACATATTTCAAACAAAGCACCCTAAAATTGAGAAGACTTATCAAATATTCAATAGGAATAAAGAGGATTGACTTGTGCATCATCTGGGAAAGCAAAAAAAAGATTTTTCACACAAATCAATAGGAATGGAAAATATAGATTCCAAAATCAATATCAAAATCCAAAAAAATGACTTGTCCAGCCTTTCAATGGGAAATAGACATGGGTAATTTGTCATAGTTGATAAATAAATGAAGAAGGCCAATCAAAAGGTAAATCAAAGGACTAATATCGGTACAATATGTGACCAGAAAACTTTTTTAAAAACATGTACTGGAAAAATAAAACATAACCATCATAAAATAAAGGATGGCTCCCAATTAAGTTTCTTCATAAAATGGATTAGCAGAATAATCATTTCCTCAAGACCAAAGTCATATTAGGAAGATTTCTCGATGATATCCATGCCAAGTCTATTTCTCCTTGAAGATATATCAAATATGAGGATTTCTAGTCCCATTAATTATCCCCAAAATAAATCTCAAAAAATCCATTTAAATAACAATGCAAACGACCTCTAAATTAAACTTTTGAAGACATGCCATCTAAGAAAGGTAGATGTAGCACCTTTAAGACTAAATCTAGCATTTATTAAAGTAGTAAAAATGCAAGAAAGAAGCTAAATCCAAGCCCACTCTAAATTACTTCCCTAACACAATACTAAGACAGTGCAAAACAAATGATGCTTCAAGACAATGTTAGGCAGAATGGAAACAAAGGATTGCCTTGAGGAAGTTGGATGTGGGAAAGCAGTAACTTGATCATCTTTTGACCACACGCAAATACCTATCCAGAAATGCAAAAAATATGCCCCAGGGCCCCCAAACATTAATCCATACAATACTTTAGCATGTTCCAATATATGGGGGTTCTAGGACTTATTCTTAAGAGAAATCAATGCACTCAAGGAGTTGTTGCAAACCTTGAAAAGATCTTTTCAATATCAAAAAAATAGAAATCTACAACCATGGGGGGTATAACTTTTAATATTACTACCTACAATCCAATGGCCAAACCTACAACCATGGGAGGTAAAATGGTTTATGTTCAGATTGTTACAAATGCTATTCATTCAAACCTAATTGTTCATAGTGCTCTCATTACAATGTACTCTAGTTGTGGTCTTACCCAAATATGCACAAGTCAATCTTTGAGAGAATAACTAAAGTAAATATCCAAACAGGCAAGCATCCAAATGAAACATAAGCCAATGAAAATGAACATGGTACCTATGATTAATGATGTGATGAAGGAGTAGCTGAGGACCTACATAGAGTCAATTTTTGATTGTTTATCAACAATATCAAGTTCAGATTAATGGGAAACAAAATACACTAACATGAAATAAAGAATTTCAATTACAAACTGTCTGATTTAAATTTTAACTGTCCAAATTGGAAGAGCATTACAGTTGATAACTATACCACTTTTGCAGACCACTTTAGTCCAGCAAGTGAGACACCCCTTCCCATCTACCACTATTATCGACTAAAGTTCCTTGCCAATTAGATTGAAGAAAAATGATTTTTGAGATATATTTTTCTATAAAATTTGCATCTATACATTGTTAATAGATAAAAGATTTTGAAATAGAAAAAATATTTCACCCCTTATTGGTTAAAAAAAGAATTATTAATAAGTAGTTAAGATCAAGGCCTTGCCTATAGTTCTATTGGCACGAACTAAAATAATCTTCAAAATGTATGACATGAAAATAAAAAATTTTATTTTAAACATTTAATATGTTAAAAACATAATTTTAGATGTTTATATTAAAAATTAATAAATATTAAAAAATAAAATTATTCTTTAAATTTATGAAAAATTAAATTATTTTATTGTAAAAATTGAACTATATACAAGATAATCTTCAAAACCATACCGCATTTATATAACAAGTGCTCTAAAGAGTTGGAGTCCCTGCAATGGAGCAAAAATTGTCTATGATATTTGAAGGTGTAATGATAGGTGTGGTTGAAATGTTTGCATAATGTTGAGCAATTGTGAGGACAGAATGGCATAAAGCATGATGATATGGTGTTGGAAAGCAAGTTTTTTTAATGTATGTATATATATATTCGCACATACATAGACATAGATATATAATGATAGTGCATATATATGTAAATCATGGAAGTAGAAACAGTAGATAAATCGAGTAAGAGATAGGTGTGGTTTTCAATAACAAAATAAAACATTAAGAACATTTGATGGAGCAAGGGAAGACAAATAATGTATTATAGTATGAACAGGTAAACAGGGTTGTCGTAATCAGTTTTTCCATAGCATAAGTTAATGAGCAGATAAAAGTTTTGTTAATACAGATCTCAGCTATGCGTCTTTTCTCTTGTGAAGCCTGACTCATCATTTTGAATTGATCTTGTAATTGCAAGTATTGTGTAGGTAGATATTGTGGGTAGATGTATGACTCATTTTGTAACTTGTACGTCTTGACCAGCCATATTTAATAATGAAGTCAATAAAGAAAGAATTAATGATTTTGAAACAAAATGAGATATGTAGGTAATTTATTGTACATATGCATATTCAGATTTGTATCTATACATGTAAAATTCATTTATAGATGATAGTTATATATAAAATTGAAAATTACATGTTCATATTTATTTCCTTATTTAACCGTAGCAAGCATACTATGTATTTTGTAAATAGGTGAAACTAAAAACACTTGTAGAATGACTGTTGGAAATATATTTTAAATAAACGCTCATTTGTTGTTTGATTAAGCGTAAACTATTTAGGTTAGTTTATACATTTGGATAAGTTGTTCAAAGTATTTGTAAATTAGTCTAGTGACTATAAATTGTGGTAGCAAATTGTTGAAAACATGTAAAAATTGTTTGCAAATTGTTCTTCAAAGTAGATAGTAATTTTACTATGCATTTTAAAATTAAATTAATGATTATCTATGTATTGTGAAAGCAAGAAGTAGAAAACATTAATTAAGAATCTTCTTCAAAACAGAGTATAAGTCAATTTAATTTAGACAAAAGTTGAAGATTGAACAAGGTGAGGTCAAAGCATATGTATAGTTAAACTTAGTAAAACAAATTAGTATTGTAGTCATATGTATATTGATATATTGCAACAATAATAATTGAACCAATACATGTAACGAAATAAATGCTTACATTTATATATATATTCAATTTAAATTTAAAAATGCATTAGAAATCATAAATTAATATTGAATTTAATTCAAAATTATAAATTGCATTTGCGGAAGAATTGAAATATTATATTTGTGTTTCGAATGTTGATACTGAATATGTGAATGTTGTGCTTGTGAGAAAAATTATTGTAATTATTCTAAACATTTAATGTTTTTTTTTAGAAATATATTAGTTTGCAAATAGAGTCTAATTTTTAATAATTGTATGTATTTAAATTAATTTAAAGTAAGCTAATGCACTCGACTATTGAGAAGATCTGGAAATTCACTGTTGGAAATACAATTTAACTATTATCAATTTTTTTATAAGACATGATTGGAAAGTAAATATAAATTTAGGTAGATGTACTTTTTTTGTTCAAATTTTAAGGTGTCAATATAAAGTCTTAGAAATGCCTTTTTTTTTCATTTGCAGTACAATAGACATAGTTCTAGATGTGAGTGCTTTCTAGTAACTTGGGCATAAATTTCATTTTGATTTAATAAATTCAATTTCAGCAATAGAAAAATGCTCAAGAAAAGAAATAAGATAAATGATAAATAGGTATAGCAGAACACAATACTGTATAGTGTCAATATGAAGAATGCATGGGAAGAGACAAGCACATCAACAACCCCATCAAATATTACAAATGGAAAAGCTCGTTAGATTGAGTAGTATTATTAAAACAAATCAGGAAAATAGAAAAAGCATGAGGAAAATAGCATTGGTCAGGATCGAATTGAAGTCAAATAAACTTTGTATGAGCAATATGCATTTGTATCAAAATCAGAATAAATATGCCCATCTAAGTACCGTGTGTAATAAATGTCATATTTGATAGATTACAATGAACAATATAATGTATAATTGATGTGAATCCAAATAGTTTTATGTGCATAGAGTCAATGAACTTGAAGCATGTGGAAACGATAGCTTCATTGTGATTATAGCTATGTGGATATCAATCAGCATCAATTGAGCCTCCTTATCAAACTTCACTGATATAGGTAATTTCATGAAGAGATTAAAGGTAGCAATTAGCTTATGCAACTAATAGTTGAAAACATAAAACTTGCAAATATTAGAAAGAGAAATTGTTTCATATAGAAGACAGTGAAAATGAGAAAATTGGTACAAGTATGCTTTTGGGCACTCCCGGGAGAACAACAAGGATAGGAGCTTGATACCAAAATCCATTGATGGGGAGTGTGTTTGAGTCCATTAGAAGCCTTGCTAGTTGTCGACAGCAAAGGAGCAAGCATTGATGAATTATGGTGTTAACTCTGGAACTGAACAAGAACAATCAATGATAAAGACAGTGAAAGAGGAAAAAGAAAAGAAAATGTAGAATACAATAGTGTAAATAATGTTAAAACTTACAAATGGCTTGTTTCTTGTTTTGAAAATGAAAGAAATTATGCCTGGTAGGAGACACAATTCTGATGTTGATTAGTTTTCTTGAGAAAATGAATATACAATGTAGAAAATGAGTATGAACAAGATATAGAAACTTACAAACCACTTATTTTTGGCCTTGAATATGATCTGTATAAAGCTTCCTAGTAGACATGGATTTTGTAGAGATATGAAGCCACAATAAGGTATTTTTTTGTGTCGAATGTATAAGATGTAGATCCTATGAACACAGAGAGAGGAGTGTGTCATCAAACAATCCATGCAAGTCAATAAAGAACTTAATTTTTATAGAAAAACCCATTAAAAAGAGCTGAACTAGTGTATATTGACATTAAACAAAATTGGAAAATTGTGTATGCATAAGCATGTTGTTAGAATGCTATTGATGCATAGAAAAAGAAAATGCAAGAGGACAAGGAAATGAAAAAAGAGTAGAATCCATGAAACATTTCCAATGTCTATAATTAATTTTTATTGTGTCCACTCATGCATTGCAACTACACTTGAATTTATTGAATGAAAATGAATTTAGATCAAAGCAAATGGGAAATGTTGTAAGGTTGTATGTCTTTTACAGTTTTGTTCTATAGTGGCTTACATATTTGCATTGTATGGGTGAATGTGTGTTGATTTTTGTTGTTTCCATCTTGTGTCTAAATCTGTATCCTTCACTATCCTTTATGGGTTAGTGTCTATTGTGGAGTTAAATACTTAACTGCACTTCAACGTATTGAATGAAAGTGGGGATAGTTCGTAGTTTTAAGATTTGTTGATTTTCAAGTTTTAGTTGTGTTGAGATAAGTATTATTTCTCTTGCAGGAACAATAGGTAGTAATGCATAAAATTCAAAAATGTAAAAATATATAGAGTGACAGTGCAAAGGATAGAGGAACTTACAGGTAGCTTGTTTTTCAATTCAACTGCAATGGGCATAGATCCTGTCAATAGAGAAAGGCTCTTCCTGCATTAAATATTGTAAGGAGATGAATAAGCATTGCAAAAAATAATTAATTGAAATATATTTGGCATTACAAAAAGGTCTAGGAACTTACATTTTCTCAATGGCTCATTTGCAATACTGTAGAGATAAGATCCTATGAAGAGAAACAAATTTGATCAACATTAAACAATACAAAGAAATGTGTGCAAAAGCAAAGGAAATGACAGTTTATTTGATATTGGAACTTACAGAAGCTTCGTTCTTTGAGTGGAACCCAATCTAAGCAGACAATAACCCATAAACACATTCCAACAGAGAACCTCTACAAATGAGAGAAAAATGCAAATAACACTTTGGTTGAGAGAATTTAAACTTCAAGCCCAAGAAATACCTCAAATACGAACGATTGTCATCTTCACCCAAATAAATTGAAGTGCATATAGCTACTTCTATTCTTAATCATGAATGGAAAAGAAACTCACATTAATGAATCACAGTGTCAAATATCTAACTCCAGAATAGATAGCAATCCATAGAAGCAGCCACTAGATAAGAAAGGGAAACCCATATTTACACTCACAGAAACAACCCAAGCAAATGGACAAAGGACACAAACAATTCTTTGGTCAACACAATTTAAACTTGAAAATTAAGAAATATTGAAAACTTGAACTATTCTCGTCTCCATGCAATGAATTGATATGCAACTAACTATTTAACTCGGCAGCAAAAACCAATCCATAAATAATAGCAAAGGATAGACATAGACATGCAAAATGCAAACGACACAAAACAATAGACATTGACCTGTAATATGCAAATATGTAAACCACTATAAAATGACAATGTCAAATACTCTAAGCCTTTCAACAGACAAAAATTGAATGATTTTATTCAAAGAAATTTTCCATTTACTTGCACCTAATTTTCATTTGCATTCAATAAACTCAACTGCAACTCTAATGCATAACTGCGTTGAGTAGAAATTAACCATAAAATGCAAACAGATTTAAGAATTCAAAATAAAAGCCATAACTCAATTGCAATTGCATATAAACGAAACACATGATTATTAACAAATTCTAGTGCGAACAAAGAAGATGAAAAATTGAGTACATGACACATAAGAATGAGAGTGTTGTAGGTGTGAAAACCAACCGTAGATACAAAACATGTAAAAATCAAGGAAAAGCAAATGAGCATTGCATTTGAACAAGGAAGACAAACAATGTTGTTTTGAACATAGTGGACACTTCACATCATAACCTATTGGAGAATTGCAACAACATATAAATTATAAAAGAGCATGGAAAAGGGTATGAGAAGATACACACATCTGCTTTTTTACCCATTAGCAATCAATAAAAATAAGACACGAAGAAAGTTGCACTGTCTTTGAAGGGAAAAAGCATGTAAGTGGATCGGTAAGTAGAATCAATTGTGAAATAAGACAAATGGATTGAATGCGCAATATAAATTTTCTGGATGTAATCTAAGTACTATTATTGTGTTGTGTAAATGCCTCTATTGCTTTACTGTTTTTGTAGTAACATCTATTTAAACAAAGATTTAGTTTTCCAAAAAGGCATGCAAAGAACTGTACAAACTCTTTTTTTAGATAGAAAATGCTTTGCAAAAACATCTAATGTTGATTCTATCTCAAAGTAGGAGCCTAAATTTTTTGGAAGAGTATTGGAAAGGACAGAATCATTTTTGTAGACAAGTATTTTGTCAACCAAGAAAGCATTGTATCCAAAACGTCCAACTGTTTTTTTTGTAAATAATTTATGTCACATAAAAGCATTGTCTGACTGGTATAGTTGTTTTTTTTATCACAAACATGCATTAGTAGGATGTGCAGAGAGCAAGAAGCATTACACATGAAAGTTTACTTACAATTTTTGTTCAAACTACATAAACTCTAATTTATATGTATAGTATGTTGCGTGGAAAAGAACAATAAACAAGTTTCAAGTAATGTGTTGCATAGGAGTGGTCAAAATAAAGTAAAACATAAATTGTAAGTGTCTATGAAATTGAAAGCAAAGCTATTCATATGTATAGTGTGCATGTTTGGAATAGAACAAAATATGAGTGTCAACCTGTTTAGTGCATAAAGGAACTAAAAATAAAGGGTTGGATTGGTTTCCATAAAGGATTTAACACATTTGTTCTCTTGTTGGCTATGTCCAAAATATATAAGGAGATTAGACTCCTAGAAATTTTGCTTATTGACATTTGTTGCATGCTAGAACATTGCATTTCCTCAATCCTGGTTCACAATCAATAAGCATTATATTCATGACACTGCAATTTGCATGATTTGATATAAATGAATAAGAATTAAAAATAGAATGGTGCAATGTAAGCACCTGTGCAAAATTGCAAATGCATTGTCAAGTTACTGGAGATGTTTTGCTACTTGCTTCACCTACAATTCATATGATGCAATTATCCATTGCAAGGGTGAATGTCCCTTGCAGTTGAAATTTTCGTAGTAAGAACATTACTGTGGACATGTCTCTCCTATAGTATTCAAATGAAATTGTAGCTAGCTTGGGGAAACTATTTCAGAGTTGTTGTTTGTGCATATAACAGTCCACAGCTCCCTCTATTGTGTGAACAATACATTGGAGAAAGTGGTCATAGAAAAATCTTGTGTCAACTCCACATGCAGTGCATCATGCAGTATCATTTTATGTTCTTTGTGTAAAGAAAAATCTTTGTCTACATGAAATGTAGATTGGTTCGTATGGGGGTAAGTGAACATTTTTAAGTCTTAGTGTTCCTGTCACCTACAGGGGTAGTGCAAATGCAATTAGCAATAAATCATAACAATGCTCTATTTACAAAGATCGCTATAGAAAATCATATATGGCAAAAAAAATTGAACAAAAAAATACGTTATAATGTAAAAGCTAAATGGTTGATGTGTATACTTCCATGTTTGAGGTCTTCAATGGTTCTAGAGATGCTTTTGTAGATGCATCATTGAGTTCATCAATGAAACTAGACTGTGTTGTTTTCATCAAATTTTTGCCTTTGGGCCCAGAACGAACAATATGGAAGGGGCTTTTGTTGATGTCAAGATCAATTGAAGCCTTGCATACAACTTTGTGTGGCTGATGGGAACTATAAGCTGCAACATAGAGAATTGTCAAAATGCAAGTTTGCAGATGAAATCAGTTTAAGAATTGAATGGCATTGAAATAGTTATAACAGTAAACTATTCTATTAGCAAGTTTATTGCATTCAAAACAAGCTGAGAAAACTCTTTAATAAATTCGAGAAAGCAAAGTGTTGAATTCTATATGCTATTGCCATGATTTGTTCAAGACATCTTACACTCACAAAATCATCTTGGTTCTCCCCATCTTTAACTTGCAACTCATACTGTGTTGGTGCTTGGAAATGGCTAGTAACAACAACACCAATTGATCCAATAGAGAAACTGTCATTTGATTGGATGAGTTGCGAAATGGTTGTGTCGGGAATCAATCTGTGTTCTTGACAGACTTTCTCAATGGGCTCAATAGTGCTCCTAGTAGTCAAAACAAGGGAGTAATCGACATCTCCTCTTTCATATTGTGTTTTTTTTCCTAATCACAAAGTTCATGAGGCGGACACTTCTATCAGGTGATAATAATGGCAGAAATGTGTCAATTAATTTTTTGTTGATGTTTGCAGTGATTGTCATTTGACCATAACTATCAACCAAATCAACATGCACAATTGGTGCTTTTGGTGGTGTTCCAAGAGTTGTGGTGATTGCAGGCCCATAAACAGCAAAAACATCACCCTCAAATGCCAAATTTGTTTGCTTCGTACATATATCAAAGATGGTTGAAGGCTTTGCAATTGTTGCTTTGAATCTTCATGTTGCGATATGAAGAATAAGCGAAAGTAAATTTTTAATTAAGCATATAAAAAGTGAAATCAATTGCGGAAGATAATTTCCTTTTTTCATCATGTTTCTCAATTGTCTAAGCCATCTTTTGTTTTGCAAGAGAACCAGATTGTGTTTTCCAAGTGCCTCTGCAAATATATGAAATGAGATGTTTATGTCAAGCATGTAATAACAGAAACTGAAAGGAAGACATTAATGAGATTTGATATGTTTTTGAAATTTGTTATTTCCAAATGTGTAGGGATTACCTATTTCTAGATGTTTTGAACGATGTGTTAGAAGGTGGAAAATTATGAGATCTATGTTCTACGAAAGAGCACAATATTTCCAATCTACAATTTTCAATTTATTATAAATTTGATGTGTAAGAAAACTATTTCCAAGCCTCTAATAAAATGTGGTGTTGTGATGCATAACATTTTTGGATTTTATAGTATCTCTGTAATTAAAAAACTGTACCATGTGTTGTTTTTTTTCAATATTTTGCATAACACCAAACTTGTTTTAAAACAACCATCCAAAAATTTGCAATATCACAAGCATGGAAGATAGATGCAACTGTATGATTTATACTACTATTTTTTGAATAGTAGAGAGCCCTGAAATTGGCATAAGTACAAAAAAAAACTAGTTACATGCATAGATTATAGGAACCAAGTTGGATACTATTAATGACAAATCAAATAACAAATAGTAGAGACTTTAACATCAATCTAAAAGGTTCATGTCCATTAAGTAAATACTATGAGCATGTGGTTGTTGGTGGTTGTACAATCTGAAAAAGAGTACTTACTCTTGTAATTTTTTCCTAGTAAGGAATCATGTGGTATGGAAAGCCCTAGCAATACTTTGTGTGAGAACAAATATGTTTTAGAACAGATATATGTTGAGTCGCAAATGCATGGCCATATCAATGATTTGGAAGAGCAATATTGATGGTCCTCACCATGGACATTGGAAAACTGGAGATCTGCATGGGCAGAGGTATGAACACAAGCAATTAACTTGTGTAGAGACATGGACTGTATGAAGCAATACCAATGCAACTATTCTTTTGCACCTACATAAGTCTGATGTTGATTATGTACATCAGTGTGGGCCATTGATAATAGAAGAATGCATAAAGGATGGTAATTCGAGATAATTGCAATTGCGAGGTTGGTCTAATCACTAGAACTGAAGGGATATTAAAAAATGGTCTGACCAATATGTATCTAGAACTCTGAATTTGAAAACGTCAATTTTGGTACTTTGTATCCAAAAGTGATCCAACAAAGTGCCTAAATGTGTTGTTGGCTTGTCAATGACTAGCGACAATTTGCATTGTTCCATAAATTCAAGCAGAAGCGCTTTTGATCTTGTAGATTCGGTGTGTTCAGTCTTGCATATAGATTTATGATGCACATAGCAATATGCATGTGCAAGAGGTCAATGGTTATTGATTCTAGATATTTTTTTGAAAATTTTTGAAAGTCTTGCACCAAAACTATTTTTCTTGAGCATGTTACTAGCCCGTGAATTCTAGTTGCTATATAGCAATTGTGTGTTTTGTCAATGAAATCAATATGATCAAGAAAACCATGTCTCGTCTCTTGGAAGCAAAGGAAAATTGCTTGTAGCAAATCATGGTCATGTGTTATTTCTTAGGCATGTAGTGCAAAGCCACGTGTGTTCAAAGAACATATGACAAAATGGTCTAGAGAGATAGACAAAAGGCTATGTTGCACTTTCCATTGTGCAGATGCCACTAGGCATTGCATTTTACTATTTACTTTTTTGGACACTCTAAAGTTTTGTTCTTGCAGTCTATGTGTCAGATATAGTGATTCAATGTTTCTTACACGTGACAAAGCAGTATAGACAAGGCCATGATGATAGACTTTACATGGGTCAAAAGCAATTGCATCCATTGTCAAACCCTGTGCTCTATGGATAGTTCATGCACATGCAAGTTACAAAGGAAATTGTGCTCTGGTCACTATTTTTGTTACCTATTTTGATTTTTCTAATGATTCTCATTATGGGTGTCCAAGAAGGCATAATAGAATCTATGTATAGATTTTGCATCTTCTTTTGACGTAATTTTCCAACAATTGAATCATTGAATTGTACCTAAACAATGTCTTCTTGCTTGGTTGTATACAATTTGAAAATCCCATTTGCGCCATTGACCAGTCCATCCTCTGTATCGATGTTGAAAGCAATCAATTCAACCAAAATGTCTTGCTTCAACAAAATCATAGCAGACAACGATGATTTTGGAAGTTGACATTGAGTGATATCAATTGTTATGCCGTGTTTATCAATTGCATCTAGAACACAAAGCTTTGTCAGTAAATTGTCTAGCATTTTTTTGTTGTGCATTTCGACTACTATATTTCTATGAAACAAATATGGAAATCATGGATCATTCAGAGGTGCTTTATAGGACATTGTATTCAAAAACTAGATGTCCTTGTTGTTTATTGTCCAATTCTAGCACGATTAAGTATAGAAATGAAATGTTCATTTGTTTGTTTTATTACACTATGTAGCTCAAAGCAACTGACAGTGTCCTGGTCCAAAACGTGTATGACATTTTTTCATCTATTATTGTATCTTCAAATATCCAAGTATCACACATAGGTTGTGCCTGGTAAAAATCACCACAGAAAATGATATCTATGTTTCCAAAAGGTGTTCTTGATGTGTGCTTGATTTGACAAAGTCTTTTGTCAATGTTGTAAATCATTTTTGAACCGACCAATGACACTTCATCAATAAGAAGTATTTGCATTTCCTCCAATTTCTTGCTAAGGGAATCAGTTGTGTTTGAAACCAAGGGTAGCATTTTTGAAGAATTGCATAGCAATTGAAAGATTGAATGTGCAGTGATGTCGCCTGCATTGAATGTGGATTTTTATGTTGAAGCAATAATTATGCCCTTAGGCTTTAATGGATCACTATCCAGTTGTTTATCATAGTATCGAATCATTGCCTCAAAAAGTATTTTTGTTGTATAGGTTTTCCCTATGCCAACCCCTCATGTCAAGAATAAGTACAGTGCTTTTTTTGGAGCAAGCCTTTTTGTCATTAGCATGTCCTTTACTATTGATTATTGTTCTCTATTCAACTGCCTTCATAATTTGTAGTATTCTTCATTGATTAAAAGAAGTGGGTGTGTGGTTTCTGAAAATAGTTTTTTGCAAATAGAATCTCTGAGCTTTGTATTCCTGATATGCTTCAAGTCATTCATGATGTCATATTTTTGCATCTCATTTTCCTCTATATTTGCATTGACCACATCTACAATGTCAATTGTTAGGAGGTGATCATTTTTAGCCTTTGGGGAAGCCTCATCTATGTCACCCCATTTAGGGACGATATGTGCAGTGAACATATTTTTGATATTTGTGATTTTCTCCTTGTTTGCATTGAATGTTGTAGTCCATGTTTCATATCCAACTAGAAGACTTTGTTTAGTACATCTAAAAGGCACATATAGCATTTTTTTTCTCTGCAATAGTTTTCAGGTTCAATGTGTTGATTGTATCTTACATAGCATATGATCTATGGTGTTGCTCTTCTTTGCATTTTCCCCGCTTTTCCAAAGTAGAAAGTAGTGTATTTAGCTAAAGATATATTGTCTAGAGCTTCAATCCATTGCATGTATTTTCCTACTATAGATGCACACGTGATATTTTCATAATCATCTCTCTTTTGCCAACAACTTAGGGCTTTTTAACATGTAGACTCAGTTCTCTATTGGTGATGTATTGATGAAAATAGTTGAGTATTTGCGCAATGGAAATGATAAAATAATATGAACGGCTTGATGGCTAGACATTTGTTGATAGTTAAGAAAAGCCTTGCCTAGTTTGCGTATAAATTACACTTTTCCATCGTATGTAGCTATGCATTTGTGTCTCAATTTCCGAAATGGAAGAGACAATGTTTTATCTTGTTCTATCATATATGAGCTACAGTAAGATGCAACAACATGTGTCCAAAATAAATTGTGTATATGTATTTTCATACCATAGGTTGGGTACTTTCTTTGCAAATGCATTTATCCAAATGTCAAATGGCTCTCTTTTTAGCATGACAATTTTGCATGTCAACATCGATTGAAGCATTGTAATGTAGTCAATTTCATTCATTTCCAATTCATGCAAGAAATATTCAAATGAAAATTCCAATCTGTAATGTTTATTTACCAATTGTTTAAAAAAAAAATTTCCTTTTCCTTCATTGTCACATCAGGCAATGGGAGCAGTTCCAAAACAGTTGTTCTTCTCATCAGAGGCAAAGGGAAACTAAATCTACAACTTGAAATTTTGAATCTCTTGCAACTCTTTGTGTGATGATGCATTTTAATTTTGGCAAGATTTGTATTGAGCAATAGTGAGTCACATAAAATATACTTTTCCACAAAGCTTTCTATTTAAGAACTTGAGCATTTGCCATATACAGGTGCATCTTTTATCCATAGCAGGAAATGAACATGTTCATTGCCTCGATTTTGGAATTCTGTAACAAAAGAATAGTCAGTGACTTGTCCCAATAGCTCATGGTTTTTTAGCATCAATTTTTGGAATGTATTGACTCTGTGATTGAAATAGCGGGTGCAAAACACAAGATTTTTCCTTATTTTTAAATCCAAGTCTTTGTCATCTATGGTTTCATTATATTTAGATTTGTGCAGGGCACATATTCCATGCAAAGCTTTGCAAAATTGCTCCCAAAAATTCTCAATACTTGTTAACATCACAAAGAAGGTTGGAGGTCCCAATTGTCTTATCATTGGAAATATGTTTTTTTTTGTGTTTTCCAAATAATCGGGAGAGGTTCTAATGATTTTTAATGTTCTATAGCCTAATGGGGATCGTAGTATTTTTTTGAGATTTGCTAGGTTGCGTACGTCTTTTGTAAGCAATTTCCCACCTTTCAATTCAACCTTCTGTATGCAAACCCATGCTAGCGAGGACACTTGGCAAATAATAATTTTTATATCCTTGAAAAAAATGTTTGTAATGTGTTGTGCAAAGTCACTTTCTTTATGCATGAGCTCCCATCTTGCAATTTTTTTGGTATGTCAAATTTTTAGTTATGTTAGTTGGGTGTGTCGAACCATAGAACAAAGTCGAGAAATTCATTTCCTCTACATACATGCCTTGGAAAATATCAAGAGGTTTGAACCTTTATGATGGTGCAATTTCAATTATTGTTGTGTCAAGGTCTTTGACTGATTGTGCTCCATTAAACCAATGTATCACTGATTCAACTATTAGATCCTCATCATCTTCAGATGTGCCATCTTCCATAGCTTGTTTTTTTTTTGAACCTATCTCTATTGATGTTGTATTTTTTGTCAACAATTCATGTCATTCTTTATTTATAGAGATGTTCTATTTTTTGTATAGCGGTGTTTTGGATAGAGCAATCAAAGCATTCATAACTATGGTAGTTCTAACATTTCCCTGTGTATATGCATTATCATATTCTAGCTTTCGCTTTAGCCTAACCACTACTATTGTGGCTTCATCTGCTTGCCTAGGCAAGGCTTGTTGTACTCTATCAAAGTATACAAGAACATTGATAATTGTCCTGAGCAAGTCATACTGCAAAACTCCCAATTGCCTAATTTGTGCAAAATCCATGTGCAAAGACACAAGTCTTTCTTCAAGACTAGTCAAACAATGGACAACATCTATTTGTGCATTCTGTCTTATTCTTGAAGGCGCAACAAAACATGGAATTTTTCTGTTTAGTGTGGATTTTACACATTGTTTGCAAATGGACTGGCCTATCTCCATCTTCTTTTCATATGCCTGGTCGAAATCCAAAGAAAATGTGTCTATGAGTGCATTGTCAACTTTATAGATGTTGTGATGGAAATGCAACATGTCACAAATAGAGCATGGTTGTATGGGAGTGTCATTTATCATTTGCAAATACGAGCTAATAGTTTTTTGGATTGTGTTGTTTTTGCTATGAGCATTTTTTTCCTTTTTTTTGCTAATTTTTGCCATTTTCCTTTTGCAATATTGAAAATCTATATGGTTTTTGTGTATTTTTTTACAAGGGAAAAACACATTTGTGTTTCCCACTTCGTATTTTCCTCTTCAAAGTGCATAGTGATTGTCATTTTCCTGTATTTTTAGTGGGGTCACAATATTGAATTTTTCTATTTGCAGTGTTGTACTATGAATAATTTGCAATGGGTGGGTGTGCATTGCGCATTTGTGCTTTCAAGGAGTGTAATGTTTGATGCATTCCAAAATTTGTTTTAGCAATTGTGTGTCTTGTTGCATTTTTTTGTTTTTTACAAGAACTGTTCACATTTTTCATTGTCTTTTATGCAGTAGAACTTGACATATCTTGAACATAAACTGGATCGTTCATAGGGATGGTACGTGTGAATTGTTCTTTTTCTTGAAGAAGTTCATAGTGACAATGACCTGACCTATTTCTAAAACAAATTAAGTTCATATTTATTTTTGGGGTTATCGAGTTAGAGTATCTTTTTCACTCAGGAAATGGAGATAATTGCCACATGTATTTTTGCATCAAAAATATGTGATAGCCATAGCAGAAAAAATTTAGTTCCTTCAAGCTGGATTTTTACATATGGCACGCCAATTCTGGAAACCAATGACTGTAAATGTAGTAGACGATTATTGTTGTCTACACTACCCGTAGCAAAACCTTCAAAAAAAGCAATTGCATATTTGTTCTGAATTTTCAATGCATTGGCCAATGAATGTGCCATAAATAATCGCAAAGCAATTGGATGAAATTGTTTAAGAAGAAAAAAGTTATGGCAACAAACATGCTTTCTCCACATGCACTACAAAATGTAGGCAACCTAGAAATCCCAATTGTTTCAAACACATTTCCTATTGCATGCCAAATATTGTCGATATTGTAGTTTGGAATTTGAAAATGTGGCTAGACATTATTGATGAGAAAGTATGTGTTTATTCATGAGATGATAGGCTCATAGTGGCCAACAGCAGGAGTTATGCCATGGAAAAGAATCAATATTGCAAGATTAGTTGTGTGCTCATTGAAATTCAAGTACATTGTTTTGTGTGTCAAAGACCAAATGTGTATTGGAATGTCTAGCCAATAAGCCAACCATTTTAGATAGAATGTGTCACCCCATAGCCCAGTCTCACCATTGCTATTGATTTTTGTCATTGACAGCCTCATTCTTCGAAGGTACGTGTTTTTGTCATGTACTTTATGAAAACTAATTAGCATTGTTAGATGCAAATCAAGCTCATTAGAATTTAAAGCTATAGGACAACGATTATGAAAATAGTTTAAAAAATGATCGACCAAACCATTTTGTAGATGTTTTGATGTATACCAGCAATGCACTACGACATGTACTGTGTCAAATAAGCAATTGTCGACTTTGTAATTGAAGGAGACTATTCGAAAACAATGCGCATGGCGCAAAGCCTCATCAATAGATGTATAAAATGCATTTGCAATTGGCTTGTAGGTTTCTACTATGATTGGCTCGTGGGATAGTTATTGTCTCTTCACACAACGGTTTGAAACCATATGTGCAGATTCAATGTCGAATATTTTTAAAAACAAATAATTGTATTGACAATTATTCTTAAAGTAACTATTTGAATGTATTGTTCGATGTTTGAAACATTGAATACATACAATGACAAACGAACAAGCAAATACTTTCCACAAGCAAGTCCAATACAGAGCTCCCACCTATAGACCTGTGATGGTAGTTGCATAGCAAGGAAGGCAAAATGCAAATAACAATTTTAAGATTGGGTTGTGTAGCTGAAATAGAATTTGTTTTAGAGCTAGTAAGCAGCACAACAAACATTTGAGAACTACAACAAAAAAATAAACATGGATATTTACTACTCACATAAATCAACAAAAATTCAAATTGTGATGATATATGGCAACAACAAAGAGCATATACAGTGCACAATCTATAAAAAATGAACAAAATATATTCAGCAGCGGCAATTTTGTTCCAAAAAAAGCAAATGGATCAAGTAAAAACAAAAAGGAAGCAATGAAGTTTGCTACCAACACTGTCAGGTTTTGCAACTCCATGCATCGTTATAGCATTCATACATATATGTGTACTAATAGGCATATGCATATATATATATACACAACAATACATATATATATATATACACATATACATTTGTATATAGACATATATGTATAAGTGCAAATGCAATATTGCAACTTAAAAGAAAGCTTTGGACTGTGAATCTGTAAACACCCAAAGCTTTGCCATGCAAGAGAATTTCTATGCTCGTCGAAAAGGCCAATGCATAATGCACAACACAGAAGGAAAAAATAATACTATGTCATGTGTGTCTACTATGAGAAAGGACATTGTAAAATGCAGTATGGAAAAAAACTCTATGCTCTCAAGTCCTAGAGAGTGCCAGTCTTGGACTGCTCACAACTATGCTTTATCATTTTTTGCACTCTAATTGTTTTTTAAAGAATGCAACTTTTTCTTCGCATGAATTAAAACATAGAACTAGTTTTCCAACACAACTTTATTGATGGTTGGTCACTACTAGTTGGAACATAATAGAAATGGCCAAAATCTATACATGGAGAGCTAGGGAGTTTTGTAGTTCTATGAAGCTAGCTAGTTTGTATATTTTCTTCTTCTTGATCATGAACATGATCTTCACAAGTGTTTCTTCTTTTTTGCATTTGATTCATGTAACAGAACAAATCCCATTACAAACACTTGCACATAGATAATCTAGTACTAATATGTATAACTCAAAATATGAATAAAATTTTCATTTCAATACTTGTTCATCAATGTGGAGGAATATCATTGTTCAAGAGCATAATAACAATATAAAGGTAGAACATGACAATAATTCAACAATTGCTAAGAAGAGCACAAGGAAAATAGACTTTGGACATGAATAAAATTGCAATTTAGTAGACGTCCCAAATTTAAACGGAATATTTTTCTTGCAAGTGGAATTGGACGCAAATATATAAACTAGGCATAAAAAAGAAACTAAACTTACAAATTTATGCCATAGCATATTAGGCACTTGATCTCTTATGCTCTTACATATGCAACCAATGGTCTCAGTCACAATTGTCACCTAAAAAAAACAAAGGACCTATCAACCTTAATAATAAATAGAAAATATGTATAACCATGTATTCCAATTTCCAATGCTCAATAGTACTAGCAGTTCTAGAGCAAGCAAGTCAAATACTATAAGCAATGCCACTTATGTACAAAGAAATATGCAATGAAAACATATATATAGCAAAAAACATTAGAAGGG
Organism: Sequoia sempervirens; assembly: GCA_007258455.2. Lineage (NCBI taxonomy): Eukaryota > Viridiplantae > Streptophyta > Pinopsida > Cupressales > Cupressaceae > Sequoia > Sequoia sempervirens. Next base: position 468,087,845 of record VDFB02047230.1, read on the forward strand.
TATAAGCCTATCACAATTATGCACATGGCACTAATAATAATAATTATTATTGTAGGAAGCTTTGCTATTGGAAATATTTCATGAGTGTGCTGGTATAGTCGTGTCTTTCCATGGACTCATCGTGGGGACCCGTGACATCTTCAACACTACATTTGAATTTACTATTTTCAAGCTCTCATTTATTGTGAGTAGACTGAAGTGCACCCATTATTAATGAGTTATGGTCTAAATTTTTAAATCTTTCAAACAAACTATTATCTGTGATTTTTTTTTCATTTGCTCAAACCCATGCCAAATCAAATATATCTTGAATAGGTAGGCATCCTTCAATGTCTATCACTTTTTTCATGAGCACACAATAGATTTGAATTACAGAAACATGGAAGAAAGGTCAAAAATATCAGAAACAAATCACAAGTTTGCTAAAATAGAGATTCATCCATAGGAACACTGATTGGTAGGGAGCAAAACAATTTCCAAACTATACATAACAATTCAGACAATGAAATATGTGCCTGTTGAAAGGGTTTAAGCCTATTGTATTGGAACCAAAAAAAAGCCACTTGTAAGTTTCTATATCTTTTACATTTCCGTTCTATCTAGTTTGTTACATCTTTGTGTTTTATATGTTAATACAAAATGGATAGGAAAATACAAAGCATTTGTAACTCTATATGTCTTTTACAATGTTGATCTATAGATTTTTTACATCCTTCCATTTTATGACTTTATATGTATTGTTTATTGTTGGTTGTATTTTGTCTATTGATGTCTATTCTTCACAATTCTTGATTGTTTCTATCACCTAGTTTTTGTTCTTGACTTAAACACGTAACAATATAACTCATCAATGTCTATCTTTTTGCTAATTTCGGTTAAGTAAAAAGCCTACGTAGGTACAATAATTCAATGCGTGTTTTTTTGACATGGACTTTTACCACTTCCTAGTCACTAATTCTCATGCATTGCAATTGGATTGAAATGTAGCTGGCATTAATTGATCTCTTCACCAGATTTAAAGACTATTGAGCAAAGCATTACTTCCATGGTCTAATCATCTTAATAAAGTATTCCTTGATAATAAAACCTGTTAAAAAAGCAAACATTTTTAATCTCACATATCCTTTACATTGTCTTTTCTGAATTGTCTAATCAATTTCTTAGATTGTTTGATGAGACTGAAATCTGCTTCTCCTGAGTTTGTAACTTGTTATATATTTTACATTGCTATTGGTTTTTTTCTTCTATATACTTTATAAATGTTGAGTTCCCTATTGTTCACCATCCATGAAGCAACTAGTCTATTGTCTACTATAGTAGCATGCCAACTACATCTTGGTCTTGTAAACAAGCATTAGATTTAGGCAAATGTCAAAGCTCCCAGCATAAATTTTGTAATATTCCACAAACATGCAATGCCATGCATGCCAGCTACATTTCAATCAATTAGATGAGCATGAGAATTTTCCCTATTGGAAATATAGTAATGTGTTTGTATGAACCAAGAGATTTTGTTAGAAACCCTAGCCGACATAAACAATGAACAGTAACAAATGACAAGAATATGGAAAAAACAAAAATGGCACTTAAATTTATTTTGCGTTCCATGGAACTATTCTACCAAAACATAGTCCCACTTGTTTTTTCTCAAAGTCTCCATCCAATCCAAGTTAATTGTATATCTATGAAACAACAATAGTTATCCAAATATTTCCACCTGTTCAAGATATTTGCACTGACTTGTCCATTCCTTTATCCATAAGCATTATGCACATGTTCAAGAAATCATTGTCAATATGTCTAGAGGATAAGTTGCATTGTTACTAGTAGTTGTGTTGCCTAATTGGAAATTGTCATGCATGATTGCATAGATTTTGTTTACTATTAAGGTTGATAGGTGCCTTGATAGTAGAAGCAATAGCTTACTATTCAAAGACAGTGAAGAGATGTAGCTAGAAAGATCAAAAATCACTTCAAACAAATAGCATTTTGATTTTGTGATTCTAGCTACCTTTGTTGAAAGCACGTTCCCAAAATTCGAAGAAGCAATAGCAACAACATTGACACAACTCTGACCACCAGAACAGTAGCAGTTGCCACCAAATTATCGGAAGCCAAACAAGATTGAAGTATAATTTTGAATAGTGACCTCTGCAATTGGAACAAAGGATATCAACTGCATGAGAGAAGATCTAAAAAGGACATGTGCATAACACAAAATAAATAAGAATCTTATTCAATATTTGAAATGAAAACTGAAAATAAAGATGGAGTGTGCTCTAATACCGCATTCGTGCATTCGAACAAACTGCAAAGTCTTGTTAGATGGACAATGGGTCTATAAGACCATATCCACAATCCTTTAAACAACAGAAGAAAATTGCATGAGTGAAAATGGGAAAAGACACTACATTGTCTATTGTGGATTTAATCTTAATCTCTATATGTCACATAATGCAAGCAAGAGTCCAAAATGAATGTATAAGACAGACTATTTGAAATCTAACTCAAATCCTACTTCACTTTTTGAATGTCTATCTCTGCATTGTGAACAACAAAGGTTGTCATAGCTCCACATCTGAGTGCATTCTCACTCTATTTAGCTATGATTAGCTTCAAAATTGTTCCAAAAAAAGGTTAGAAACACTTATTATAGTGCATTAATTGCAACTATTTACCATCTCTAAAATGAATGACATTGCAATTCACCTAACAAACAATGTATGATTTTATCAGTCACAATATGAAAACAATACCTACATATTTGATCAATGCATCTGGATTTCCATGTATTGTTTCTCATTCTTTTGTACCCATGGTTTTTTTGCAGATGCATAAACTAGTTGAGACCATACCTCCTCACATTCTTGCAATAGTATGTCAAGTTGTATAGCAGAGCATTGATTACAAACAATAAATAGTTGGCATAGAACCCTACAAAATCAACAAGCACTGGAAAAGACACTATGCAATGCATCTTGAAAGAACAACAGTCCTTTTGTTTGAAAAACCATGTATATATAGATACACATACATATATATACATAGACATATATATGTATATACACACCCAATTATATGTAGACATAGGTGCACATATATATGTATATATATATATATATATACGCATATATCAAGACATACTTACATACATATATATGCATACACATATATATATATGTATAAACATATACACAAGGAAAATGTAAATATATATGTATGTATATACATACACATATGTAATTGTATGTGTGCAGAGTTATATATGTGCATATGCAAATACATAGAAACACATATATACATGTATGTACACATAGCTTTATATATACATATCCACACATGCACATATATGTATGTGTCATTTTGTAGTTTCTTACACACTTGTATCTTATAGGTTAATGTCCACTATTTTTTGTTGCTTACATCTTGTGCACACAAGCATCGCATTGCAACTACACTTGAATCTATTAAATAGCAATGAAAATTAGGTTGAAGCAATTGGGATATATCTAGATATAAAATTGTTAAATTTGACATCATTACAGCCCCAAATCTTGACAATAGTATGAATTTATGGAAAATGCACTTGCATCTATTGAAAACAAAAAAAAAATTAGATCCCAGTTAATGCAAAATGCAGGGCACACACACATTTATATATATGTATACATAGAAATATATACATACACATATATATAAGTTTGCATATATGTATGTCTTTGTGTGCACGTATGTACATACACACACACATATTGAACAATAGATATTAAGGTGGATGGAATACTGTCTTTTTTGCTCAATTAGGGTCTTTCACCTAATGAAAAGAGATAGATCCCACACCCAAAATCTAAGTGGTTCACTCAATCTAATGTATGTATGATGAAATTATGACTAAATTTATTGATATAAGTGCTGCTAATTGATAAAACTGATTGATTAGGAATGTAAAACTATTTTATGCAACTTGTTTGAAAACACATTGTGTAATACAAACACACCTAGAAATGTGAACAAAATTGAATAGAAATGGATGAAACTGAATGTGTGCACCTGAGATAGTGAAGGAGGCTGGAAATGACATTTGAAATGTTGCTGATGTTTGAAATTTGGCCTACCAGGACTCATTCTCCATTCTGGGTGAATTAGTCCTAGTTATGTGAAACTGACCCAAAACCCATTTCAAACAAAAGGGTATCCAGAAATGTAGAAAACTAAAAATAGGCCTAGAAGTGGGACTCATTCACCACCCATGGCGAATGAGTCCACTTTTGAATTTCTGAGAATTCAAAAGAGGAAACAGGAGCTCTCAGTCTGCACTTTGGCTTTCTATAGGTGTCTTTTTGTGAAACTCTGATTTTTTAACCTAAAAGTGAATTTTTGTTGATATTTTTCCTTGAACAAGAAGACAAGACCTAAAAAAAAATTCAATGCAATCCTCAATGATTTCTAAGCCTCCAAGATTCCTAAATCTACAAACACACAAGAAGAGAAAGAGAAATGTTGGATGTTAGGGCATGGGGGTTTGCCTTGGTCAAACCCCTTTTAGGTAATTAAAACAAAATAGAGAAAGAATATAATGACACATGCAATAATGGATTTGATTACCTTTCCATGATGTTTGATCTTGAATGTTTGTAGCAAAACATGAAGAATTTTCCCTTGAATGTCTAAAAATTGCTATCTTAATGACTTGGAATGATGAAACCCAAATTTGCTTGACTTGAGATGGAAGAATGATGGATGAATAATGAAGAATGGTTATGTTTTAGGGTTTAGAGACTTGATTTTATAGGAAATTCACCTAATTTACCTGTAAATTGGATCCCCGACATGTAAAAATAATAAACTTAAATTTTAGTTTTTCCCGCTCAAAGGTCAAAATTGGCCCAAATGGGATTCATTCTCCACCTTGGGAAAATCAGTCCCAGTTGGGCCCATTTGACAGCTATGATGCTAGGAAGTAAAGACATAAGGTTTATATGGTGACTTTGTCAAGTATTTCATCAAATATTGCCTCGGGGTGCACAATATGGGGTAATAGGGGCCTATTAGTGATGATGTGAAGGTCAATTAGGGATTGGGACATAGAATTCAATGTGGAAGTGTGGTTAAATACACTTTACAACACTAAAATGAGGTCCACACAGCCTAGGAAGGCACAATATCCAATGTGAATGTGTAAGACACATTACAACACTAGATTAACATTAAGTTTGTTTAAAAGCCTTCTATATTAGTGTAATAATGCTATTAAATACATTTTATAATGTTGAATTAAAGGGAAAATGGGTTCATTAAGTCTAGAAAAGCGTGAAATTCCTTTACAACACCTTTACAAGACATCAATAGATGCATGTTATTCACTTTGCAAGGGTCCAAGACCTAGTGTGGATGCATAAAATGCCTCACAACACTAAATCAAGGCCTCATTAAGTCCAATTTATCATGAATTATTCCCATTTCAAGCAAGAAATGTCCATTTTTCTACGCCACACACACACACACATATATGTGTGTGTGTGTTTATAGATAAGATGGTGTTAAGTATCTAACTCAACAAAAGGACCGAACAAGAAAGGCTAACCCATATTTAAACTCACAGGAACAACACGAGCAAATGGGAAAACAACACAAACAATACTTTGCTCAACAAAATTTAGACTTGAAAACCAACAACCCTCTAAATAGCATAAGAAAATTGAATGAGTGAAAATGGGAAAAGACATTGCGTTGTCTATTGTGGATTTAATCTTAATCTATATACGTCAAACAATGCAAGGAATAGTCTAAAATGAATATATGACACAGTATATTTGAAATCTAACTCACATCCTACTTCACTTTCTGAATGTCTATTTCTACATCGTCAACAGTAGAGGTTGTCATAGCTCCACAGCCAAGTGCACTCTCACTTTGTTTAGCTACAATTAGCTTGAAAAATGTTCAAAAAATGTCACAAACATATACTATAATGCATTAATCACAACTATTTACTATCTCTAAAACAAATGGCATTGCAATTTATCTAACAAACAATGTATGATGTTTATCAGCCACAATATGGAAATAATACCTAGATATTTGATCAATGCATTTGACTGTCCATGTATTGTCTCTCATTATTGTGTACCCATGGTTTTTTTGCAAATGCATAAATTGGTTCAGACCATACCTCCTCACTTTCTTGTAGGAGTATGTCAAATTCTCTATCAAAGCATTGATGACAAACAATAAACAGTTCGCATAGATCCATGTAAAACCAATAACCACTTGAAGAGACACTGTGCATTGCATCTAAAATGAAGAGAAACCTTTTTTTCTTTCAAAAACCACATATATATGTATATACACACCTGATTATATGCAGACACAAGTGTATATATATATATATATATGTATATGTATATATATACATATATATACATATATACATATATATATATATATGTATATATGTATATATATGTATATGTATATATATACATATATATGTGTGTGTGTGTGTGTATACATATATATCTACATATATATATATATGCGCATATATCAAGACATACGTACATGTAAGAACATATGCATTGACACATACATATACATGCATACATTTAAGTATGTACATACATACATACATACATATATATATATGCATACACATATATATGCATAAACATCTACACAGAAAAAATGTAAATATATATGTATGTATATACATTCATATATACATATGTATATACATACACATATGTAATTGTATGTGTGCAAAGTTATATATGTGCATATGCACATACATATAGACACATATATGCATGTATATACACATAGCTTTATATATACATATCTACACACGCACATATATGTATGTTTTGTTTTGTAGTTTTTTACACGTTTGTATTTTATGGGTTAATGTCTACTGTTTGTTGTTGTTTGCATTTTGTGCACACAAGCATCGCATTGCAACTGCACTTGAATCTAATAAATAGCAATGAAAATTAGGTCAAAGCAATTGGGATATATCTAGGTATAAAACCATTATATTTGACACCATTGCAGCCAAAGGTCTTGACAGTGCACAAAGATATATCTATATGCACACACACATTTATATACACACAAGTATATCTATATATATACTTGCATATGTGTATGTCTTTGTGTGCACATATGTACATACACACACATGTACAAAAACACACATATATGTATGTATGCATATATATATAGATAAGACAGTGTTAAGTATTGAACAACAGACAACAACCCATAAAAGCAGCCCATGATTGCAAAGGACCAAACAAGAAAGGCTAACCCATATTTAAACTCATAGAAAAGACTCGAGCAAATGGGCAAACAACACAAACAATACTTTGCTCAACAAAATTTAAACTTCAAAATGGAGAAATATTGAAAACACAAACTATTCGCATTTTCATCCAATAAATTGAAATGCATCTCACTATTTAACTCGGCAACAAACACAAACCCATAAATAATAGTGAAGCATAGACATAAACACACAAAATACCCATAAAGCCCTTTCACAAACCCTAGTTTTCCTAGAAAGCCTAATCTATATTCACATTCACACAACACAATCTAAGCAAGTTGATAGAGAGCACAAATAATACTTTCCTCAACAAAATTAGAACTTGAAAATCCAAAAATATTTAAAATATGAACTATTCTCATCTTCATCGGCTAAATTGAAATGCAACTAACTATTTAACTCGACGGCAGGAAAAACCCCATAAAGAATAGAGAAGAATAGACATAAACATAGAAAATGCAAAAAACAACAAACAATGGACAGTGACCCATAAAATGCAAATATGTAAGCCATTATAAAATGACACTATAAAAGACATACAAGCCTACAAACACTTCGTCTTTCACTTCCCATACAATAGATATAAACCCGTTCAATAGAGACGGATTTAATGATTATATACCCAGAAATCTTCCATTTACTCATCCAATTTTCATTTCCATCAAAAAAGTTCAAGTGCAATTGCAATGCATACATGCACCCATAAATACACTTCGTCAAACAACTTTGAAAAATGAGAGTACAACTCAAATAACACTTTGGTCGACATAATTTTAACTTCAGGGCCAAGAAATATTTCAAATACGAACAATTCTCATTTTCACGCAAAAAATTGGAATGGACCTAGGAACTTCCATTTTTAATCATGGATAGCAAAGAAAACCTAGGCAAATGGACAAGTAACACAAATAATACTTTTCTCAACAGAATTAAAACTTCAAAACCAAGAAATATTCAAAACATGAACTATTCTCATCTTCATCCAATAACTAACTATTTAACTCAGCAATAGACACAAACCCATAAAGAAGAGCAAAGGATAGACATAAACATACAAAATACCCATAAAATCTCTTTCACAAACCCTAGTTTTTCAAGAAAGCCTAACCCATATTCACACTCACACACACAGTTTGAGCAAATGGACAAAAAACACAAATAATACTTTCATCAACAGAATTAGAACTTGAAAACCCAAAAATATATAAAATACGAACTATTCCCATCTTCATCGGATAAATTGAAATGCAACTAACTATTTAACTTGGCAACAGACACCAACCCATTAAAAATAGCAAAGAATAGACATAAACACACAAAATGCAAACAACAACAAACAATCAACGGTAACCCATCAAACGCAAATATGTAAACCACTATAGAACGACACTGTAAAAGACATAGAATCCTACAAAGGAATCATCTTTCTCTCCCCATACAATAGATATAAACCCGTTCAAAAGAGATGGATTTAGTGATTTTATACCCAAACATCTTCTATTTACTCATATCCAATTCACATTTCCACTTTAAAAGTTCAATTGCAATTGTAGTACATACATGCACCCATAAATACACTCTGTCAAACAACCTCGGAAAATGAGAGAACAACGCAAATAATGCTTTTGTCGTTCTCATTTTCACACAATAAATTGAAATGCACCTAGCTACTTCCACTCTTAACGATGCGTAGCAAAGAAATCCACTTTAACGAATCATGGTGTCAAGTATTTAACTCAACAATAGATACCAACCCACAAATGTAGCCAGCGGACAAGAAAAGCTAACCCATATTTACACTCACAGAAACAACCCAACGAAATGGGAAAATAACATGACTAATACTTCGATCAACAAAATTACAACTTCAGAACCAAGAAATATTCAAAACATGAGTTGTTCTCATCTTCATCCAATAAATTGAAATGCAACTAACTATTTAACTTGGTAATAGACACCAACCCATAAAGAATAGCAAAGAATACACACAAACACAGAAAATGCAAACAACAACAAAAAATAGGCATTCACCCGTAAAATGCAAATATTTAAACCACTATAAAACGACAATGTAAAACACTATAAACCCATTTAACAAACAGGTTTAATGATTTTATTCCCAAACATTTTCAATTTACTTACACCTAATTTTTATTTCCATTCAACAAACTCAACTGCAGTTGCAATGCATGACTGTGCCCAATAGAAATTAACCATGAAATGCATAGATACAAAGAACTATAAAACTGGACTGTAAAAGATATAGGAGCTTACAAACGCTTCATTTTTCAATTCAAAATTCGTAGACAAAACCGAAGAAATCAAAGCGTAAAAGATAGAGTAACTTACATACGCCACCTTTCTCGCTTCCAACACCATAGATGAAAACCCTCCCAATAGACACAGATTTTAGACTCTTAGACTCATCAAACAACCTGAGCATATGACCAAATGCAAACTGAAGTAAAACTTAAGAGCATAACCCACAAATGATGGTTGCGCTCTAGCATACTCACAATAAATGAGAGGACGCAAATAGTAAATGCAAATGTATTGCTGAAGACACCACACGTCCCCACAGAGAGTCCATGGAAAGACATGACTATACAAACAAACTCATGAAATATTTCCAATAGAAAAGCTCCCTACAATAATAATTATTATTAAAAATATTTACAAAATGCCAAAACCACAAGGAAAATAACACCTGCCAATCACAAAATTGCAAAATCAGGAAAATAAATTCGCTTTTTCTAAATACTCCCCTGAACATAAGCTATACTCTAGCTTCATTTTTCAGCGTGATTCCCAAAGCACAATTTTAATATGCAAGATTGAGGCAATTAAATGCACACACCACGCGTCCCCACGAAAAGTCCATGGCAAAACACGACTATACAAACAAACTCATGAAATATTTCCAATAGAAAAGCTCCCTACAATAATAATTATTATTAAAAATATTTACAAAATGCCAAAACCACGAGGAAAATTACACCCGCCAATCACAAAATAGCAAAAATAGGAAAATAAATTCGCTTTTTCTAAATACTCTGCCAAAGATAAGCTATACTTTAGCTTTATTTTCTGGCGCAATTCCCAAAGCACAATTTTAATATGCAAGATTGAGGCGATAACAATAGTTCCCCGCCTTATAAAGGCAGGGACTAATAATAATTAACAGCATAAATTGTAATTAAAAATTAAATGTTAAACATTTTTTTAAGTATGAAAGAAAATTGATGGCATTTACTTTTAAGTTTTGGTAATTATTTATTTATTTATTGAGGGGATTATAGCTTACAAATTTATCCCTAAGCAATGACAAAATTAGTTAATTTGTTCATAACAAAAAAGTTTCCTTAAAAAAATGCTCAAAAAAGGGTTCATGAAAATGTTGTTTACAGGCATCATTTATTTGTATTCTTATTGTAAATAAACAACCTTTAAAAAGTTTTAAAAAATTCTGAAAAATTAGTTAAATATTTTTTTTATTATGGTTTTGTGGCAGAAAAATGCCTTGAAAAACTGCAATAAAAACGTTTATGGTTAACATTCCTAAAGATATGCCCTTATCGCTCAAAATTTTTTAGCCAATAAAATTGAGGAAAAATAATTTTTGAAATTTGAAAAGTTAAAAATTGTGCATTTAACTTTAAGAAAATTAAAATATAATTTATTAAATTTAAAATAAAATGTATGAAAAAAGAAAATAATGAATAGTGATTAGCTACAAGCAAAACATTTAATCACTAGTTAAGATCAAGGCCTTGCCTATAGTTCCATGGCAAGAACTAAAAATGCCTCAATAAAATGTGGTCTCATGGAATGCCATGATAAGCAAATGCAAATGGTAGCTGCTCCTAGTTACTAGTTATGCTATGTGAAGTAATTGCATCACTGCTTATGTTAACTTTCTAAAAAACTATATTGTAATTGAAAATTTGTCATCTATCAACATCTAGCTATTAGTTATATACAATGTGAAATTAAGTTTGAAAGATGTGCAATGCAATGTAATCAATGATATGAATATAAACTACACAAATCTATTAAGTACAATTCATTAGTTAAACTATTTATTCTATTGCCTGAGTGAAGCTTTGAACTCCACTATCACTAGGGGGTGTTGTCGTGAAATCTCCAAGATTAACCTATTCAACATCCAAAATAAGATATTAGAATGCCATTCATATAACGATGCTATTCACATGTAATATTTATAATTGTTTACTAGTTACATACCTCGGAAGTACTTGTCATGGTGTAATACGGAGGTGGAGGACCATAAAAAACATAATGAACACTATGACCCCGAAATTTCATTACAATCATTAAACTAAATTAGTTAATCTTACATTTCAAAAATGAAATTTAATAAATTAAATTCAATGAACTTGCTAACATTTACCTTAGTATCAGGGCTGAAAGCCTCATTCAAAATGGCATCTATCATTGCCAATCGGTCAGCTATAGACGTAGCGTAGGCACCTGCCTCCTAACTATTTGTGGGGTCATAACCACAAGTGGACTCGCAAGCTTGACAAACATTGGGTGGAACCCTACCCCTCGAAGTCTCCCCTTGCTCACGTTGTACTACAGGACTCACACACTCTATGATACTCTGTGTCAAAGAACTAATAGACTGTAGAGTCTCAACCTAAGCACTCTCCTTCACAACAGAAGGGATAGCCACGTGCTCATAAGTCAGTCTAGCAAGTGCTTGTCTCGCTGGCCACTAAGGATCAAGACGTGCCCCTAGTCTATCTTGTGTAGACCCACCACCTCTACCCTAGAAGTCCTGCATATCAAAATAGGTGGGGATTTTGTTGAGGACAAACTTACAGTAGAGTTTCCTCAAAAAATATTCCAGAACCTCGTTATTGTTGCATGGTCAAAAACCATCCACCACCTCTGCCAAAAATGGTCCTTTATCCCTTGGTGGTTGCACCAATGGATAGGAAACCTCTTGCTTGTAGAGTTAGAGGTTTATTTGTTTGTGGGTTAGTGAAAAGTGAACACAAGTCAAATTTTGTAATTTTTCATTTTTGACTTATGTGTAGGATAGTTTATCTATATAATATTTTCTGTACTCCCATCTCTTCTTTGCCCAACCACTTAATTGCTTGCTAATTGAATCTACATGTTTTAACATAGCTTCAAATGATTCTGCAAGTGTGGTTTTGTGCGAGGTTGAACTTGCAAGATCTTCCAACCTCATAATTAACTCCTCAAATTATTATTTTTTGTTTTCAATTTCCCCCATTAAATTTTATTGAGTTCCAAGGGGATGTAGCGGAATTGTTGGAGGATTTTGTTGTTGGATTTGGGATTGTTCTTCACCAGGGATTTCGGGTTGAGGTGAAGGAGGATTTTAAAGATTGGGAGGTTTATTATTTCCTGTAAATTAAACAAATTTACATCAAAAAACCTATTAAATCTACCTATTTAGAAACAAAAAAACAAAAAAACAAACAAAGCTTACTCCTAACACTTCCTCGATGTTGTGGTGGCATTTTGGTGAAGAATCAGCAACGATTTGATGAAGAATTTGATCTCCAAGAACGCAAGCATGCTTTTGAGGGTTTGAAGGCCATAGGCTTGGAGAAAAACGTAGAAATGAAAAATGATGAATGTTATTTTTTTCTTGTTATAGACAAGCATAACACGCTCGCATTATAGCGAGATTGCATTATAGGCTCGGTGTGACCGAGCCTTAGGCTATGTACACCAAAGCTATAACGCAAGCACGTTATAATGCACTTGCATTATGGCTTTTCAAATTTTTTTAAAAGGTTGGCCACTTTTTTGTCCCCCCATCTTTTTGCACTTGCCCTCACCTGCTATGGAATCAAGATTTATGAGAATTCACTATCAATTTTCTAAGGTATAAGAAATCAATTTATTTAGTAGATTCAATAAGAGGGAATGATTGTTTAAAATTTTCTTATAGAATAAGGACAATCTTTTTTAAAGCACACCAAAAATAAGGTAGAAGGGAGAGAGGAGACATACAACTTGTTTCCATTCATTTAATTCAATAAATAAGCAATGAAGGCATAGATATCATTTCACATAAGGAACATTCTTAAATTTTCTAATTATATCAAGTCACACTTCTTTTATTAATTAATACCATGAAAATGCATAAAGGATGATAATCACAATAAAGGCACCCAAATTTTTCATTCTACCAAAAATTATAGTTTAAGGATCATTAAAACATTAAAATCATTAGATAATTAATAGACATGATAAATACTAGATTTTAAGGCTCATTTTGACAAGTTCTCTTTGCCATGGTAGGGCTTCCAAATATTGTGGCAAACTTGTGCTCATTGTGGAGAACCCTCTAATCTCCATGGTGAATCCATATTTTGAACCTTCCAACCTCTATGACAAATACAAATACAAATACACTACATGTGATTGTAGATGATTTTTTGTCACAATGAACCCTATATTCAATATGAAGAATTCTTATTTGTTGTGGCAAACCAACATTTTCTATAGTAGGGCCTTCAAACACCATGGTGAATTAATGTTCGTTGTAGAGAACTCTTTGGCCTCTATGGTGAACTAATATTTTGTGTGGAAAACCCTTCGACCTCTATAGCAACCATGCATTTGTTGCATATGACAACATAGAATTCAGTTTTGTCATAAGTTTGAGAGTCTTAAAAAATAGATATATTTCTTCTTAATTTAAACATTTGAATCTATTTTTTTTCTAAGAAGATATCTATGCTAAAATTCAATTATACCTATGCCCAACACATAATGTTGAAATGAAATTGATCTACACAAGGATTTAAAACTAGATTGGATTCCAAGTGAAACTACTTCATTTCTTTTCCCAAGGCCAATTTTTTTCATAACTTTCAAACTTTAAGCATTAGTTTTCAATCTATAAAGTTCAACACAATGTAGATTCATCCAACAACACATAGAAAACAACTCCAAATATTCAAACTAACATTTAACAAAACATTGTAGTTCATTTTGAATTGGATAAACAAGTGAATAGTGTCCATTTCTAGCTTACTAAAAAACTACAAGAATATAACTTACAATAATCATGGATAAGGTCTCAATATTCATCCAAAAAAATATATATTATCATAACATATATAAATATTTTTGGGATTTGTTGTTGTACCTCACAATTGATCTCCAATTGACCATGCAGTAGCAAAGGTGATCATAGAAAAAGATCAAGTTGGGGAGACATGACTCCAAAAATTTGGCCTCTATGGTGGAGTGGGGTTAAATGACTCCAAAACTTTAGGATGTGGATTTGGTGATGACTTCTTTGTTAGGAGACTTCCTTGTATGACATACGAAATTAGATACTTGTATATTTTAGGCTTAGATACTTGTATATTTTAGGCTTAGATGGAGGGTTGGGAATAGATGAAGGATTAGGGATAGATGTAAGAAGGGGAGTAGTGGGATGATTAGGATTATGGATTGGAGAATGAGGATTAGATATTGGGTTGGGAATGAATGGAGGACTAAGAGTAGGTAGAGGATTAGTATTAGTGGGCGGGTCAAGATTAGATGGAGGATAGGAGTATGACGGGTTGGAGGGAGGATTAACATATGAAGGATTGGAAGGTGAAGTGAGATAGGAGGGCATGGATGGTTGATTGAGGTAGGAGGAAATGGATGGTGGGCTGAGATAGGAGGATGTGGATGGTGGATTGAGATAGAAGGATGTGGATGGTAGATTAAGATAGGATAAAATATTAGTAGATGGAGGATTGTGATCATGGAGTAGATGATTAGGATTATAGATTGGTAAATGGTTTGGGGGGATAACGAGATGGTGGGTTTGGACTAGGGATGAAGGTGATAGTGTTATTGTGCAAAGATGGAGGTTGAGATATGATTAGGGGAGAAGATGGAGGTGTGGATACTAGGTGAGAGGGAGATGTGGATGGGAGATAATATGGAGATGTGGATGGATAATATGGAGATGTGGATTGGGTAGCTAATAAATTTCACTTGTCAAAAGTAGCATAAGGATTGCTAATGGGTTTGGATGGAGGCATTATGGAATAGCTTGGATGAGTTATTGGATTTTTGAAGACACTTGGACAAATATTGCTAGCAATGATGACATCAAAGGGGTCTATTTCGTACTCATCTTGATCAACAAGACTTTCATCATCATCCTCAATATAATTGGGATCTCCCTTGATTACTATTTTTGGTATTTTTGAGGGAGGATAAGGATTTGTGATATTATATTGGATGGGAATGGATGAAGAGATGGGTTGAGATGATTCAAAGGTATCACTTGGGGTTTTGTTGACGGAGGTTCTTTCCACCCCTTTTGACTGTAGAACACTTCTTAGCGTAATGAGGTCAAGATTAAGCTTTTGGATAAATTGCAAAAACAATGATTAATTTATCTAGATTCTAATTTTATGATTTGTTTGAGGTGATATCTGAGTACTAGTTTGAGACCTGGCAAATGTTAATGAATTCCAATTTGGTTTTCATTTTTGTTGTAAATGATTCAGTGCAAACCAGGTTTTAGTTTAACTTGATATTTTTTGAGTTGATATCTTCAAATTTTCTCAAGTGGGTGAATGGGCAATGGGTTTCTTAAGACATGTAAGTAGATAAAAATTTGAGAGAAGAGTTGGAAGATATTTACTTAGTTTGAATGGCTGCTCAATTTGAATGTATTCCGACTCTAAGGTGTTATTGATGTATGGATTTGAGCATTGACTTAAGACATGTCATACTCCTGTTTTCGATTCTGATTTGGTAATTTAAGGTTTTTAAAGTTCTTGTGTAGAAGATTGATGTGATCATTGGTTCTTTTGGAGTTTCCTAAAGGGATTATTTTTATCAATCTTGCTTTATTGGATGGATTTATTTCAGCATTATTGTTTGAATTCTTATTTTAGGATGAGTATGGTATTTTTCGTTTGATGTTATTAAGGTTAGAATTTCAATTTTATTGATGTTATTATTGCAGCCTACGAATTCTATTTTCTGTTTTTGCCCAATTTTAAAAAGGCTTGCATTCTCTCTTGTGGATTGGGAATGTTAAAAGTTTAAGTAGAAGGTGCCCTAGACTTTTTATTTTTATTAGGAGCCACATTGAGCAAGACATCAGATGATTCTCAGCATGTGGATTTTACTTGGGAAGTTCATGGGTTCCCTGCTTTAGGGACTGAGGTAGTAAGATCAGCTAAATTCAAAGCAGGAGGTTTCAACTGCCATTTCTCTGTCCTGAATAATTGGTTTTGGGTCTGAAAAGTTCATTAGTAAAGTTTAATATCTAAGAGATAGAAAGAAAAAACAAATTGGACTTGATTGGTATATTACACTTGTTTGTTCTGAGCTCAATCTTGATTTTGGATGGTGTACAACCAATTGAACTAGCTAATGGTTATGAAAGAATATATCTAAACTAAACTTGGGTTGTATTTGCCAATTGTTGCTGCTTTAGCCCAATCTTGGTGTTAGATGGTGTCTACTAGTTAATGTGAGATTATTGAGTTGGTTTCCCAATTCCCTTAGTTGTCATCGTTGAGCAATATAAGGTCTTTAATCAGTAGCTTATGATGCTTTTGAAGCACATATATTTGGTCTCGCAAACTTTTCTGGTTATTGTATGGAGATACGCATTATACTTTGTAGCAGGGGTGTGTTATGCCCATGTTCAATAACTATTTACACAGGAAAAAATTTACTATGTCTTGGGGTGTTTTCTTGGTTCGAATTTTTTGGTTACTCTGAAACAATGTATGCCCAACGTGTGGAACTTTTGTCCTTGGTTATCAAGATTGAAATTAATTTTGTTATTGCTGTTTGCATTGCTAGAGAATACAGACATCAGTTTTCTGCAAACTCTACGGATGGGGGATTTTGTTCATTTGCTTCCCATAATGTCATTTGTGATCCTGCAAATGGTTTTCTATGCGATGATGCTTTAACTGTGATAGCAAGGGTACAAATATATGTGGATTTCTCAATTTTGGATGCAAAGAAAGAAATTAGTCTTGTTGGCCTCAAAAATCAAGGAGCAAGATGCTATTTGAATTCATTGCTGCAAATGTTGTATCACAATCCATATTGAATTCATTGCTGAAGAGAGATTAGTCTTGTTGGCCTCAAAAATCATCCTCATCTACACAAAATAAAGAAGTTAAGCAGGTCCAACGAGATAGTAGCACAATTTTGTTTTTGACTTGTAAAGTAATCAAGAACACTAGTTCAATCAACGTTGGATAAGGTATATCATTATTAGTTAGTAGAAATAGAGAAAATGGAACATTTAAGAAAATTTTGAAGCCCAATTACAATCATAAGATTCTGTAGATCCTCAGAAGAAACTGATTCAGCAATGCAACATATTGCCTCTTCAATTATAACACATATTCAATGTATGTATCTTTCGCTGATTACACGTTATGGTTGGTTACAAACAGTTCAGAGTGTGTCAAGCTATCAGTTTTTATTTGTTCTGTAGGGGTGGGTGCCCAAATGTTGCTAAAATAATAATACAGTATACGCAGACTAGGGTAGATTTGGCATCGGTCAAACAGGGTAGTGTTGTGACCTAATTCACACCTCGCCCCATTGCAAATGGGGACCCTTGATGTTTGCCTTTTAGGGTTTTGCTTTCGCGTGCCTCGTTTTGTCTGTTCTTCGTTTGGGGGTTTTGAGTCTGAATATTGAACGGTCGCCCGAGTCAAGTCAATAAGTTTTAGCCTGGATCACTATGTAAACGTCACCATTGCGCTTAGAGGGCCTGTGAGACGAAGATCGACTGCCGTTTCAGTCAATTCCGACACCTCCAAAGTTTTAGGGTTTCTCACCCCGGGCCCCTATTTTTTAGGACCTACTTTTTTGGCACTTTTGGGCAATTCTGGGATCCCTATTTTTTAGGGTCTATTTTTGGAAAGTCGCTATTTTTGGAAAATTTCTATTTTTAGAAGGGTCACGAGTTTCAAAAATCCACTCAGAAGTTCGAAAAGATCAACGAAACTCTCAGAAAATCAATTTGAATTTTATTTTGAAATTTTGGTAAAATTCTGGAAAATCACATAAAAAGTTAAAAAATCTGGAAAATTTGCTCAAAAATGGTGAAAATCCGGTACGAATCACAGAAAATCTTTCGAAAATCACAAAAAATGGTTGAAAATTTGAAGAACCAGTCAAGAAATCTGAGCAATTCATGGAAAAATTTGAGAAACTCATGAGAAGTCTGAGGTAATGACTGAACATTCATGGAAAATCTAGAAATTCGTGAAGAATCTGAGGCATTCATGGCGATCTGATCATGGTGAAGGTGGGTTATGCCTGAACAATCATGTAGGAAACTGAGATATTCGCCTAAGTATAGAGGACCTTCAGCTCACAAGATAATGGTGAAAGCTTCAGCCTGAAAGAAGTCAATGGTGAACACCTTCAGCCAAGCAATGAGTGGCAATAAATCTGACCAGGTCCGCCTTAACAAAGCTGGGTAAAAGTTGGCAATGGCCAACCAAAGGCTGAAGTCCGCCCATGTCAAAAGCTCCAAATGGCCAGGTTGCAGCCAAAGTCCGCCTTAAGATAACTGTCCAATGGCAATGAAAACTAGGAAGTCCGCCCATGATAAGTATCCAATGGCAAAGAAAAGGCTGAAGTCCGCCTTGGATGAAGTGAAGTGGCTTAGAGAATGACAAAGTCCGCCTTAGTCAAAGAGGAAGTGGCAATGAAAACCATGAAGTCCGCCCTATGTATGGCAAGCTATTAAGCAAAGTCCGCCCCTATCCAAAGCATTGATGGCAACAAAATGAAGCAAGTCCGCCCTCTAAAATGGCAAGCCAAGTAGTAAGTCCGCCCCTTGAGCAAAAGAGAAATTTGGCTAAGGCATAGACAAAGACAAAGTTAAAGTGGCAAGAAGAAACCCAAAGTCCGCCTTAGCCAAGAATGTTGAAATGGCAATCAATATGAGCAAGTCCGCCCCATGAAAGAAGAATTTGTCTAAGTTAAATGAAAGATGGCAAGGCTATAGAGGAAGTCCGCCCTCAACAAAGAAGTCAAGTGGCAATAAAATCAAGGAAATCCGCCTTGGACAAGATGAAATGGCCATCTCAAAGCTAAAGTCCGCCATGTTAAGGAAAGTGAAAATTTGAAATTTTTGCCTAAGTATAAACCTTTGGAAAATGTTAGATATGTCCAAACACCAAAGTGTCTAGAAAGATGAATAATTATGGCCAAATAAAATTGGACATGGCCAAATAATTTTGGAAAAACGATTAAAAAATCATGGCCAAATGAAGTTGGGTGATAGAGATTTCGGCAAGAAGATTGAGAAAAATGAAAATTCGCCTAAGGTATTGGCAAGGAAATTTTCGAAAATCAAAAATAATTTGCCAATAAAACGAACGGGTTGGAATGGACACATAAAATAATTATTTTAATTATTTTAATCATTTATTTTCCAACACCCAAAAGGATAAGTCTTAAAGAATTCGAAATTGGAAAGAAAGATAAAGAGCTTTGTTAAACTGGAAATGAAATTAGAAACTCTCCCCGACGAGATTATTGAAGATAGAACTTGCCATCCGGAAGCAAAGTGAAAGATGAGTTCAAACTTGATTCAAAGGCAACAATGTAAATTTGCTAAAATAATCGATCTTCTCACCTCTATAAGTGATTTAACCTCTCATTTATGCAATCATTCGAATTTTGAAGAAGGTGTGAGAAGAAGCTTGTTGAGAAGATTTGCAGCGAAGTAAAAGGGGATAGAATTTTATCAGCTTGCATTGTGATTGTGATCACTTATCCAGAAGTCACAGGCAGATTTACTTTGCCTACTTCGCTTTGGCATAACACTTCACCATTTATTTTCTTTCCAGCTTGCTTTTTCACGAAGTCTAAATTGATTATCGGATGGAATGTTCTTTCAAACTGATTTAAATGTCGAATTCTGATTATTTCCTTCTACTTTTCCTTGCAGATCTATTTTCGAAGCAGTCAAGATGAAGTTTGCAAGCAAAGGTGTGCAAACACAATCGAAAATCAAGTCTAAGTGGGAGCACGTCATTGACACTGATCTTGGCCATGTCGATCTTGAGGACTTCCGGAAGAGAATGTACGGGACTGACGGACGTCTGCCTACACCAATTGCCATGAGGATGATGCGCAATGGAATCGTCCATGCAGCTGGATTTCCACTAGCAAAAGAATGTCCGGAGCTGATGGTAGAATGTGCACTACATTACAATGCACAAGACAGACAGATAGAAGCTCCTGACGGAAGAGTCCTTGCCTACTTGTCCGAGCCGGAAATCCAGGAAACTTTTGGGATTCCAGTGTACAACCGAACATCCTATCGCACCAAGCAAGATGCACTCAAGCTTTATTAGAGCTAGCGAGATCTCTGTGCATCCAACATAAACAAGAATTGGTTACTAAAACCTAAGCCTACTGCAAGCAAGATGCCAAAGAAATTGATCAGAACCCACTTCAAAGAGGAATATGGTGACATTGTTTTGCTACTAAACAAAGTAGTAGGCAGTGCCCACGGTGCTCCTTTCGAAGATTGGATGTACTATTTTATTGATGAGATAATCACTGGAGTCAAGATGTTCAATTGGTCCAGAATGATTAGTGATAGCTTGCACGAGCAGTTGGTCAACTTTGAAGAGACCAAAACTTTTCACATGAGCTCATACATTGTATATTCACTTGCAAGATATTATAAGTATCTTGGCTTGACCTGCAAAGGCGTGGTTGGCAACGGCGAGGGGAAATTCAAAGTCTACGATTGCTATCCACAGCTACAACTAAAAGAGAAATCTCATTTCCGGCGAGCTCATGACGTCTTCTTGATGTATATCACCCGGGTTCTTCAAGGCGGAACTCACCAAAGACTCTCACATGAAGCCAAAAGCCTAATCAATCAGTATGGATTCTGGTTCATCCAGTATCCTAAATTCACTTATATCAGAATTCAAGGATTCTCTGGAAATCCTTATAGGCTGCCTGTCTATCCGACTAACAAGATGGTATTGCTAGAGGTGCTGAGGCAACTAGAAACATATCAGAATATCCAAAGGCCTAAGCAGAAAGCTGCTATCACCTTCCCCTTTTTCATCGGCAACATGGAGGAGTCATGCCCGACAGCACAAGCAGCAGAGGTTGCTCGACTGGAGATTCAGCAATATCCATTCATATCATACAAATCCAGGAACAACTTTGATCCGCTCCATCAAATCAAAACTGTGGACGGAGAAAGGTACAAGCATCGGGTTGACTTAGAGGACTTCTGGGCCAACGCAACAGATGAATATGACGTAAGGAGGAGGTTGTGGTCGAGATTGCCATTAAGCATGATAAGGACTACCGAGCTTTTCAAAGTGCCTGATCAACTACAAGATGATGGAATCTATTTGCAGCCAGGTTTCAAGGAGAATGAGCCACTTCCCCCTATAAAATGGTTTGAGCCTGAGATCGGTGATCTAGCCACTTTGATGCGCCCTGTTTTCAAGTACTCTCAGTGGTGGATAGATCGGCAGGTGGAAGTCTTAAGACAGAGAAATGTGCAATTTACCTATGAGTTGATGGGAGACACTGAGTCATGTTCTTCAAATGCCGGTGCATCTCGTGGAGATGGACAAATAGATGCTGCCAACTCAAGAAAGAGGAAAGAAGTTGATAAACCTGCAAAACAAGAGATGGATAAAATGGTAGATGAGGGGCCTTCTCGGAAGAAACACAAGCCTAAACCTCCTTAGTCGGCTGCTTCCCGGAACATAGAAGAAATGCTCGCCTTGGATAGAGAATCTCTGGAAAATGCCAGGATCCCTTCTCCAGTTGAAAACGTGGAGCCAATCCAAATAGAAGATGATGATCAACCCTCTCCAGCAAGCACAGAAATCCTGGAATCAGATAATGATACAGACATTATGGATGGAGAATTCGAGGAAGGAATGATTTCCGCCCTCAAAGGCATTCAAGAGGACCCATCCGTCCAAGAAATCCAGGGTATGCAGTTGGCCCAAGAAATTCAAAGTATGCCAGAAATTCAGGAAGAGCAGGAAGTACAGGATATACAAGACGTCCAGGATCAACAGGAGGACGTAATTGAACAACCAACAATCCCAGAGTGGCTGAAGGAAAGATTGAAAAGAAAAGCGCCAGTTGAGGTCCCTGAGGAAGACAATGACACAGATTTTCTGGCCAGATTAGAGCAAACTGCCCCAAGGAAGAAGGCCAAAAAGTTCTCTACCATCCAGAGAGATGAAGCTGGAAATCGCACGGTGCAAATTGCAGTGCCTACAGCCGACAAGTTTCAAGACGAGATTTCTCCTGAGGAATATGCTATCACGACTGTCGACATGGGTCCAACAACAAAGGGGCAGGAAGTCGAAGACTTGGATACTTCCGTGGCCACCATCAAGTCCAGGTTAGAAAAAGAAGTTCCCAAGAAAAAAGAGTATAAAAAAGAAATTCAGCACTTAAAAGATTACATCCAGCACTTGACAAAGCCACTAAACGAAGGTGAACAAGTGGCGCCTTTACCTCCAAATGCTTCACAAGAACCAGATGCAAACTTTGAAGAAGAGCTGACAACAGCGAGGGAGGCTAAAGACTGGATGGTTGGAAGGAAAGAAGAGGCGTTGGTGTTTGCAGAAAAGTTGGCACAAGTAAATGAACAGGCTTCCTTTATGCTTTCACGAGTTGCAGATCTTGCGGAATCATGGAGTAGTCTCGAGGATATTCAAGGCAGGATCATCCCATGCATTTCTAGAGCTGAAGGGCATCTCAAAGCAAAAATTGATTGAAGACAAGGTTATCGAAGCTGGAGCAGCGTATGACTTCAATGGATGGTATTACGCTTTGATCTCAAGGAGAGGAGTCCTCGAAAAGGTGAAGCAGGATGGTGGCAGAGTTGAAGAACAAGCGAAGGAAATTCAGAGTAAAATTTATGAAATGGCTGCAAATATGCTCGATAAGGATACTGTCAGAAAGAAACACTTGCGGCCAAAGGTTTTAAGAGAACATGTACAGAAAATTTTCTCCACCACCGGGCCAATCATGAAAGAAGTCTTCACCAAAATATTCGACTTCATGGCCATCAGAAGTTCTTTCTTGCTGCAGGAGTCAGAATGGGCGACTATTTTTGCAGAGTGTGTCGAGAGCTTGGATTTGCTGGAGTACAATGTCAGCGTGCTGCCCGACATCACCATGGAAGAGGTCGACTTGATAGTGTCTAGATTTGCCAAATGTGAGGACGCACAAGTGGATAAGGATGCCACTCCAGATGTCTAGAGTTCTCTTTAGTTAACTGATTGAGGTTTTAGAAACCCTAATTAGGGTTTAGTTCTATTTAATCTGGGCCATTGATCATGAATCAATCTCGGCCGTTCATTGTAATTTTGAAAACTATATAAACCCCCCCCCCCTCACTCTCTCATATTCATTAGGAGGATTAGAGATAATTAGAGCATTAGAGATTAGAGATTGGAGATTAAGAAGTTAGAGCAAATAGTTAGATTGTAGAAATAAAGAGAGAGCTCTTATGAGATTGTTGTGAAAACACTACTTTGATAATGAAGTTCAAATGCATGAGGTGCCTTGAATACTTGATTGTTGAATAGTTGCATGGTCCCATATTTCCTTTCTCGCTTAGTGAATTTGAGTTATAATGTATGTTAGAAGAATGATTGATTGATAACAGAGATTGGTGAAACCGAGCTCATACTTTCTTTGGGTGGATGATTTCACTCAATGTGCAAAGTTAGACTGAGCTTTCATTGTGGATGCTTAACTTCTGTTTGAATAATTGTTGTTCTATTTGATGGTAATTATTCATTACATGAAAATCACAAGCACATTCCTAGAAGATTGCACTTGCTCTATGTAGTTGTCGTTTAACGTGGCGAAGTAGAGTATGGTTTATTTGGTTTCATTTAATCCTCGTCTTCTCTTGAGTTCTTAGGAATAGTATAGGATCTCTAAACCCTTGATCTTTTTCACTTTTTTTTTATAAAATCAAAAAACCCAAAATGATACTGCATCTATGTCTCTTCTTTTCCGAGTAATTTGCAAAATCTTAATTGTGCCCACAGCAAATCACATCCATACCACAGAGCCTATCCGCGTTCATCTTAAACATTGGAATTACCCTATGACCTCACTTGCAATCTTAGCATAGGAAGTAATTTTTCAAGAGAGAATAGAGCGTCTGCGACACTTTGTTCTAAAATGTTTGTTGTGTCATGAACCACGCATCAACATTGTTTCTGGCGCTAGAAGGAGGGCTGATATGTAAACAAGAGTAAGTTACTCTCAAAGTGAGCATGATGCAGTATGGTGTTACCACATGAGTTTCCTTTTGATGTACCTGTCGAGCAACCAGATCAACCACCAACCGATATTATTGATCAGTTGTACACACTAGCTTGGAAGTCGCAGACAGATCGAGCTGAGTTTAGACAAACAAGTCGTGTCCTTGCTAGGGAAGAAGAAAAAGGAAAGAGGTTCAAAGAAGCAATCAAGAAAGATCTGATAAGGCAGAGGATAGAT
The DNA here is from genome assembly GCA_007258455.2 of Sequoia sempervirens. Lineage (NCBI taxonomy): Eukaryota > Viridiplantae > Streptophyta > Pinopsida > Cupressales > Cupressaceae > Sequoia > Sequoia sempervirens. The sequence goes on from VDFB02047230.1 coordinate 468,112,713, forward strand.
CGCCTGAATGAAAAGTTTGACGAGATAGAAAGATCATTTGCCACAAGTTCATCTTCCAATTCGAATTTGAGTGATAGAATGAAGAATGGGACTCCTAACCAACGTTCCTAATCCAAACCAGGATCCCCAACCAGTGTTGCAACCAAATTTGGGTTTTCACGACGAACAAGAGGACATTATCACTGAATTGTTCAGCCTTGCGTGGCAAGTGAGAAGAAGTGCTCCTGATTGGTTTCGCATGCAATTTATCCTCGAAGAAGAAGAAGAAAGAGCACGGCGAATTGAGTTCAATATTCAGAGGGACCTCCTTGTTGAAAGATTTGAAGCAATTCAACGTGAGGAAAATCGTCAAGCTAACCGACAAGTGAATCAACAAGCTCAAGAAGCAGCTCCGGCACCAGCAGATCTTGCACCGCCTAGACAAGCTCAAAGTAGAACACACTGGATCGAATTGGTTCTTTCTCAGCAGAGAAGTTCCGAAGAGTCACTAGATCCACTCCCAACTCTTTCAAGGAATTTGTTGAGCTATCTCCCCACAAAAATAGGCAAAGAAAAGCATCGCAGGAAGCATCCTCAAGTACACAAGTGCCAAGCGAAGAGGATTCTTTTGGTCTTTTCCAAAACTCACCAAGTATCAATCAACTAGGTCGTCAACAAGTTACAGTGGCTGCATAGCTAGTTCCACCATTCCCACCAGTTCAACCGAATCAACCTAACCAACCAAACGCTCCAATGGCATGGCGTCCAGCTGATGCGTCGCCTATGATGTTTGCTGTCTACCATGATCTACCAAAGAATCCAGAACATTTATGTTCCAAGTTCCATAGTGGTGACCTGAACCACACTGCAGACGAGCATGTTAAGCTGTTTGAAGACCTTCTTCAAAACCGAGATATTCAAGAAGAAGATGTTGCCTACAGATTGTTTCCTTACACATTTGACGAGGAAGCCTCTTACTGGTATATCCATTTGCCAGCTAATTCCATTCGCACATGGCAACAAATGAAGACCGCTTTCCTAGAAAAGTTCAGGCCACCCATTGCTCCATCTGATTTGTATAGGCAATTTGTGGAAATCAAAAGACAAGAACATGAGCCGATTAGCACATTCAATAACAGATTCCACAAGGCTTATACCCGGCTAAGAGATCCTTATCTGTTGGACAATGCAGCAGCATTGCCAATTTATTATGAAGCCTTAGATTGTCTTACTGCCATGTTCGTGAAGTCAACAAACCCGCTCCCAGCGGATTTGAAGGGAGCATATGCTGCAGCAATCACGGCCAGTACTGGTCTCAGAGTAGGTTTGGCCCCAGGACCACTCCACTATTTAGGAAATGCAGCCTCTCAAAATCAAATTCAGGATATTAATCGAGCATTGGCCCAACAAACACCCATGATGAATCCAGTCCCAAGTAATCAAATGGTTCTCCACCCAGGGATGCCCGTGTCTCAAATGCCACCGACACAGCCGATATATCTCCAGAATGTGACAACTTCCACGCGAACTCAGGAAGAAAAAGATGAAATGAGAGAGTTGATTGAACAAGTCAAGAGGCTGTCAACTGAAGTCACCTATCTAAAAGGTCAAACTAACCAAATGCAAAATTTTCAAAAGAACTATCAGCCGGTCCAAGGAAATTACCAAGGGCAGGGCCATTCAGGATATCAAAGAGACACTCAAAATTATCAGAGAGATAACCAAAATTTTCAAGGAAATAATCAAGGTTTTCGGAACAATAACCCAGGCTTTCAAAGAAAAACTTGGAACACTGGACCTAATAATGGAAATGTGCCATCACCTTTAGACAATCCGCCTACCGACAATCGTCCTGCCGACAAGGTATTCTTGGCTGAAGCAGCGTTATCAGGGTGGTGCAGATTGCACAACACAGATCAGCATTCTGAGTTACATTGTCATGAGTTTCAAGTAGCGGCAGACATTTTTAAAAGTGAGAAGAGAAATTCATAAAATCCTCCAGTAACCGGGTATGAAATAGTTCCTGCACCAAGATATGATCAGGCCCTTGTAATTGATAGCACTCAGTATTTACCTCAAGAATACCCACAGTATCAACACAGTCAAAGGTTTCCACCAGCCTCAGCTAACGGACCTGTGGAGGCGCCACCTACCGTCTACTCATATACAGTTGCTGAAGGACCTGTAGAAGACACAACCAATTATTACTTCCCGCCATTAGGTAACAGTGTATTGGTCGAAGGTGTAAAAGAAATTCAAGCATTCCAACAGACAGGCAATAATCCACCAAAGGTTTATTATCGAAAAAATCAGGAGCCTTTGACCTCGTCAGTTCCTCCAAATAATTTCCAAACGCCACCACATCCCAATGCAAGCAATAACCCACCTCTTCTGAGAGACGCGCCACAATACAGACAAGGAGATACTGCTAGTAGTAATGCTAGTAACCCTACCCCTCCTAAGGATGAATTGAAAAGATTGAGTCAATATGTTATAGAAGAAGTAAAGAAAATCAAGGTGAATGTGTCACTATTTGAGTTAATGAAGGTTCCAGAGATAAGGAATACGTTCCTGGACAGCTTGAAGGACAAAACGCAAGATTTAGTCAACAAGGCTGCCAATTCCACAAGCAATGTGAACGTCGTCCAAAACGAACAATTCCAATCTACCCAAGAAGGACATCAGAATTCTAAAGGAACTCGAGGTATGTATGAAGTAAAAGAAGGCATGGAGATGCCAGGCCAGAAGATAGCTAGACTGGAACAAATGGGTCTAAGTTCAAAAGAAAACAAGATAGAGAATCCGGAAAAAGGAGCAGAGACCCTGCAGATTGAGAAGAATACTAAGGTTAAAGCCAAGGAGGCCGAAGCCAGCGCACAAAAGGGAACCCCCATGATATTCTATCAGGGAAAAGATGAGCCAGCTCCTTTCCTCGTCTCACTCCGGATTTTCAACAAACTCCTACACAATTGTCTAATTGATTCAGGAGCATCCAGCAACGTAATGCCCTTAGCAATTTGCCGCAGATTGGGATTGACACCCACAAGAACAAACAAGAAAGTAACACAATTAGATAAGACAGAAGTCCCAGTCATAGGAGAATTAAACAACATCCATATGCAATTATCAACTGATCCAAGGATTCAACAATTCATTGACATTTCTGTAGTTGATATTCCCGATGGATACGGTATGGTTTTAGGAAGAGACTGGACTCGCAGATTGAATGGTTACTTCGCCACTGACTTTTCACATATGTGGTTGCCTTGGAAGGGTATTCCCAACCAGATCAGAATTGAAAGTACGCCTAGACTTAGACTGATGATCACTGAGAATGGAGAGAACAATGAAATTATGTTTTGTGAAACAGATTTGGGCCAGTACATTCCACAGGCACTAGAAGTTTTGATGTTACAATGTTCAAATGATTAGGGAGAATCACTAGAAATTGCAGATTCAACAGAAGTACCTATGGAGAGTGATGAAGAGCTATCACCAGATGAAGGTGAAAGCATGTTCGAGAATTTCAGAAGATTTGTACTCAAAAGTAGGAGACAAGAAAGAGAATTGGGAAGTCACGCCTTCGTACAAGACTTGTTACTACCCAATTGGTGTCGTATCCATAACGCTTTCCATTTCGAATTCTCTTGCGCCATGTGCAAAATGGCCTTGGACCAAGTTCGCGCAAGAACTTCTCAAATTTCAGAAGACGAATGTTTTAATTTGACAGTACCAGATGAAGAAAGAGGTCTCTCATCAGAGAGAGAAAAGATTCAAGATGTAAACCAGTTTCAAGAAGATCATTTTGAAGTCCAGAACAAAGAAATTCCCACTACCCATCAATTGCCAGAACAGGAACAAGTTTGGACCTTGAGGTTCGACGGTTCAAAATCCAAGAAAGGCAACGGAGCTGGGTATGAGCTTATCAGTCCATCTGGAGAAACCTACCTGGCCGCCTTGAGATTGCAGTTCCCATGTACCAACAATGTCACAGAATATGAGTCATTAGTGCACGGATTGCTCCACGCAATTCACAAGAAGGTCAAAGTGCTACATGTTTACGGTGATTCAGAAATTGTAGTAAGGCAAGTAAGAAAGAAGTACGCTTGCCATGACAAGAGACTGAGAGGATACAAAAATCGTGTTTGGGATCTCATCGAGAGCTTTGATGCTTTCAACATAAAATCAGTGTATCGCTCTCAAAACAAAATTGCAAATTCCTTAGCCCAATCAGCAAGTTCCTTAGAGCCGCTTGAGATGGATGCAGTGAAGAAATTTACAGTAGAGATCACTTCAACACCATCAGTTCCAGATAATATCACAAATTTCCAGGTGTTTGACGATGACAAGCACATCCTAGATTTTTTGACAAATTCAAATGTTTTCCTTACCCAAGTCATTGATGAAGAAGAAGACCAAGGGGAGACTGAATTTGATACCGAAGGCATAATGAACTTAAAAACCAATAACATCCCCAAAGGAATGATCCAGTTAGAAAAAATCTTTGACCAGGATCAAATCAATGCCATCAAATACCAAAGAAGTGATGGAGCTCAACACGAAGCTGTCAACCTTGGAACGCAAGAGGAAGTAAGAAATGTTCTCATCGGCAAGGTATGCACACATGAAGAAAAGGAATAGATAATTAGGAGTCTGAAGCAATTCAAAGACATTATTGCTTGGAGTTACGAGGGTTTGAAAACATATGACACCTCAATTATTACCCACACTATCCCCCTCAAAGCTGGCAGTAAACCATTCAGGCAGCGCCAAAGACCTGTGAATCCTCTGCTAGAGCCCCTTATTTTCCAAGAAGTGAAGAAGCTACTTTCAGCAGGCATTATCTTTCCAGTGCGCCACTCAACGTGGGTCGCCAATTTGGTACCCGTCCGCAAAAAGAATGGAGAGATAAGATTGTGTGTTGACTTCAGAAACCTCAACAGGGCCTCAGAAAAGGACAATTATCCACTGCCCTCATTGGATGAAGTCATTCAAATCGTGAACGGATCCCAGATGATGTCATTCCTAGATGGATATTCTGGTTACAATCAAGTGCTCGTAGAACCAGAAGACAGGCTCAAGACGGCGTTTACAACAAAGTGGGGCACATTTGCCTACAAGAGGATGCCATTTGGTCTGATCAATGCCGGAGCCACCTTTCAAAGGGCTATGGATATTGCTTTCAAGGATCTCATAGGGAAGTGCATCATTGTTTATATGGACGACCTTACAGTATTTTCAAAGAAAAGAGAGACTCATGTCAAAGATTTGATAAGGATATTCGAAAGATGTAGGAAATATGGAATATCCTTGAACCCGAAGAAATGTGTGTTCGGGGTAACTGAAGGAAAGCTGCTTGGCCATGTAATAACAGAAAAGGGTATTCTTATAGACCCTGATCGAGTGGAGGCCATTTCTAGAATTGGTTTACCTTCAAGTCAGAAGGAATTGAAGTCTTTCTTCGAAAAGATTAATTTTGTGAGAAAATTTATAACAGGATTTGCTGAAATAGTCAGGCCCTTGACTGAAATGCTTAAAAAGGATGCGAAGATAGAGTGGACAGAGCCAACAAGAAAAGCTTTCGAAGAGATTAAACAGGCCATAGTTGACGCTCCTGTCCTGATCAGTCCTGATTATACCAAGCCATTCTACCTTTATTCTTTCGCATCAGAGCATACATGTGCCGCGATGCTAACACAAAGAACAGATGAGAAGGATGAACACCCTATTGCTTTTATGAGTGCACCTTTCAAGGATGCAGAGATAAAATACCTGAACGTTGAAAAGCAAGCATATGCTTTGGTCAAGGCAATAAAGAAATTCCAGCACTATGTATTGAGAAGTAAAGTTTTTGCCATAGTCCCGGATGTGACCGTCAAAACCCTCTTGATGCAGAACGAATTAGGAGAAAGAAGGGGTAAATGGGTTACAATCATCCAGGAATATGATATTGAAATTCAACCGATGAAGATTTTCCGTGGCCAAGCCTTGACACAAACCATTGCTACAGGACCTGAATTAGTGCAACAAGTGTATGAATTACAAGAGGTGTCCCCTGATGAGTGGTATGATGATATCGTCTACTTCCTTCTCAATCACAAATGCCCGAATCATTTAAAACCAGTGCAAAAGAGGGCCCTAAGAATGAAGAGCCAAAGGTACATGTTGCAAGGGGCAGTGTTGTATAGGAGAAATCACGAAGGAGTTTTCCTAAGGTGCCTCGAAAAAGAAGAAGCTAAGCAGACAATAGAGCATTTCCATTCCAAATTCGGAACCGGCCACGGAGGATCTCTCGCAACAGCACACCAAATTTTGATGGCCGGCTACTATTGGCCAACAGTATTTAAAGACGCATTTGATCATGTGAAGACTTGCCACACCTGTCAAATCATTGCAGCACGAGAGAGGAACCCGACTATGCCACTACAATCTGTGATCGAAGTGCGACCTTTTGCAAAGTGGGGACTCGACTTTATTGGTATGATTAATCCACCTTCCTCGGCACAACACAGATATATCCTAACCGCAACTGACTACTGCACGCGGTGGTCAGAAGCTCAAGCTTTAAAATTTTGCACCTCTGATGTTGTAATTAAATTTTTAGAAGAAAACATTATCACCAGATTCGGATGTCCTCATGCTTTAGTGTGTGATAATGGTTCTGCGTTCTCTTCATTGAGATTTTCTAACTGGGCTTTCGAGCATGGTATCACTCTGAAGTTTTCATCAAATTACTATCCATAGGGCAACTGATTAGCAGAATCCACCAACAAGAATTTACTGAACGTCATCAAGAAACTGCTAGACAAAAATCCGAGGGACTGGCACACGCAATTGAGATTCGATCTTTGGGCGGATAGAGTAAGAGTAAAGAGTTCCTTGGGTACATCACCTTACCACCTGGTTTATGGACAAGATCCAATATTTCCCATACAGCTGAGAATTCCAACCCTACAATTCATGCAAGAATGTTTAGAAGAAGAAGAAAGGGTTAAAACCAGATTATCGCAGTTACTTCTTTTGGAAGAGAAGAGAGATCAAGCCTTGGAGAAATTTTCTAAACATCAAGACATTGTTAAGAGATGGTTCGATAAACGAGAAAGAGTAAAAGCTTTTCAAATTTCAGATTTAGTCCTTTGTTGGGACAAAGCACACGAGAGAAGAGGAGACCATAACAAATTTGACAACCTATGGATGGGTCCCTTTCAAATTTCGGAAATCTTGGGAGACAATGCTTTTAAATTGAAGACACTGACCGGAGAAGAAGTTCCATTGCCCGTCAACGGGCAATTTCTAAAGCATTACTTCCAGTCCTAGACTCCCCGGGGTCTTCTTTTGTACATAGCTAGATTAGATTTCTTTTCCAATTTGGGTTTGGTTTTTGCTTCTGGTTTTTTCCTGCTTTCTTAGACTAGTTTGCTTGCGTTCGTTTGCTTTCCCGTAGATTAGTTGTTTTGAATAAATCAAGGATTTCTATTTGCAAGAAGGTGAAGTATTCCAAACACACACTGGTCTTATTCCACAAAGTAATGTTAGATTATTCCTTTGATAAATACCCGTTAGGAATTCGGAATCCGAGATTGAATTCTTCTAGTTTAACTTTAGGTTAAGATTTGTACTTGGCTAGAAGGGGAATCGTATATTGTGTCTAGACACAGAGTATTGAAGATCATTATACTTTTTACACATTTAACGATTTCTTTGAGTTATTATGGTCTCCTAGGAGAAGTCAGGGTTAGGCTAATCAAAAGTCTGGCTCCAACGCCACTATAATACTCAAACCCATGTGAGCTTCACTGCTTACAAGCCAAAATGTGGAAAAATACGAGAAGAAAAGAATATCGAAAGAAAAGAAATAAAAAATGGAAAACAATCAAAGCATTTGGCTTTTGGGTGTGCGGACATCTCTACAGGCGTGCACTCAAATCGACCAATCATCAAAAGAGAAAAACAAGAAAATCAGAAGAAATTATAAATCGCCGGAAGTAGAGCAATCTCCGTGAGTTTATAGAAGATAACCTTGCCGGGGCTATAGACGCTCGCTGGCAGCAAGGCTCTATCCAAGGATGCTTTTGGAGTTAGGGCAAATTACAAAGCCTACTATGATGGAACCAAAGAGTCATACTGATTTCATGAGATGGAATAAATGCATTTGCACACACTTGTGATTGAAAAGAAAAGTGTCTTGATCCAATCTAGGGTTTCTTTTCTTTCTGAGTACGCCTTTTAACCTAGGGGAAAGTTAGTTGGATTTAGTTAGAGATTCCAGATTCAGAATAGGTCTTTATCTTTGGAATGTTCAGGAACATTCCTCACGTGGAGTCGCCAGATGTTGTGACCTAATTCACACCTCACCCCATTGCAAATGGGGACCCTTGATGTTTGCCTTTTAGGGTTTTGCTTTCGCGTGCCTCGTTTTGTCTGTTCTTCGTTTGGGGGTTTTGAGTCTGAATATTGAACGGTCGCCCGAGTCAAGTCAATAAGTTTTAGCCTGGATCACTGTGTAAATGTCACCATCGCGCTTAGAGGGCCTGTGAGACGAAGATCGACTGTCGTTTCAGTCAATTCCGACACCTCCAAATTTTTAGGGTTTCTCACCCCGGGCCCCTATTTTTTAGGACCTACTTTTTTGGAACTTTTGGGCAATTCTGGGATCCCTATTTTTTAGGGTCTATTTTTGGAAAGTCGCTATTTTTTGAAAATTTCTATTTTAAGTTTCTATTTTTAGAAGGGTCACGAGTTTCAAAAATCCACTCAGAAGTTCGAAAAGATCAACGAAACTCTCAGAAAATCGATTTGAATTCTTTTTTGAAATTTTGGTAAAATTCTGGAAAATCACATAAAAAGTTAAAAAATCTGGAAAATTTGCTCAAAAATGGTGAAAATCTGGTATGAATCACAGAAAATCTTTCGAAAATCACAAAAAATGGTTGAAAATTTGAAGAACCAGTCAAGAAATCTGAGCAGTTCATGGAAAAATTTGAGAAACTCATGAGAAATCTGAGGTAATGACTGAACATTCATGGAAAATCTGGAAATTCGTGAAGAATCTGAGGCATTCATGGCGATCTGATCATGGTGAAGGTGGGTTATGCCTGAACAATCATGTAGGAAACTGAGATATTCGCCTAAGTATAGAGGACCTTCAGCTCACAAGATAATGGTGAAAGCTTCAGCCTGAAAGAAATCAATGGTGAACACCTTCAGCCAAGCAATGAGTGGCAATAAATCTGACCAGATCTGCCTTAACAAAGCTGGGTAAAAGTTGGCAATGGCCAACCAAAGGCTGAAGTCCGCCCATGTCAAAAGCTCCAAATGGCCAGGTCGCAGCCAAAGTCCGCCTTAAGATAACTGTCCAATGGCAATGAAAACTAGGAAGTCCGCCCATGATAAGTATCCAATGGCAAAGAAAAGGCTGAAGTCCGCCTTGGATGAAGTGAAGTGGCTTAGAGAATGACAAAGTCCGCCTTAGTCAAAGAGGAAGTGGCAATGAAAACCATGAAGTCCGCCCTATGTATGGCAAGCTATTAAGCAAAGTCCGCCCCTATCCAAAGCATTGATGGCAACAAAATGAAGCAAGTCCGCCCTCTAAAATGGCAAGCCAAGTAGTAAGTCCGCCCCTTGAGCAAAAGAGAAATTTGGCTAAGGCATAGACAAAGACAAAGTTAAAGTGGCAAGAAGAAACCCAAAGTCCGCCTTAGCCAAGAATGTTGAAATGGCAATCAATATGAGCAAGTCCGCCCCATGAAAGAAGAATTTGTCTAAGTTAAATGAAAGATGGCAAGGCTATAGAGGAAGTCCGCCCTCAACAAAGAAGTCAAGTGGCAATAAAATCAAGGAAGTCCGCCTTCGACAAGATGAAATGGCCATCTCAAAGCTAAAGTCCGCCATGATAAGGAAAGTGAAAATTTGAAATTTTTGCCTAAGTATAAACCTTTGGAAAATGTTAGATATGTCCAAACACCAAAGTGTCTAGAAAGATGAATAATTATGACTTGGACATGGCCAAATAATTTTGGAAAAACGATTAAAAAATCATGGCCAAATGAAGTTGAGTGATAGAGATTTTGGCAAGAAGATTGAGAAAAATGAAAATTCGCCTAAGGTATTGGCAAAGAAATTTTCGAAAATCAAAAATAATTTGCCAATAAAACGAACGGGTTGGAATGGACACATAAAATAATTATTTTAATTATTTTAATCATTTATTTTCCAACACCCAAAAGGATAAGTCTTAAAGAATTCGAAATTGGAAAGAAAGATAAAGAGCTTTGTTAAACTGGAAATGAAATTAGAAACTTTCCCGGATGAGATTATTGAAGATAGAACTTGCCATCCGGAAGCAAAGTGAAAGATGAGTTCAAACTTGATTCAAAGGCAACAATGTAAATTTGCTAAAATAATCGATCTTCTCACCTCTATAAGTGATTTCACCTCTCATTTGTGCAATCATTCGAATTTTGAAGAAGGTGTGAGAAGAAGCTTGTTGAGAAGATTTGCAGCGAAGTAAAAGGGGATAGAATTTTATCAGCTTGCATTGTGATTGTGATCACTTCTCCAGAAGTCACAGGCAAATTTACTTTGCCTACTTCGCTTTGGCATAACACTTCACCATTTATTTTCTTTCCAGCTTGCTTTTTCACGAAGTCTAAATTGATTATCGGCTGGAATGTTCTTTCAAACTGATTTAAATGTCGAATTCTGATTATTTCCTTCTACTTTTCCTTGCAGATCTATTTTTGAAGCAGTCAAGATGAAGTTTGCAAGCAAAGGTGTGCAAACACAATCGAAAATCAAGTCTAAGTGGGAGCACGTCATTGACACTGATCTTGGCCACGTCGATCTTGAGGACTTCCGGAAGAGAATGTATGGGACTGACGGACGTTTGCCTACACCAATTGCCATGAGGATGATGCGCAATGGAATCGTCCATGCAGCTGGATTTCCACCAGCAAAAGAATGTCCGGAGCTGATGGTAGAATGTGCACTACATTACAATGCACAAGACAGACAGATAGAAGCTCCTGACGGAAGAGTCCTTGCCTACTTGTCCGAGCCGGCAATCCAGGAAACTTTTGGGATTCCAGTGTACAACCGAACATCCTATCCCACCAAGCAAGATGCACTCAAGCTTTATCAGAGCCAGCGAGATCTCTGTGAATCCAACATAAACAAGAATTGGTTACTAAAACCTAAGCCTACTGCAAGCAAGATGCCAAAGAAATTGATCAGAACCCACTTCAAAGAGGAATATGGTGACATTGTTTTGCTACTAAACAGAGTAGTAGGCAGTGCCCACGGTGCTCCTTTCGAAGATTGGATGTACTATTTTATTGATGAGATAATCACTGGAGTCAAGATGTTCAATTGGTCCAGAATGATTAGTGATAGCTTGCACGAGCAGTTGGTCAACTTTGAAGAGACCAAAACTTTTCACATGAGCTCATACATTGTATATTCACTTGCAAGATATTATAAGTATCCTGGCTTGACCTGTAAAGGCGTGGTTGGCAACGGCGAGGGGAAATTCAAAGTCTACGATTGCTATCCACAGCTACAACTAAAAGAGAAATCTCATTTCCGGCGAGCTCATAACGCCTTCTTGATGTATATCACCCGGCTTCTTCAAGGCGGAACTCACCAAAGACTCTCACATGAAGCCAAAAGCCTAATCAATCGGTATGGATTCTGGTTCATCCAGTATCCTAAATTCACTTATATCCGAATTCAAGGATTCTTTGGAAATCCTTATAGGCTGCCTATCTATCCGACTAACAAGATGGTATTGCTAGAGGTGCTAAGGCAACTAGAAACATATCAGAATATCCAAAGGCCTAAGCAGAAAGCTGCTGTCACCTTCCCCTTTTTCATCGGCAACATGGAGGAGTCATGCCCGACAGCACAAGCAGCAGAGGTTGCTCGACTGGAGATTCAACAATATCCATTCATATCATACAAATCCAGGAACAACTTTGACCCGCTCCATCACATCAAAACTGTGGACGGAGAAAGGTACAAGCATTGGGTTGACTTAGAGGACTTATGGGCCAACGCAGCAGATGAATATGACGTAAGGAGGAGGTTGTGGTCGAGATTGCCATTAAGCATGATAAGGACTACTGAGCTTTTCAAAGTGCCTGATCAACTACAAGATGATGGAATCTATTTGCAGCCAAGTTTCAAGGAGAATGAGCCACTTCCCCCTATAAAATGGTTTGAGCCTGAGATGGGTGATCTAGCCACTTTGATGCGCCCTGTTTTCAAGTACTCTCAGTGGTGGATAGATCGGCAGGTGGAAGTCTTAAGACAGAGAAATGTGCAATTTACCTATGAGTTGATGGGAGACACTGAGTCATGTTCTTCAAACGCCGGTGCATCTCGTGGAGATGGACAAATAGATTCTGCCAACTCAAGAAAGAGGAAAGAAGTTGATAAACCTGCAAAACAAGAGACGGATAAAATGGTAGATGAGGGGCCTTCTCGGAAGAAACACAAGCCTAAACCTCTTCAGTCGGCCGCTTCCCGGAACATAGAAGAAATGCTCGCCTTGGATAGAGAATCTCTGGAAAATGCCAGGATCCCTTCTCCAGTCGAAAACGTGGAGCCAATCCAAATAGAAGATGATGATCAACCCTCTCCAACAAGCACATAAATCCTGGAATCAGATAATGATACAGACATTATGGATGGAGAATTCGAGGAAGGAATGATTTCCGCCCTCAAAGGCATTCAAGAGGACCCATCCGTCCAAAAATCCAGGGTATGCAGTTGGTCCAAGAAATTCAAAGTATGCCGGAAATTCAGGAAGAGCAGGAAGTACAGGATATACAAGACGTCCAGGATCAACAGGAGGACGTAATTGAACAGCCAACAATCCCAGAGTGGCTGAAGGAAAGATTGAAAAGAAAAGCGCCAGTTGAGGTCCCTGAGGAAGACAATGACACAGATTTTCTGGCCAGATTAGAGCAAACTGCCCCAAGGAAGAAAGCCAAAATGTTCTCTACCATCCAGAGAGATGAAGCTGGAAATCGCACGGTGCAAATTGCAGAGCCTACAGCCGACAAGTTTCAAGACGAGATTTCTCCTGAGGAATATGTTATCACGACTGTCGACATGGGTCCGACAACAAAGGGGCAGGAAGTCAAAGACTTGGATACTTCCGTGGCCACCATCATGTCCAGGTTAGAAAAAGAAGTTGCCAAGAAAAAAGAGTATAAAAAAGAAATTCAGCGCTTAAAAGATTACATCTAGCACTTGACAAAGCCACTAAACGAAGGTGAACAAGTGGCGCCTTTACCTCCAAATGCTTCACAAGAACCAGATGCAAACTTTGAAGAAGAGCTGACAACAGCGAGGGAGGCTAAAGACTGGATGGTTGGAAGGAAAGAAGAGGCGTTGGTGTTTGCAGAAAAGTTGGCACAAGTAAATGAACAGGCTTCCTTTATGCTTTCACGAGTTGCAGATCTTGCAGAATCATGGAGTAGTCTCGAGGATATTCAAGGTAGGATCATCCCATGCATTCGAGAGCTGAAGGGCATCTCAAAGCAAAGATTGATTGAAGACAAGGTTATCGAAGTTGGAGCAGCGTATGACTTCAATGGATGGTATTACGCTTTGATCTCAAGGAGAGGAGTCCTCGAAAAGGTGAAGCAGGATGGTGGCAGAGTTGAAGAACAAGCGAAGGAAATTCAGAGTAAAATTTATGAAATGGCTGCAAATATGCTCGATAAGGATACTGTCAAAAAGAAACACTTGCGGCCAAAGGTTTTAAGAGAACATGTACAAAAAAATTTCTCCACCACCGGGCCAATCATGAAAGAAGGCTTCACCAAAATATTCGACTTCATGACCATCAGAAGTTCTTTCTTGCTGCAGGAGTCAGAATGGGCGACTATTTTTGCAGAGTGTGCCTAGAGCTTGGATTTGCTGGAGTACAATGTCAGCGTGCTGCCCGACATCACCATGGAAGAGGTCGACTTGATAGTGTCTAGATTCGCCGAACGTGAGGACGCACAAGTGGATAAGGATGCCACTCCAAATGTCTAGAGTTCTCTTTAGTTAACTGATTGAGGTTTTAGAAACCCTAATTAGGGTTTAGTTCTATTTAATCTGGGCCATTGATCATGAATCAATCTCGGCTGTTCATTGTAATTTTGAAAACTATATAAACCCCCCCCCCTCACTCTCTCATATTCATTAGGAGGATTAGAGATAATTAGAGCATTAGAGATTAGAGATTGGAGATTAAGAAGTTAGAGAAAATAGTTAGATTGTAGAAATAAAGAGAGAGCTCTTATGAGATTGTTGTGAAAACACTACTTTGATAATGAAGTTCAAATGCATGAGGTGCCTTGAATACTTGATTGTTGAATAGTTGCATGGTCCCATATTTCCTTTCTCGCTTAGTGAATTTGAGTTATAATGTATGTTAGAAGAATGATTGATTGATAACGGAGATTGGTGAAACCGAGCTCATACTTTCTTTGGGTGGATGATTTCACTCAATGTGCAAAGTTAGACTGAGCTTTCATTGTGGATGCTTAACTTCTGTTTGAATAATTGTTGTTCTATTTGATGGTAATTATTCATTACATGAAAATCACAAGCACATTCCTAGAAGATTGCACTTGCTCTATGTAGTTGTCGTTTAACGTGGCGAAGTAGAGTATGGTTTATTTGGTTTCATTTAATCCTCGTCTTCTCTTGAGTCCTTAGGAATAGTATAGGATCTGTAAACCCTTGATCTTTTTCACTTTTTTTTTATAAAATCAAAAAACCCAAAATGATACTGCATCTATGTCTCTTCTTTTCCGAGTAATTTGCAAAATCTTAATTGTGCCCACAGCAAATCACATCCATACCACAGAGCCTATCCGCGTTCATCTTAAACATTGGAATTACCCTATGACCTCACTTGCAATCTTAGCATAGGAAGTAGTTTTTCAAGAGAGAATAGAGCGTCTGCGACACTTTGTTCTAAAATGTTTGTTGTGTCATGAACCACGCATCAACAAGTAGATCCAACATCTCTCAAACAGTATAAGCTTGCTGAATTGTTTCAATATCCAATCCTGTCCTTTTAGAGTATGTAGTTCTCTCAGCCTGTAAACATCCAGTTCAAATAACAAATATTAGAGTACAGAAGTTTTCATAATGTGCAAAATAATGATCAACGCAAAGAACAAAAAGGTTGTGGTCTTCAGATCTTACCTTACAGTCTCAACACGTCTTTTTGCCTTTTCAGACATCTGATTGAGGTCTCTGAAGTTGTTACTGTCACCAAACATCTTAGTATATGGAAGCTGCAGTCCATGGAAAGTCCTTTGAGCATGGGCCCATTTTATTTCGCTGGCTTCTGTGCCAAAACCCTTTTGGGTGGTGAAGGCAATCTGAGATATACATGATCGTGAATAAATTAGATTTACAGAGTCAGCCAAGTGTCTTGATTGCAACAAAACAAATAACATATGGGTTGGATTATTTTAATTTCAATAAGCAAATCCCAAGCCTTTCCACTGATGGCATATCTAATTGAAAACTTAGATAGATTGAGTGGGAAGTAGAAGATAATGTTGCAAAGCCACACTACAATAGCCCATCCCCACCCCATGCCCTTTATTGCAGCAAATCCCCAGTTTGCACAAACAGCAATCAATGTTGCAATCGGGCAAACCATAACAACAAACATCATTAGCAAAAGTTTTATTTGATGAAGATAAAAAACTAAACAAATGAGATGGAACGAACAGGAATGTTCACTAGTAACCAGAAGAGTGATTGAGATCGTGATTTGTGCTACAACACTATTTTGAGAAAACAATGACAAGAAACCCCACATGAATTATCTTGTTATAACATACTGTTGGCTTATTACTATGTTTTAAAGCTCTTCCTGCAATATGCCTAAACCTTTTTTTTCTCACACTAACGTCCCTGGCATGAGGCCTCATGCATAAAATGCTGGGAACTTGTCTACATATCATTTCTGGTCTGAATATGATCCAGAAGCATGCACCGTTTTCATGATAGTTTTTTGTGTATGTACTATATAGTCAGTTAATGAGTGTTGAGACATAATATTGTTGGTAGCTGTATATTGTTTTAAGAAAAATTATGTTTTTTTGTATAGACAATGGTTTTACTTTCCATTGGCAGAGCTATTAATAGAAAACCTTTTGTACTTGCATAAATAACAATTATTGTGCCAAAGCTCCAAGAATATAAGGCACTTGCATGATAACATGATGATCGCCAAATTTCAATACATTTTTACCTGACGACAAAATTGAAAATGCATTTAACATTACATTGATCATTTGCCTCATTTACCCTTGGAGTGGAGTTCAGAATCATAGGTCCCACAACCCTATCAAAAACAACATATAGCATTAGTAATATTGAAATTATGTTAACGAAGATTAAGGATTAATTGGTGAAAGCACTAGAATATTCTCACATCATAGCTAACAATAGCTATCCTACCAGCTAAACTGTGATCTTTGCTATCTTCCCCTACCTTAATTTATAAGTCTGCTGCATATGTTTAAATATGCGTTCATGAACCTACCTGAAAGGCTGGGAACAGAGTTGTGACTTCAGAGTTCATTGTATAGAAAAGCTGCCACCTGCCCTGCATTACATGGTAAGTCCTGTTCTGTATGAGATAAAGACATTAATTTTTGTTCATCAACAATCTCGCTCATTGCAGCAACCATCGACACATGGTTTGAGACATTTCTATGCATGAGAAGAGTCATAATCAGTTTTACCATTCATTCAATAGCATTTGTAGTAAGAATACACATACACTAATACTAGTTCTATGGAACACGTGACTAAGTTAAATGAGACACCAATTCATTATATGCCAAAGTAGAAAAAATGTATCCTTGGTCGAAGCCATACCTAAGGTCTGAATGTTATGATTACTTTTTGCTTTCTGGTGGTACTCATTCACCATTCATTTAATGTTCATTCCAAGATCACCAAAATTGTCATACATGTTCCCCTAAAAGAAGGCATCTTGTTCTGATGATAACACAATCTCCTATTCCAATGAATATGAAGTGAATTTTTAGGAATGGTACAAGAAAACATAAAGAGCCCATCAACGCAAAAGTAGAATTGACAATTTAAGCAATTAAAAAATAAAAACCTGCTGATCGTTTGGAACTTTAGGAACATTTCTTAAATCCACTTTATTGTCTTTAATCCCCAAAAGTTCATGTACCATTGCTTGAAAAATGATATGAAAAATTGCATTAGCAAAGAATCTTGCTATCAAATTATGGAGTGAAATCTTTAGCACAAGAATCACCGCTTATGTATAAATAAACTAAATTACAAATTTGCAATTGTCTGAGGCAATGCCTGATATGCCCACTGATTCAGTAAAGGGGTCACAGGATCATCTCGTGATTCTCGTCTATCAAACAGTAAAAGCAGGGGAGCAATTTCTGAGCGTCTGAAATCAAAGAGGCCACTTTCCTCTTCATACATGAGCCTCTGGAGAAATCAACAATAGCATTGAAAATCTGATATTGAATGTCCTAAAATCTAAAAAACAAAATTTTAAATAACTCGAAAATTGTGAAAGACTCTTCACAAAAACTGAACTCAAGTCAATACCAAAATAAACTAGTGGTTTGTCTTGGAAAGCTGCTTACAGAAGTGAAGTGCATATGTAACAAATATTGCAAAGAGTCAAAAAGACAATTGCCAACATTGTATACAAATGGACTTATCCTGAAAAGTTTATTGTTTTTCAATACTAGGTCT
This sequence comes from Sequoia sempervirens, assembly GCA_007258455.2. Classification (NCBI taxonomy): domain Eukaryota; kingdom Viridiplantae; phylum Streptophyta; class Pinopsida; order Cupressales; family Cupressaceae; genus Sequoia; species Sequoia sempervirens. Next base: position 468,130,470 of record VDFB02047230.1, read on the forward strand.
ATTGTTTGTTCTTTATTCCTATTCATTGATTCATAACTTTCTACATCTATGATAGTATGCAATGATTTTTTTGGTTCACTTTTATCTGACATTTTATGCACAATATAAAAAACACACTAGAAATATAAAAACAAAATAGAAGTAATATGTTACTTGTCAAAGTTTATATGCTGTTGAAGTATGTTTGTAGATGCCGTTGTTGTTTTTCAATGCACGCCTTCTGCAAAATAGACAAATTAAACACATTATCAACTTTCAAAAACATATATCAGTTTCAACTCTGTATTTAAGATAAAAGGTTTCAGACACTCTACAATGGTTACTTATGCTCAAATGTCCAAAATAATTGCCTAGAAAGGTTTTGTTATGAAATGACGTTAGATTGCACCAATGCATATTACCAAATATGAGACCATATACCACATAGTTATTGGTTGACCACTTAGGGGCCAGTTATGGGTCACATTAGGATGACTATCACTATTATTTGTCAAGGGTGGGTATAATCTCCATCAAACTTATACCCAATCTTTGCTGTCAATTTATGTTGTTCAACTGGAGAGAACTGCACTAAATGTATCAAGGATAGTAAATTTCTCTTGATGGAACATTGCACTTTTTTATGGCATGCATTGCATAGGGGAGCAGGAGTATTTTCTCAACCGATCTTTTTTTGACTGTGGGATATTACAATCTCGTGTATAACATGTGTTTTCTGTGTAAAACATGCCAAAGGAAAATTAATCTAGCAGATTTCATGATAGGTAACTGAGTTTTTGCAACATCCAACTCAAAGAGTTTTGTATTAAACTCTTTGATTGCTATTTTTGAGTTTTTGGACCTAAAATATGAATAAAATTAACTAAAGTAGGCTGAATGTTCATGTGTGCTTATTTGTCTCCATGGTCAAGATATATGATGAGGAGAAGTCTTTAGCTAGATGAGAAAAAGAAATTGTTTTTTATGATAACGAGATGCTAGTGGCAATTTATGTGTTGACCAAGTTCAAAGAGTATTTTGGTTTATGGCAACTTTACTGTTAGAACTAAACATAACAGTTTCAATGAATCACTTTCTAACAGAACATTATCTCAGTGAGTGGCAATCTAAATGGATGACAAACTGCAAACATGTGATTTCAAAATTCAGTACTGCGCAGGTAACAAAACTGTGGCAGCCAATGGCTTTTGTTGAATTCTTGAAATTCAGTCTATTTCAGTAGCTACTCCAGATAGAGAACTGGATATTTAATCAGAATAAGCCAAAGATGACAATCAAATGCATAATAATACAAACAATTACATAATCAAATACATAAATCATATAATTACAATCCTTAATTTCAAAGCATAAATGCAAACTAAAAAAGGTATTAAAATAATAAAATTTCAAGTTCCTAAGAGATATTTAAGAAAGGGAAAAATAAGGAATGTTACCCACCTCCTAGCCAAATTACCATCATCAAGTGCAATAGATGCCTATGTCACTCTAGGCAACCCTTCAACTACAACGAGAGATGATCACAGATACACTTCTAGCACAACCAATGTCACATAAAAACTAAGATCTCAAGCAAGATACCAATACTCTGCACCATGGTTGTGTAATGCCAAAGATTTGAAATGCATCACAAGAGTGAGTGACAGGGATCTAAAAGTCAATAGTAAGTTTTGGGAGTTTTTTTGAGTTAACAAGTCATTCAGTAACAAAACTGTGGTAACCAATGACTCATCTAGAATTCTGGAAATTCAGTCTATGTCAGTAGCTACTCCAGACAGAATAGTGGATATTGAATCAGAGCAGGCCAAAGATGACAAGTTGTCTGCATTATTGGAGAATGAGAAGGAAGCTATTGCCAAGAAGAGCAGATATTACTTCTGTAATATCACTGTGAAAGGTTGGTTCTATGTTCCAAATCAAGATTCAAATTAAAGGTAATGATAAAAAACCAACATATCTATGAAATGGAGATGTTGGATTCTTCAAAACTTGTGCACAAATAAGAAAAACCTACAAATGGAAGGGAGTGATGTTTTCAAGAATGCTATCTGAATATCCTAGGGGTTTGTGAGCAATGCGAAAGAAAGAGAGTGGAAACATTTAAAACTCTACATCTACATTAGCCAAATGAAAAATGATGATCCATCAGCATGGACTTCATCGAAGGTCTCCCTAAGGTGAGTGGTAGAGGTTGCATCTTTGTGATTGTTGGCCGGTTAGCTAAGTATGCTCAGTTCAATCCTATTGATATCACTTTCAAAGTTCATCTTGTCGTTGACTTCATGGAATGTTTTTCTTTTTTGACGGACTACCTAAAACAAGAGTGAGTCTTTTTGAGTTAAGACGTCATTCAGTCATAAATTTTATCCTCAGATTGACTGGCTAATTGCAGAGGTATACAGTTTTTTTGGATGATCTTCACCCTTATCTATGCACTTACAAATCCAAAAGACTACAAAAGAATGCAATTTTGCAATGACCATTCTCTTTTGATGAACATCATAGCATTTTCTACAGTAGAGAATGTATTTTTCATAATGTATTAAAATTGTGAATAAGACATTGGAGAATAGTCTATAAAGTTCTCTGGCTGATTTACAGTTTGCAGAAATTTGGTGGATGCACTTGGGAAATGAATAAGGCCTTACAGAATAATCAACAGATCACCTCTTATTGTACCTGTGTTTTGTTTATGATTCACTTTTTTCTGACATTTTATCAGTGTTCCATGGTGACGCGTCCCCCCAAAAAACCCCGCATTTCCTAGACAGGGATGTCTCGGAGACTTGGGGACTTGGGGGGGACGTGCCCCCACCATCCCACAACCAGCCCACCATCCCACCACCAGTGTCACTGTCTCCAAAACGCCACTAGGACTTCGAGGATGCTAGGGTGTCCTCAAGACGTCTAGGGAACTCCTAGTTGTCTCCAAGATGTATAATTCTTATACATCTTTTTATAACTATTTTTTCAAGTACTATATGTATTTCAGCACCCCGCCGCCCCCCGCCGTCGTCCCCCTGCCGCCCCCAAATTTAGACCCCCTGTCCCCACGCCCCTGAAACGCACCCCTGCAGTCCCCCTGTCCCCATCTCCGAAACCCTGAGGAACACTGCATTTTATGCACAATATAAAAATACACTAGAAATATAAAAACAAAATACGAGTAATATCTTGCTTGTGAAAGTTTATATGCTGTTGAAGTATGTTTATAGATGCTCTTGTTGTTTTCCAATGCACACATTCTGCAAAATAGACAAATTGCACACATTAACAACTTTCATAAACATACATCAGTTTCAACTCTGCATTCAAGATAAAAGGGTTCAGACACTCTACAACGGTTAATCTAAAAGCTAAATAAGGAATGTTACCCACCTCCTAGCCAAATTACCATCATCAAGTGCAATAGATGCCCATGTCACTCTAGGCAACCCTTCAACTACAAAGAGAGATGATCACAGATACACTTCTAGCACAACCAATGTCACATAAAAACTAAGATCTCAAGCAAGACACCAATACTTTGCAGTCTGCACCATGGTTGTGTAATGCCAAATATTTGAAATGCATCACAAGAGTGAGTGACACAGATCTAAAAGTAAATAGTAAGTATTGGAAGGAGTTTTTTTGAGTTAACAGGTCATTCAGAAACAAAACTGTGGTAACCATTGGCTCATCTAGAATTCTGGAAATTCAGTCTATGTCAGTAGCTACTCCAGACAGAATAGAGGATATTGAATCAGAGCAGGCCAAAGATGACAAGTTGTCTGCATTATTGGAGAATGAGAAGGAAGCTATTGCCAAGAAGAGCAGATATTACTTCTGTAATATCACTGTGAAAGGTTGGTTCTATCATTCTATGTTCCAAATCAAGATTCATGTTAAAGGTAATCATAAAAAACCAACATATCTATGAAATGGAGATGTTGGATTCTTCAAAACTTGTGCACAAATAAGAAAAACCTACAAATGGAAGAGAGTGATGTTTTCAAGAATGCTATCTGAATATCCTAGGGGTTTGTGAGCAATGTGAAAGAAAGAGAGTGGAAACATTTAAAACTCTATGTTTACATTAGCCAAATGAAAAATGATGATCCATCAGCATGGACTTCATCGCAGGTCTCCCTAAAGTGAGTGGTAGAGGTTGCATCTTTGTGGTTGTTGACCGGTTAGCTAAGTATGCTCAGTTCAATCCTATTGATATCACTTTCAAAGTTCATCTTGTCGTTGACTTCATGGAATGTTTTTCTTTTTTGATGGACTACCTAAAACAAGAGTGAGTTTTTTTGAGTTAAGACGTCATTTAGTCATAAATTTTGTCCTAAAATTGACTGGCCAATTGCAGAGGGATACAGTTTTTTTGGATGATCTTCACCCTTATCTATGCACTTACAAATCCAAAAGACTACAAAAGGATGCAATTTTGCAATGACCATTCTCTTTTGATGAACATCATAGCATTTTCTACAGTAGAGAATGTATTTTTCATAATGTATTAAAATTGTGAATAAGACGTTGGAGAATAATCTATAAAATTCTCTGGCTGATTTGCAGTTTGCAGAAATTTGGTGGATGCACTTGGGAAATGAATAAGGCCTTACAGAATAATCAACAGATCACCTCTTATTGTACCTGTGTTTTGTTTATGATTCACTTTTTTCTGCCATTTTATGCACAATATAAAAACACACTAGAAATATAAAAACAAAATACGAGTAATATCTTACTTGTGAAAGTTTATATGCCGTTGAAGTATGTTTATAGATGCTCTTGTTGTTTTCCAATGCACACCTTTTGCAAAATAGACAAATTGAACACATTAACAACTTTCATAAGCATAAATCAGTTTCAACTCTGCATTCAAGATAAAAGGGTTCAGACACTCTACAACGGTTAATCTAAAAGCTAAATATGCATAGAAATAAATTGCTCATTTTATCTAGTTAAAGCTTTGATAATTTCTACAAATAAACTTATTATATATGTATATATGTAGTCATCCATTTCCTTGCAGTTACAATTCTGTTGATAAAATGCCAAAGGGTGTGAAAAAATACCATTCTTCCTGATTAAAAATTGTCCACAGACCTGTATAGGGTGTTAATAGGATGCAAAAATCCTTTAGTTTGAGTTTGTTGTTATTTTGTTTTTGGGTCCTCTTCTCTTTGATTATAATTGGTTCATGGATAGCAACCAGGATATGTTGAATTCACTTCTGCCTGATGAGGTTGTTGGAGAAATACTAGGCAGGTTACAAGAAATTTGCTGTTGTAATAAGGTCAGTTTAGTATGTAGACGTTGGCTTGCTGTACTGAAATTGTGTTCGATGACGGAAATAAAAACATGCATATGCAAATGGCAAAATCATTAGATGTCAAAACCTTAAAACTGAACAATCAGTACAAAATTGTCTTAACATTTATAAAATCCAAAAGCTAATACAGCACATGCAAATGCAGTTTAAAGTTAGCAGAACACTAAAGCATTTGCAAGTGTTTAAAACACGAACAATTAAAGCAAAATTATCTAAATATTTACACTGTCCAGATGCAAAATGCATAAAATTTGTAAGTTTCAAGTTTTATTGGCCCCCTTTTGTTTTTCAATCCCACAGTAAAATTTTATAAATTATTTTACAACCCTTGTGCTATTAGGCTGGACATTCTGCCTTTCAGACCACTGCCACTTCCTTCATTATTGAATAGATAGTGAAGGTTTGGCATTTAGTTCATCCTCTATTCTTTATCTGACAAATAATACTCTGGAATGTTAAAGAGTCTAAAGGACTATAGTGTCCATAAATAGTTTCCTAATGTGGATCCAACAGTCCTCTTTCCTCTGTTCACCTTGAGAGACCTCATTGATTTCATAAACATATATAGATTCAGGTATAGTATTGGGAGTGGTATATTGCATCTAAATTGATATTTATATTGGGAAGAACATCATGCCTCTAACAAATTTTAGGAATACCGAATATATGATTTATTTTGCCTTACCCATTTTTGGGAGGATGGTAGATTAAGTGTAGTAGTGACAACTGGGAGAATCATTCAAGATACAACCAAGGCCATGGATTGGAAATGATGCCTCCACGAAAGGAAGCAATCCTTTCCACAAGGTGGTCTTGAACGAAGTCCTATTCAGCTTAACAAAAACATATTCTATACTTCCGATTGCCAAGCTGCAGCAAATGAAAATATGGTCTTAAGATTTTGTATTCTTGTCACCACGGCAATTTGATGGTAAGTCAAAGCTTAATTTGGAAAACAAATTCTGTGAAGCTGAGGAAACATAAGGTGCATTGAATCTACTTGAAAGAGGGTGAGTTAGTACTACTTTACTGTGCAGATCCCTGTGTTGTCACTCTTCATCTAAAAGCTTCTTCTTCTTTGTTTTATGGCTTATGGATTCAAGAAGTAGAGTTCCATTATGATTTATATCCCTTTAGCATTGCTTACTTGTCCCTACAATGATAACTTGTTATGTGGAAGTTGCTCTTCCCTCTCCCTCTCCTTCTCCCTACTGGCCTATATTTCTAATATTAGTGCAGGTAGGCTGTTGTCATATCCCCAAAATTGTAACACCAAATATGGAATATTGAAACGCAAAATCGAATAAATATCAAAAAGAAATGGCCATTTAACTATTATTATCATAAGTATAATTAGCATAGTTAACAATGAGAATATCTAATAAATAGAACAATTAAAACCATTAAATTAAAATATCATAATAATAGGAAGTCACAAGAAACTGATATTATGTATGCTTTAGTAAATAACAACAAGTGATATCATAGTAAATAATAATAACAATTAACAATTAATATCATTAATTTGAAATATCAAAATAATAAGAAACTATGCCTCACTAAATAATAATAATAAAGGAATCTAAAAGTATCGACTAAAAGAAAAACAATGCCTTAATGAATGGGCTAAAGTACAGATTAAGGAGGCAGAAGTACAGATTAAGGAGGCAGCGATTCATTATTCAAACAGACAAATGAAACAGCAAATGCATGAGACACGTCCCAAGTAAAGACCCCTGATCGTCTATAAGGAGAGATCAAGGCAAGTTCTAAAGGCGTCGAAGAAAACGATTATAAAACATGGAAGATAAAAGGAAAGGGTAATAATCAGCAGCGGTGGCATACGTCAGTCTGAACACAAAAAATCTCTCAAACAGATATATTCTGAAATCAAAATGAAGAGAAATTGATCTATATGACAGCCAACTACAATCAATTAAGGAGCAATGAGATAGTAATAGCACTTGTGCACCTCAAGTCAAAGCGAACACGTCCTTATTAACAACTTATGAGAATAATTGTATGTTTTTAGTATCATAATTGAACTTATTATTAGGAACAAAAATCAATAGAAATTCAAGGCAGAAAATTTTTAGTCAATATTGCAAAACCAAATAAATTATTAACCAAAAAAACACTATTGCAACCAAAAATTCAGTGTTACGGGATTAAATAAAAAATAGTATTGTATCAAATGGCTAGCTTCATTAGATGGCTTAGTAGCAGACTCAAAAACAAAAATGAATTATAAGTTTATTTATTTGCTTCAGTGATATTGTATTCCATTCACAAAATTTCTTAGTCAAACATTTGCTCATCGACCTCTTATTATTATATACTGAATGGCATTCTACAATTTCTGAATCTGTTTAAATACTCTCACATTCTCCATATGAGTGATACTAACTGCCTAACTCGGATTATCTTCCATTGAGTTTGGTCATTCTTTCTTGATATTATGTTTTCCTTGGTACTCATGATTTAACATTAATGTACATAAGTTGCAACTCAAAGATATTGACTTAGCTCCAAGTACACACTGAAACATTCTCTAGATAATCAAAATGCTCTTGTAAATATCAAAAGTCTACCGGTGGTCCAACTGTCACAGTTATATCAATAAGTCCGTTCAGAAATCCAGCCACCGAGTTTCTTGAGTTTGACAAGCTATCAGGAGAAGAATGGGGTATGCTATATTACTTAATGTTCTATTCAAGAGGACTGCACTGGGTTATCCTAAGAAATAAATTTTCAAAGAAATAGGGTACACAGCTTTATTTGCCAGAACATTGGTAGAAACATGGTACAACAAAAATGCAGTGCAGTTCAGTGGGTATAAATACTTTCTATCATTGAATTGCCTATAAAATTGTGTTATTACTTTAGAAAGGATGGTTTCCAGCTTCCAAATAAAAGATGCATGGTATAAATCTATAAAGTTTATCCTGTCAATCTGTTCTGTCAAAGAGATAATCAAATATTTTTTACTTAGTGTGAACATTTTTTTTCCTTCTGTAAGCTGACAAGGTCCTGGAGAAGTCACAAACTCTTACAAGACAATGATACAGGTTAATGGTACCAAATTCAAGTAAAACACTTATCAATACATCACTTCCAAACACTTCACTACTAAAAGAAAAAGGCATTACTTCCATCAACTTCACTAACTATAATTTGATTATGGGGCAAACATACATGAAATCATAGCCTCCAATTCCTGACAGACGTAATTCTGAAACACTTGAAAAAATTAGAACTCTTCAAGCTCCCATTGAAAAGATTGGAAGAAACATGTTCTTTTTTATCACAGAACCTTAACCTTACAGATGTAATTGCTGAACACTTTTGCATGTTAGGATGTAAAGGGAGACAAAAGGCTCGGATGCATTTGCATGTCTGTATTTACTATGTAAAGAATAAAAATACAGTTTGTATGATTTAACAACTAACCCAAAAGCTTAAAATAATATATTCATATTTAACTAAAATGCTCTTCTATCCCATTATAAATCTTACTTTCCCTCCCTTCCAAAAACATTAGGCCACAAAAAACTATGAGTATTTTATTGGATAGAGATTTTGATAAGAACAGATGCCAGAAAGAAATTGTTGGAAGACTGAACATAGATTAATAAAGGGGGATAGCTTTTCCAGATTGAGAAATATAAAATTCACCTGTGCATTCATGTTTGCACCATCCATGTAAAGTTGACCCCCATTGTCATGAATGATTTGGCATGTCTTATCAATACCCTCTTGATACACACCATGGGTCAAAGGATAAGTAACCTGCACAAACTCAAATTACCTTCTTCAAAACACTAACGTCAATGCTATAATTGTTCTGAATTATATAATGGCACAAAAAAATAATTCTACTGTTCTTCATCAGCAGTATAAAACATATTACAAAGATAACATCCTTATTAATTAACATTTGAGTGTGGTGAGAGTAATATGAGAGTGTACATGTTTTTTAAATCCTTTGAGTTACCTGTTGTTGGTTTGGGGCCATGGATGTGGGAAGTTATTATGTCCAAATTCAGTCAAACGGTTGATAACGGTTCAGGTACTCATTAGCATGGTGTTGCAGCTTAATTTGGTTGTTCTCGATGCACACAGACATTATAGTTCAAGAGCAATTTTTTGTTTCATGGTGAGGAGATCTTACATTTTTGTGGATGTTGTGGCCATATCTGCATTTGGAACCATGATGTGTAACGCTAGGAGCGTGATAACATAACATACACTAACACTGAAACTTGACAAACCATATTGAATCCATGTCTCAACCATAGCTCATTATCAGTCAAGGAATAGGCAATTATGGCATCAGATCCTCCCACATTCCATATATCTCACTCCAAGCGCTATGCATCATGGTTCTAAGTGCAGCTATGCCACTGCATCCGCAGAAATGTAAGCTCCCCATACCCCAAAACAAAAAAGAGCCCTTGAAGTATGATATCTGCACGCACCAAAAACGACCAAAACAACTGCAACATCATGCTAATGAGTACTAGAATCCGTACCAACCATCTCACTAGATTTCGCAGCAAGTAATCTTGCATTACACTCAACAGCGCTAGAATCCTTACCAACCATTCCACTGGATTCCACATAAAATAATCTTGCATGACAATCGGCAGTGAATGACTTCGTGAATCCATGGCCCCCTAAACAAGAATAGCCAAGATAGCTCAAACCCTAAAAAACCAAAGCAAGCACACTCTCACCTTATGTGGAGATTGTTTGATTAAAATTATTATTTGTTCTCCTATAAAATTATAAATGACGTCTTTACATTCATGGGCATCTCAACAAAATAATTAACTAGCACTTCCACCCATAAGAGGTTCAAGGGATATGCCGATAGGAAATTAAACATAAAATTTAATTGAAGATAAGATTGTTCAAAGAAAATTGCATGCAAATAATTTTCATAGGGATAAGCAACTTTTTACCCATTGCCAATATGAGGGATATGCCGATAGGAAATTAAACATAAAATTTAATTGAAGATAAGATTGTTCAAAAAAAATTGCATGCAAATAATTTTCATAGGGATAAGCAACTTTTTACCCATTGCCAATATCCCCTCAACCTGCATGGAAGCTAGAAATAGATTAAGCAAATGGATTTATTTTTTCTAGATATTAGACATGGAAAAGATTTGGTAGACATGTTGCAAAAATTTGTAAACACAAACTAAATTCATGAACTATTTGTAATATGCATGCTTCATGAATCTGTGGTTACACACAAAAGAACCTTTGTTAGCATCTAACCTACTTATGCAATATCAAGGAATAAACAACGATTAGAACATAAATAAAAGCAAATTTTTGTCATGGTACTATAGTCTGAAATGTTATGATAAAGATACATGCAAATGAAGAAGAAGAAATAAGCATATAAATCATTTGACAGGATTCCTAGCAGTCTTCATGTTTTGCAATAATAACAGTATATGCATGAAATGGGTTTGTTGAAAAGGCTTTATGAACTTTCAATCAAACGCAATTGGTAGGTGTAAAGCCAAACGCCAGAACCTTTGCTAGCATCCTCCCTACCTGTACCAAAATGGGAGCTTCAAAATAGGATATAGACATTCATCAACACATAAAGGATAGAGAAACTTGTCGAATGCTTTAATTGCAACTGCTATGGTAGACACATGCAAAATATAATAGCAAAGACATGTAATGAAAAAATGTGAATGCAGAGATAGGGCACGTGAATTGCAATTAAAAGATAAAATTTAATTGAAGATAAGACTGTTCAAAGAAACTTTATACCTTTTGTGAGCAGGAAGAATACTTCCAAGTCTATTTGGAATAATGAAAACCAAAACAATAAAAGTTTTCACGAGAAAAGCACAATGTAAAGGGAAAAAAATCTTACAGATGATACACAACAACTATCACAAAGAAACATACAAGCATACAAAGATATCCCAGAAAACGTCCAGGACATAACAGAACAAGAGCTGTGCTGCAGGTACAGTCCCTGCCAGATGGGAAAAGCCTGCAAAACAGTAATGGAAGTTGAATACACATAGTACTCATCCAGAAGAACAAGTAGGCTACAGCTTGATTCAAGAAGACTTGAGTGTCATAATGGTATGATGCAAACTTGGGGTGTTGACCCTAGAAGATGGCCGATGATGCTTCACAAGAGGAACCACGGACTGCACAACATCAGTCATAAGAGTTCTGTAACCTGCTTCTGGTTGTGCACACATTGCAGCTATTGCTGCAACCTACATTTCAGAAATGAAGGCATATGAAGTTAGGATGCAAAGAAACAAAATATATTTTATGACTACTATTTGAAAATTATTAAATGGCTGACCTGAATGAGCTCCTTCATGGAGAATTGACCCTCCAGCACAAGATCTATAACATGAATTAGCTTATGTGTCTGTAAGCTGAGGCAATGCCTGCAAAGAACAAAAAGAAAGTAATCTGAGAAATTTATGTTTACAGTGCATGTTTTTGAAGCCAGAAGAAAAAGAAAACAATGAGGCAGGATCAGACTTAAGTTTGGCCAAACCAATATCTGAGACTTTGGCATGGTAGTCGATAATCTCATTGATCTACATAGTATAACGAAACATATGTATGAAAAGACCAAAAATCGTCAAACGACGAGAGTGCTCTGAACTTTCATCTATTTTTCAGCATTCATCTGGGCTTTGTTAAGGAAATAGCTTATAAATTTATAATCTTTTCAATACATTGCTAGAGCAGCCTGGATAACACTGGTGTGAACTTTCATCTTTTTCTTGCTGCATCCATTTGGACTTCATTACCAATATCATATCCAAAATTTAATTTAATGCATAACCTTGATTGAGATTTCTTCAAACTGCATTGGGAGGGAAAATCAGCCCATCATCAATAAATCAAATGAGGCTGAATTATAGAAAATGTGATGCAAATGTTTATATTTGTGTGCTTCAGTTTGGATCTGAGTTGAATTATATGACATCCCATATGAAGGTACAGATGTAAATACCCAATGTCTCAATATAAAACTGAAAAACAACTTGTTGTCAATGATTTTAGACATACAATCTAATAATACATTTATTATGATCAGAATCATTAAAGTGGAAACTCCTCTCAAAAGCAAATTCAGGTATTGACCATAATGCATTAAACAATTGGAAAACAACTTGTTGGCAATAATTTTGAACATAAAATCTTATTCATACATATGTTAAGAGCAGAACCCTGAAAGTGGTGCATAGCTCAAGCAGTTTCTCACATGCATCTAGTAACAGTTCATTTAGAGTGAATAATATTAAACCCTAGAAATTGGGAGAGTGAGTTGTAAATTTTCATGTATATAGATCAAAATGGAAAACAACTTGTTGGCAATAATTTTGAACATAGAGTCTTAGTAATACATATGCTACAAGCAGAATCCTGAAAGTAGTGCATAGCTTAAGCAGTTTCTCACATGCATTTAGTAACAGTTCATTTAGAGTGAATAATATTAAACCCTAGAAATTGGGAGAGTGAGTTACAAATTTTCATGCCGATGAAACAGGAGATTGAGTAGCTTGACTGAACTCGGACATAGTGTAGTTTTGGCTGTGATGTAATACGCAATAGACCCTAAACAAAAACCACCAAAACTACAGGATTTGCCAAATAATTGTAAGATCCTTCTCATGTTTTTGAATATTGTACTCCATATCTCTCACACAAGGCAAGTGTTGTAATTAGCATAAGCTAGGGTCATGTCTTTATTTGCCCAAATTTTGATTATTATATGATTCATTAAAGAAAGGATCTCTGTGTAACTGAAAAGTGGCTAAGGCACATTTGAATGAGACATGTCTCAGCTTTGGGCAGTGTCATTTTGTTTTATGAATCTGTTATTTTGTGGGGTTTTTCTGTTTCATACTATCCAAACTTCAGTGTTCTCATTTCTTGTGGTGCTCCTAGCACAGAATTTGGAATAGAAAGCCCTGAAATTTCTCTCCCCAATGAATATTCCTGATGGTGGAAGGAAAGTAAACTTGGACTCCTAAACCTATCATCCCCAAAAGCAGCTGTAGCGAACTTTGAAGTAGGAAAGGAAACTATTATCTGCTTTAGGGATTTGCTTTGTTGTCAAGATTCAAGATGTAGATTCTGACCTGACCTGGACTGAAAATATGTCCAAATGGTGGCCTAAGAGATGTTAGTGTAGTCAATTTATGCAAACACTTGCACTTCTTATCTTCTGAAGGACATCAGGGATTTAACTATCGACAAAATTTTCATGGACAATACTTTTGTCAAGCTGGAAACATCTGTTGCCTTATTCCTGGGCTCATAAGATAATTGTTGCAAAAGTCGAGTTTCAGATACCTGTGGATCTTGACCTTCTACAAGTGTTTCTTACAAAGGATGAGACCAGATTTGAGTGACATAAGTAAGAGAATGGAAACCTGGGAAAGGTTGTGAATGAAATATTTTCTGACGAATATTAATGGGTGTTTTGCTTGGTGGTGACTATCACCAAAAAGGGAGGGAGGAAGATCTGCAACTTTCTAAACAAATCAATAGCATTCACTCAACTCTAGTCAGCATGGGAGAAAGGCTAAAACTTTTCACCTGACGGATGGCAGGCTAGCCAAATTAGATGACAATTCATTTGTTTTTGATATTTCCACCAAGCAAGAAATGCAAGAATTTAAGCTCCTTGCACAAAAATTAATTGATTGTAGGTTACATATGTATGATCCATGGAAATTAAGAAGTTCTAGGAGTCTGCACTTGCCCTTCTCTACAACAAGCAAAAGAGATTCCAAAACATTTGATTCATTGAAGGTGGTTTATCAATATTAAGGGGCTTTCAGTCCTACAGAGAAGATCAGCTAGAAAAATCATTTCTCCTCAAATCTAGGTAGGTCTAAGGAAATTGAAAAGAACTTAGTTTTGACAGTTAAAACGAAACCATCATGATTCCATAAAGATGTCAATTCTTTGCCCATTGGTGCTCAATCCTGAGTGGATGGTCCTCATCATTAAATCCTTAAGGCATATCATAAACACCACAGAATGCACAGCCTTCTTGAATACAGACTTCAATATCTTCTTCTTTATCTGCCCATGCTGTCATGGAAGTTTCGCCATCTTCTTGCATGGAGTCATCGTCCAAATCTTTTCCAGTTAACTTAAGCAATCAAGAAGCCAACACAAATATATATATAGTGAATGTGAAGTAACTTCATTCACAAGGTTGGCATTTTTGCGAACAAAGCTTTCTTCTTCATTTCCACAGAAGGGATATGCTCTGGGCTAAAAGAGAAACAGAAGTAAGCATTACTTTTGTCATTGACTTTTTTCCTGGTTGTTGATGGAAACATCTTCTTGATCAAATTTGGCAAGTTCCCCCCTAAATTTCTCCCGCCAAGTTTAGTGGCTCTTCTGTTTTCTATCTCTCTTTTTTTCCTTCATTCCCTTTTATCGATGAGAATGTTGAGTAGTCTGTACGGGTTAAGCTAATGTAGATATGCCAGCTACTTTTATGAAATATGATACATTTTGTTTATTAAAAAGGACAATAAACTATAGAGCACCACTAGAAAATATCCGAAGGAGTAGCATTGTCATTCCATTCGCATGGCATCCAGGGCCTTAGAAAACAGAGGACTTGAATATGTGACAAAACAACTACTCTTCTGTACAATCCAGAAGAAACTAATAGGGCCAGTGAAGCCATAGATAAACACATACGCTGAAAGGTAAAAATAATTAGAATAAACTTAGCCTGCTGGATCGTAATCTAGTGTTCAGAAGTATTGAGATTTATGGGACTCTGATTCAGACTAGTGGTCTCTGCTTTAAAGTGGTGGCAGAGGAGTTGGCTATTTATGAATCCATGATCTGGTCTGATGGCTACCAATGGAAGGTGGCCACTCCTACAAGCTTTAAATAATAGCCCGAACAAGATGAACTATAGGATGACCTTCAAATAGGAGCTACCGGCAAGAAACCCGGAAAACATGAAAAAATGTTGAAAGGGGTAAAAATACTTGCGCGCAGACTACCCAACTTCAGAGGTCCAGTACAAGTTCCTGGTCCGTTTAAGGGAGTACCTAAGCTAAAGGATACCCCTTAAAAAGAGTAGTTTCCCAAATACATAAAAATCCAAGCTAAAAAAATATGGAAGCAATGCCCCCTTTTAAGAAAATAAAACTTAACCAAAAATAAGTTAATATACCTGCAATTCATAACAAAAGCAAGAGGGAAAATTTACTTCCCTACAGCAAAAATGAAAGAATTCCAAAATCTAAAAATAGGATTTAAATTAAAACTGAAGATTTTTTTGAAACGAAATATAGAAAGTGAATCAAAACAAAACTTTTTTTTTGAAAGAACATATTTTTAAAGCATAAAATGCTGATTAAACTTAAATATCACGAGCGGGTCTTAAATTTGATGGCCGTATGACCGTATTTGGAGATTTTTGCCGTAAAATACAATCAAAATTTTAAGAAGATTGTATCAGATGAAAGGAGAGATTTTGGATAGACTGTCAAAATTTATATAGAATTATAATGATATATATATTTGATTTATATATAATTTTACTTACACTAAGGTATATCATAATGTTTTAACGGCACCTTTGAATAGATAACCGTCATTAAAAAATTTGTTGACAGGCAAGGTCGACCGTCAAATTTAACCCTGTCTGATTCACGAGTACCATATAAACAGTGCACCCATTTCAACAGAAGCAAAAAAAAATGTCACAACTTAAATGCAGAATCGATTATCTCAATATGGAAAAATGTACATCAGAAGATGGGGCGAAAGGAGAAAATAAATGAAAGCAAAACCTGAAAAACCAATTGCTTACTAAAGCACGCGAGCATGCACGGCACAAATTGCAAATCAGACAGCTAAATCTTGCTGAGAAATATAACGGGTATGAAACAACATAAGTGGAAAGTAAACCAAAAAGTGAGATCTTCAGCTTTGTATTCACGTTCCTCTCCGACACATTGTTCTCCACGCTCGCCAGAGTTGTAAAGAATCGCCCGAAGGCTTGTTCAATGCCCTAATCTTCAGTCCATTCAGGAGTGGACCCCTTCACCTGCCCCAAATACACTTCATCCGTCGAACACTTGGACAGAAGCTGCATCACCGTCGTGGCCAGACTCGGGGCGGACACAGTTGAGAGCAAAAATGCCTCTGGGTCTTTCATCATTTTGGCGTAGTCAAGGGAATGTTTCTCAGGAATCCTACAACATATATGTTTACAATGAACGAAAATTAGTTACAAATATCACCAACACCAGAGTAAGTGAGGCTGTGCAGAAATACTGCATTTGGCATTATTGCCAAACTCCTGCCACGGTGGTTAAATACTGCATTTGGCATAACACCAACTTAGAGATCCCAACTCCTATTCTAAGGCGAAGCCGTGAGACAATTTTCCTCATCTGAAGATTTTTCAACGATAGGACAGGCGATACAGGTTTGCAGGTAGAAGTTTTCACATCCACGGATATATCAACAAAATAATTAAATTAAAATAAAATAAACAATTTTGAACACCTATTGTTTTGGATAATGTCTTCACTCATGGTGTTTTTTCATCGAATGGATAATGACTCATGGTGTTTTTATAGTTTGGAAATCTTTATATAAATTTTTACAAGAATTTTTATTTATTAGTACTTGTCTTAATATATTTATTGCAATCAGTTTTGTTAAATTAGTTATTAATAATTTTTGTATATTTTCTAAAATAAAGATGAAAGATTTATAACTTTAAAATATTTTATTACTGATCTAAAAAAATTTAAGTGTTATAAGTAGATTTTTAAAAATGATAGATTTTTAAAATTTTATTTGAAATTTTTTAAATTTAAAAAATAAATGTCTAGATATATATAATAAATAAGGCGATTTTTTTATATAGATACATATAGAAAAATGATTAATAATAAGATTATATTTTAATTCTTAATGATTTAGTATATAAGATTTTTTAATAATTTAAATATTTTAAATATATTAAGTAATAAAGATGGTAGGTGGTGCAAGTTCATGCACGACAATTGAAGAGTATAGAACCCCAATCATAAACCTACACAAACACAACAAACAAACACAATGTTAGATCAAATGCAAGTGAGAATCAAGATTCCTCATGAAATTCATTTGCAAAGCTCAAATAGGAAAGAAAATCAAGAAAATGAACCAAGAAAGCAATGAAATCTTATTTTAAGATGCAAACTCTCAATTCCATGGGGGAATTGGTGCCAATTTGATATGAAAATTGGCTCTTTCCAAACTCCTTTGATACAATGTTGATGAGTAATCCACTTTGTTGAAGATTCAATTGAGCTCCATGATGAAAAATATGCATAACCTAGCTAAGACCTTGATAAAATTGATGGAAATAGATATGTTTGAGGATGAAATTGAGTATAGTAGACTTGCTCAAATTGTGGATGATCAAAATGAGGAGAGAAGCCTCCTATTTAAAGAAAGACAAGATGGAGGAATGAGCAAAATGGAGTAATGTGGGATCATTCAACATCCAATGGGCAAGTGCCGCTTGTCGAGATGTGAATAGAGGAAGCTTGAGCACATTTTGATGAATGTGCACAATAAATAAAATTAGGTGGAATTTGAAAATTATGAAATGACAAGTTAGAGGAAAAAAAATGAATTAAATGCCACTTGGCCTAATGCACAAGGACATGTAAGAGGGAATGAATGTCTTGTTAGAAGGACAAATCCACTTGGAGGGATTTTCAAACTTGGAGGAATATTCCCCTAAAGGTGCCAAGTTGAAAGAAAATAGGGATTTAATAAATCTATTAAATATATTTTCATGTGCAAATGGCAAAATATAGAGAAATTAGATGATTAGGATTAAATTAATGAGGGTTTAATTAATTTAATAAGGGATTAGATGATGTGACTATTTGATTTAGATTTTTGGGTTGATTTAAATCAAAGTGAGAAGAAAATGATTTTAGATTTAATTAAATAAAAAGATTTTGTTTTATTTAATCAAAGAGGATGATGTTAGATTAAATTAAACAAGGTTTAATTTATTTAATTTAATGGGATAGCTTTAGAGATTTAATCAAATAAAATGAATTATTTGATTAAATAGAAAAATGAGAGTTACTCAAATAATATTGATTTATTTAATTAACAAGAAAGAATGATTTTTTTATTTCTGGATTTTTTTATTGTGTTTAAGTTTTTTCATCAACGTTTCGGATCACACTCAGTGATCCATCATCAGGATGATAAAGAGCTAAGGAGATGAGAAAAGGTAAGATGCAGACCTAATTTGCTTAAAAGGAAGAGAGGTGAGAAGATGAGGAGAGAGAAGGGTACAAAGACCGAGACAAGAGAGATAGGGTAAGAACAGAAATTGAAAGAATTAGAAAATAATAAGAGAGAAAAAATCTATATAAGAATGAAAATTTTATTAAAAAAGAACGAAACATGAAAGAAATAAAAGACAAGAACTAATGAAAGAGGACTACAACATAAATAAAATTCAATTTTAGAAATGAGAGAGCAAAAAATAAAAGAAAATTATACGTGAAAGAATAATATATTAACATTTGAAAGCATATAATGTAAGAAAGAAAAATATATTTGAAAGAAAATTAATGTAAGAAAGAATAATATATATTGGAAATTAACAGAGTTATATTTAATAATGAAAATCATATCTATTTAAACACAACATAAAATCAGAAGGAATAGTAGATTTGAAATGAAATTAAGGATTGCTAAAATTTAAAATGAAAATAAGGAATGATAAGAAAATTCATGAAGGTATATTGTATTTAAAAGAATAATATATTAGAAAGAAAAATAATGTAAGAAAGAATAATGTATTTTAAAGAAAAATATATTGGAAACTATTAAAGTTATATGTAATATTGAAAATAATAACTATTTAAAACACTAACGAAAAATAAGAAGGAATATTAAATTTGAAATATAGTAGAAACGAAATAAGAGAAATACGAGAGGAAAATTAAAAAGAAAAGGACAAAAGGAATAATAAATTGATAAGTAATGAAACAAAGGAATAAAACTAACACATAAAGAAAGCAACATAAAAGAGTTATATGAAAGGAATAAAATATCGGAAGAATAATAATCATATTTAAACACTTTCTAAAATCAGGAAGAATAATATATTAATATTTGAAAGCATATTAATGTAATAAAGAAAAATATATTAGAAAGAAAAATAATGTAAGAAAGAATAATGTATTTTAAAGAAAAATATATTGGAAAATAAATTTGATTGAAAATAATATCTAAAAATTAAGGATTTAAATTAAAATGAAATTAAAGAAATAAGAAAATCATGGAAAAGGACAAAAGGAATTAATAAATTAATATTTAAAGAAACGAAAGGAATAAAGAGCTTTTAAAGAAAGAAAGCAACATAAAAGAGAGGAGAAATCATCGCTTTTAAAAAAAGAAAAATAAGAAGGAATCGTTAAATTTGAAAAAAATAGTAAAATAGAGAATAGGGTCAATAAAATAAAGGGAAGGGGTGATGATATCGTCTATGGCTTCCTTCAGCTTCCTCTTATAGGGGTTTTCCTCTTTGAACAAGATTTGAGTACAAAGAGGAAGCCATAGGAATCATCACCCACCCAACCAACCTCAATCGTGATGAAGGTTGGAATCCTCTTCTTTTGAACTTGTGTAACCAATGTTGACCCCCATTCCCATTCTCTTCCTTCGACCCTTTCCTTCCTTCGCACTGTTTTTTCCCCCATTCGTTTTTCCCCTTATCCCTCATCTTCTCGAGACTTGCTTTCCTCTACCCCGCCCCCTCCCCTCTCCTCTCTTTTATGTTACTTTCTTTCTTTCTTTTGATAGCTCTTTATTCCTTCGTTTCATTACTTATTAATTTATTAATTCCTTTTATCCTTTTCATTTTAATTTTCCTCTCGTATTTCTCTTATTTCGTTTCTACTATTTTTTAAATTTAATATTCCTTCTTATTTTTCGTTAGTGTTTAAATAGATATTATTTTCAATATTACATATAACTTTAATAGTTTCCTATATATTTTTCTTTAAAATACATTATTCTTTCTTACATTATTTTTCTTTCTAATATATTTTTCTTTATTATATTAATATGCTTTCAAATATTAATATATTATTCTTTCAAATACAATATACCTTCCTTCATGAATTTTCTTATCATTCTTTAATTTCATTTTAAATTTTAGCAATCCTTAATTTCTTTTCAAATTTATTATTCCTTCTGATTTTATGTTAGTGTTTTAATAGATATGATATTAAATATAACTCTGATAATTTCCGATATATTATTCTTTCATATATTGTATTCCTTCTTTCATATAACTCTTTTATGTTGCTTTCTTTCTTTTATGTGTTAGCTCTTTATTCCTTTTGTTTCATTACTTATCAATTTATTATTCCTTTTGTCCTTTTCTTTTTAATTTTCCTCTCGTATTTCTCTTATTTCGTTTCTACTATATTTCAAATTTAATATTCCTTCTTATTTTTCGTTAGTGTTTTAAATAGTTATTATTTTCAATATTACATATAACTTTAATAGTTTCCAATATATTTTTCTTTAAAATACATTATTCTTTCTTACATTATTTTTCTTTCTAATATATTATTCTTTCAAATACAATATACCTTCCTTCATGAATTTTCTTATCATTCCTTATTTTCATTTTAAATTTTAGCAATCCTTAATTTCATTTCAAATCTACTATTCCTTCTGATTTTATGTTGTGTTTAAATAGATATGATTTTCATTATTAAATATAACTCTGTTAATTTCCAATATATATTATTCTTTCTTACATTAATTTTCTTTCAAATATATTTTTCTTTCTTACATTATATGCTTTCAAATGTTAATATATTATTCTTTCATGTATAATTTTCTTTTATTTTTTGCTCTCTCATTTCTAAAATTGAATTTTATTTATGTTGTAGTCCTCTTTCATTAGTTCTTGTCTTTTATTTCTTTCATGTTTCATTCTTTTTTAATAAAATTTTCATTCTTATATATATTTTTTCTCTCTTATTATTTTCTAATTCTTTCAATTTTTGTTCTTACCCTATCTCTCTTGTCTCGGTCTTTGTACCCTTCTCTCTCCTCATCTTCTCACCTCTCTTCCTTTTAAGAAAATTAGGTCTGCATCTTACCTTTTCTCATCTCCTTAGCTCTTTATCATCCTGATGATGGATCACTGAGTGTGATCCAAAACGTTGATGAAAAAACTTAAACACAATCAAAAAATCTAGAAATCAAAAAAATCTTAAACATGACAGATTGTGGAAATCTCATAGCATTAAGAAAGAATGACTTAATCAGATAAATGATGATTTATTTAATTAAGGGACGAAGAGTGATGATTAGCTAAGAAGATGATTTAGGATGAAATGATGTTAGTAACAAGATCAAGTGTGTCAGTATATTTTTCATGTCTACGTTTTGCCCCTCTTTGAAGCAAAGTACTCATTGTGTTGGTTCCAAAGAATAAAATGTCTCAATCAAGATTCAAAAAAAAATTGATTTTCAAAATTGCCCTACTACTACCCCAGCGAGAAGAGACATGTCAATATACTGCCCCCTCGAGAGATTGGAAATTTTTTTTGGATTTTTGGGTGATCTCGCGAAAAAAGAGGACAAGGTGGCCGACGGGTCTAAAAAGGCTTCAAGACGCCAAAAAATGCAAAAAACGATGCAAAACAATCCTTGTTTAGGTGAAAATGAGATCACGGGTCCAAAACCCTAGTTTTCAAGCTTAAATAAGCCTCAGGGGCCCACTTCTAGTTCATTTGCACACATAGCCTATTGAGATTCCACACATTTGAGCTTTGACACCTTCGAACGATGGCACATCGACAACTCCCCCAACACATTTCAGACAAAGTACACACACACTAGAGGCTACCTGGCACTGGACCACCAGTGAGTCATCCTGACCCAACCTTGTTTTTGATTTACATGTGCATTTATTAGCCTAGGATTTTACTTTTTTGCTCAATAGCGGAATATAGTGTCGCTACAAACTTAGTTTCGGCACTGCGCAACCTCAAACTATGCCACTGTCGTGAATAGCGATGTTGCAACCCAATTTCAAACTCCAAACTGAGTTGCATATGAGAATAGCATCATGGTGAGCCAATTTTCAATTTAGGTTCAAGGTTGCTCCTCAAACTGCGTCGCCACAGTGGATTTTGGGTGATTAAGGGTCCTAGTGATGCAATTTGGAAATTTCAAACTACGCCACACCCTTAAACAAACTCGCATATGTTGTTTCGAGTATGACAAGACAGATTAGGATCATGATTTTTTACGAAACTTAATATGGTGGCTTTCTTGATGTAGGAGGCAGTCGAGATACTTCACTCTCGGGAGCACAAATTTTCTATTCTTAGCAGATTGGTTGGGATGCATGAGAGACTACAGAAGCACCTAGGGATGATTGGCCTTTGGTATATAGCGTATGCATCACCAATCAGGACACATTTAGGCATGATGACCACACTCGCTGAGCAGTGGCACAGCGAGAGATCCTCCTTCCACCTTCTGACAGGTGAGGCCACAGTCACACTGGAGGACGTGTGGTGCATCCTCATATTACCCATCCACAGAGAGTGGGTTATATACGATGTTGATGCAGGGAGGGATGCCTGTTATGATGTGATGGGCCTTGACAAGATTGTTTTCTATGAGGGCCAGATTGAGCTAGAGCGGTACCAGCTCACGGTTTCTCCTTTTCGGTTGATTATTGTAGCTATTATCTTAGGTCTTGTCACACCAAATCAACAGGGCTGATACTTTAGTCCTAGATGGGGGCTCACCTAGGAGCAAATGGTTCGGTGATGAGTGTGCTTTGCTTGGGGTCTAGTTCTTCTAGCCTCATTATATAAAGATCTTCATGAGCTTGTATACGGCAATGACAGAGCTATCAGGGTGGGAGTTACACTACTCCATATCTAGGCCTGGCAACACATTGTGATACTCCATCTGAGAGTTGTTATCGTTGATATGGAGTCAGACGATCTAGTTGTCTAGAGATACCAGGGTAGAGTTGAATTTACAGGTACAAGATAGGCTGACATTCCCCACTGGAGGAGAGTCCTAGATGACATGCGAATCTGTACATGGCGGCCCTACCTTGGATTTTTTGCATGATACAATGATGTGTAGTAGCTCTTCTTCGCTTGGCAAGATAGATTCATGTAGGGCAGGGAGTACACCATGATAGAGAGGTACCTGCCATGCTACATTCAGAGATAGTTTAGGGAGCCCCAAGATAGGCTCGATGACCAGTACATGGTGATATTCGCAAGTATTACGAGGGAGTCCTCTTGAGTCACTATATTCTAGCCCAGGAGGCTATCGATACATTCAGGCAGCTAGCGGCTAGGCCATGGCCATATGATTAGGGGCAGGTCGATCTAGGGACAACACAAGCATATAGGGATTGGTTTTTATCGCCTCTTAGATTAATAGTACCAATACACCATCTGCACGGCGTAGGGCCGGAGGGAGAGGAGCAGGTTGAGGTCAGGACCAAGGAGGCCGAGGGGGAAGAGACAGAGACGGGGATGGAGATGGGGCACCACATCAACTAGATCAAGATAGGGGCCCATAAGATTAGCGGCTAGATTAGTAGAGGCATGATGCCCCACGACAAGATTAGGAACAGGAGCGGTAGGATAGACAAGATGGGCAGGATAGACATGATCGTCAACCACCACGGGATGAGGGACCTCCACCACTAGGAAATATTGTAGCTACAAGCTTAGGTGGCAGGCTTATAGGGATAGGTGGTTGCCTTGATGGCAGAGAGAAACTAGTTGAGACAGGAGAGGGACTAGGCTATCCAGTAGAGGCAGGCTACAAAGATTAGAGTTTCCCAGGAGATAGGTCATCGACAGAAGATTGAGAGCATGTTTGCCTCTTCTTTCTAGAGCTCAATTTCATTACGTGCATACATGGAGGTGATCAGGGAGGTTGATTATTATAGGGTCAATTACCATCAAGTCATGCCCCGAGTGTCCCAGGTCCTAGATTATTCTCAGCAGACAAGATATAGACCCCTTGAGGACCACAAAGAGAGATAGCCTAGCGAGGGGGAGGGCAGCTAGCAAGGTTAGCAAATTTTTTTTATCAGAGAAAAGATTCTTTTTGCGCCCCATGGGCTCATTTTTTATAGCCCTGTGGGCCATTGTACTTTATGTATTTGATACACACTTGATCCAATTTGTACCATGACAGTATATTTTTTGATGATATATATGAGATGAGCTGATTTTGATCCGATGTATGGTGTCCTATTCTATTTTATGCATTATGGATGGATTTTATTTCTATATGCGATGTTGTGATTCTATCTTATGTGATGCAATGCAATGATGTTATGTGATGCAATGATTTTATGGATGCATTTCCTTTTCAGTATCTTTTCTTATGCACTTTTTATGATGATGGATGCAAAATTTTATGATATGCAAATGATTTAGACTAATAGATCTATATTATGCACTTAATGGATGATGATGAGATGTATGGGGTGTAATCTTTTTGTTTTAGTACTTTTCTCGCGTATGATATGATGATGCACTTATGATGTTATGATGATGCAAATGTTATGGGAATGATGTATGATGTTTATGTTATGATAATGCAAATGGATGATATGTATGCGTATGATGCAATGGATGTTAATACTGTATATGTCCATGATATGCTTTTTATAATTATGCAATGGATGTTTCATGAGGTATGCAATATGAGTTTAATGATGCATATGGGATGATTGTTTTTATGTTTATATAATGAATGCATACAAGATGCTTAGAATAACCAATCTATATTATGCAATGATGCAAATGATATGATAAATTCTTACTATATGATATGATATGTGTTATGAAGTATGTTGATGGCTTGTAGATGCAGGATTGATGCATTGGTGATAATAATTTGTGATTAATTGTCATGGTACCATGTTAGCACGGAAAAGGAGATAGAAGAAAGCATGAGATTCCAACAAGACACGAGATGATGATGATTTGCTTGCCGAGGAGTTGGGATTTTAAAAGGGCCAATTACCTTATGTTTGATAACACACATAGGCACGATGCATCAAGGTCTGAAGAACCAAGATGGTGTTGCACCTAGTGTGATGGACTTTGACTTGACAATCAGATAGGAGTACTCATGTTCACACCTAACATACAAAACCTTATTTACAATGTAGTTCGGATATTTCAGACATCTCAGACCAAAACGTAGGAAGGAAAGCCTTCCTATGTGGTCAAAAAGACACCTAAAACATCTTCTCTACACCCAAACAAAGCACACATGAACAAGGTTATATTACAAGAATATCCAACAAGCACAACAAATAAAAATATCATGATCGTTGCCCCATTCCTTTCTCTCTGAATCCCTTCGTTTGGGACATCAATACCACTAGCCAAGACTAAACTACGGTGATGCTTGATGTTGATGTCCATTGTAGGAAGGATGCATCCTAAGACATGACGATATCAAATGATTGATTTGGGACTGATTGGTTGATAGGCTATTGACATAAAGAGTTGATCAGCTTGTTTATGTACTGACCTAGGCTTGAGACTTTGACGTTTTGAGTTTCCACTTTCAATCTACTAGACTTGTTTCTGAATGCTTTACCAAAGGTTAAGGGTGATGAATGTTTATTATGAGTGATGTTTATTGTGGGTGAAAGTGAGATGAGACAAATGGATTTTTTCAAATATTTGGATGTTTTTTTATGTTTTTTTATGTTTTTTCAAATTTTCAAATGTTTTGGGGTTTTCTGAGATTTTGACCAAGAGACTAACCTAAAGACCTATCCCAAGGGCCTCGAGGGTTGATCAACATATTAGCCTTTCCTACATTATAAACGTAGAGACCATGTAGTTTGACTGATACATACTTGATTATTGATGAGATATGAACAAATGGATTGCCAGTTTATTATGACGAACTCCTAAAGGACTGACCTAAGTGTCTCAAGGGATGATCAAAGATCAACCTTTCCTACATTCAAAGCTCAAAGATGTAGTTCAACAAGACAACTCTCTTTTTTGACTTTTTGACTCACTTTTGATCTATTTTTTGGATTTTGATATGTTTTTGATGTTTTTGGATTTTGTGATTTTATGAATGTTTTTGGATTTTCTAATTTTTGAGATTTCAAGAATATACACAAATACGATATGATGAGAACATACCCTAGCATGATGCAATAGACTACTCTGATAAAGGAAAAACAAACTAACCTTGAGGGTGGGCCGAGTAATACTAGGAGGGATCATGACACGAACATAGGACCAAGCTATGATGCGAATGTCGAACGAATGATGGATGGAGATATGGAATGTGATGGATTATGGAAATGTGCATAACAAGTCGTGAAGGCCTTGGTGGATGGAAAGTGCTTATTTACACAAGACACCTGTTTGTCAGGTTTTCACCAAGGTACTTGTCCAAAGCACCACCGAAGTGGTTTTCACTAGAGGATGATTTTTTTCTCTTTACATTTTTTTATCCTTTTTCTAATTTTTTTGGATATTTTGCTTTTTTTATTTTTTTGTTGTCACCATGACGCCTATTTGCCAAGTTTTCATCAGGGTGACCATTTTTTAGACATTTTCTAATTTTTGATTTTTTGGTTCTATACCTTGAAAGATTTAGGCATAAAACTTTTTGAGATGGGAGTTATTCATGGGCTCCTGCAAAGGTTCTCCTTCAGGTGTTGATAACTAATATGCCCCTAACTTATAGCTTGTTGTGATGACAAATGGTCCCAACCAGTTGGGCTCAAATTTTCCTTTTTCTATTTAGGTTTGGGACATTCTTCTGATTCTCTTTTAGCACAAGTTCTCCAACTTGGAACGTCATAATCTTGATTCTCTTGTTATAGCTCTATTTAAGTTAGTTTTGATAGACTTGAAAATTATTTAAGGCATCCATATGTCGCTCATCCAGTAGCTCCAGCTCGTTCAATCTTGATACTAGATATTCTTCATCTGTGATGAGGTTTTACGGTGATATTCTCAGTGATGGGAGCTCGATCTCAATGGGTAATATGGCCTCTAATTTGTAGACTAGGGAAAAAGGTGTGGCACCTGTGGGTGTGTGAATACTTGTTCGATAGGCCTAAAGGGTGGGATTTAGTTGGAGATGCCAATCAAGACCAACTTCATTGACCGTTTTCTTGAATATTTTTAGAATGGTCTTGTTTGTAGCTTCAGCTTGGTCGTTCCCTTGGGATCTAATACGGGGTGGAAAAGTGATGTTGGATTTTGAATTTGTCGCATAAATCACAGACATCTTGATTTTTGAATGATGTCCCATTATCTAAGATAATGACTTGTGGGACACTATAGTGGCATATTAAATAGTTCAGGATGAACTTTGATATCTACTTTCCAGTAATGTAGGTCATTGGTATAGCTTCCACCCACTTTGTGAAGTATTTAGTGGCGGTAATGATAAACTTGTGGCCACTAGATGAGGTGGGGATGGATTTTCCAACGAGATCGAACCCCCATTGCGAAAAGGGCCATGGTGTGATAATAGGATGGAGTTCTTGAGCTGGTGCATGGATGAGATCCCCATGTTGCTGACATTGTAGAGACTTGAAATAGCCGTGTGCTTCTCTTTCCATAGTAGGCCAATAATACCCCATCCTTAACAATTTCTTGGCCAAGGTCATACCACTTGAGTGTGAACCACATATGTTGTTATGCACTTTGGTTAAGGTGGTCAAGGCCTCCTCAAAATTCAGACATCATAATAGGGTTCCTTTTATGCTCCTATGGTAAAGGGTTTCTCTTAGGATGACAAACTGAGATGTTTTCTTGACAAAGTTTTTCTTAAGGTTTGAGGTTATGTTAGCAGGGAGAACTCCTATTCTCAGATAATTGTGTATGTCATGGTACCATGGATTGTTGAGACCAACAATTTTACACACAAATTTTGACTTAGGTACCTCGAATGTAGGAACGAGAAGCTGCTCTACTAGGAATTCATGCTTTGGGACATTGTGAGGGATATCCAGTAGGGATCCAATTGTTGCCATGGCGTATGCTGCTCTATTGTTTTCTCTAGGAATTTGTTTGAATGTGATCTCAATGAAGGACTCCTTAAGACTTTCCACCAATTTCTTGTATGGAGTGAGCTTGTCATCTTTAGTTTGATACTCATCCTTCACTTTATTGATTATTAGTTGCGATTACCCATAAACCTTGAGAGCCATGATATGCCACTGCACTGCTATTTTGAGTCCTATGGTTAGAGCCTCATATTCTACAATATTGTTCGTGTAGGGAAATTCCAACTTGTAGGATCTTGGTATGCAATCTCCCTGTGGAGTGATAAAAAAGATGGCGGCTCCTGATCCATGTTGTGTATAGGAACCATCAAAGTATAAATTCTAGTGGTTTGCTATGTTCAAGTTGAAGATGGATTCATCAGGGAACTTTGAAATTAGTGGATTCTTTGAGTACATTGGCGCTTCTGCTAGTTGGTTTGCAATAGCTTTACCTTTGATGGCCTTATGTTCCACGAACCTAATGTCATATTTTGATAGGATCATGACCCACTTGGTCATCCTTCCTGTAAGCACTGCCTTGGAAAGTAGGTACTTGAGTGGGTTAATCTTGGCAATGAGTTTTATTTTTTGTGTTAACATGTAGTGTTTGAACTTCTGTGAGGCAAACACCATTGTTAAACAAGATTTTTTGATGAAGGAATAATTTAACTCATGCCCTACCATGGTTTGGCTGATGTAGTAGATGGCCCTCTCTATTTCATTTTCATCATGCTGAGCTAGGAGAGCACCAAGGACTGCTGCTATTGTTGATATGTAGAGGATTAGAGGCTTTTTTGGGATTGGTGGCATAAGCACTGGAGGTGTGAGTAAATATTCTTTGATTTTGTTAAAGGACTGATCGCACTTGTGATCCCATTTATATGCTACCCCCTTGCGGAGTAGGTGAGAATATGGGATTGATTTTTCTGCTAGCTGAGCTATGAACCAAAGGATTGACTAGAGCCTGCCCTATAAGCCTCTTAATTGTTTCAATTTCTTAGGTGCCTCCATCTCAAGGATTTCCTTTACCGTAGTGGGATCTATTTCAATTCCTCCCATAGACACAATGTATCCCAATATCTTCCCTGATTGTACACCAAAGACACACCTCTTTGGATTGAGGCAGACTTTGTATTCCTCCAATCTATCAAATATGGAACTCAAAGCTGCTATGTGGTCCCTTCTCTTTCTAGATTTTTCCAATATGTTGTCAACATAATCTTCCATAGTCTTATGGATCATGTCATGAAATATTAAGGTCATGGCCCTTTGATATGTTGCTCTAGTGTTGTTTAGGCCAAACGACATCGTGTTCTAGCAATATGTCCCCCATGGATAGGTAAAAGTTGTTTTGTGTTGATATTCTTTAGCTATCATAATTTGGTTAAACCCAAAGAATCTGTCCATCAGTGAAAGCATCTCATGCCCCATGGTCATATCTACAATCATATCAATGTTGGGAAGTGAGAAGTCATCTTTGGGACATGCCTTGTTTAGGTCTCTAAAATCTGTGCATATAGGGATGCCCCCATTGGGATTTGAAACAAGAACTAGATTTGATACCCACTTTGGGTAGTCAATTGGTCGTATGAACCCTGCATCAAGTAGCTTCTTCAATTCCATTTTGACTAATAAGGCTATCTGGGGATGCATTTTTTTGAGTTTCTATCTGACAGGCTTTGCTTTGAGGTAAACTGCTAGGTGGTGGACCACAATCTCTGGATCAAGCCCAGGCATGTCGACATAGCTCCATGCAAAGTTGACCTTTCTCTCCCTTAAGAAAACAACTAGGAGCTCATGTCTTCTGTCATCAATGATTCAACATAAAATGTGATATGTGGGGTTTCCTCTATTCCCAAGTTGACTGGGTTGCACTTCTCGGCTAGAACTGCTGACTTTTCTTGATGTAGAGCACTGAGATGAAGATTGAATTCTTAATCCTCAGGTCCCTCAGGGAGTTTTTCACCATTGGATACATCCTTTGTTTTTATTGTTTTTGGGTTAGAGAGTTCCACAGTGTGGTTTTCACTCAAAGACCTTGAGATTATTCTCAATTTTTTGCTTTTGCGACTAAAGGATTCAATTGTTTCCTCGTAGTAAGCTTGTGTGTCCAGATTGATATCAAACCCAACCTTGTGATCTCTGCATGGTACCATGTTCCACAATCCCATGAATTTTGAGAGCATTTCATCATTTTCAAAAGTGTCCAGAATGTGCGGTCCTCGTTGGTTGTAATCAATGAGTTGGGGGTAGACTAGGTTGATTTCACGGGTTTGACTGGTTGACTCAAATGACACAGTACTAATCATAAGGAGAGGAATTCTCAAAAAGAATTGAAAAATCAATTATGGAATCTTCCTCATCACTACTACTACAAACATCAGTTATGTCAAAGGTGAAGTTGTCTAAAGGAAAACCAATGGATACGGGTAATTGAAGGGCAACTGCCATTTGCTGAGGAGTTTTGACCTTCTTAACTGGGGGATTTCGGCCACATACGGTTATAATCAAAGGGGTACATCAGAGGCTAAGATTTTTTATTCGCGTCTTAGGAATGATGGGTACTAGAAGTCCATTGTCATTTTGTCCAATCTTTCTATTTCTGTCATAGCCCATGGCGAGCATCATTTGTAAGCCTTTATTGCTATCATCCATAGGTAGATCAGTTGCTGGTCTATTGTCTTGGTATAGGAGATGGGACGGGTCCTCTTCTATTATCTTCCAGCCCAGATCTCCCCAACTTTTGAAGTTGGAGGATCTTGTTGTGAAGGTTTTGGATGAGGAAGCATCATTTGATTGTGGTCATCCTTGTGACCTAGGAGATTGTGGTAACTCTCCTACAACAAAAGCATTTTTTGGAATTGTATAGTGTCCACACCCATTGTCCTAGATAATGACCTTAATATCAGAGATGTTGGGAATGGTGGGTGTCTCTGTTGCAGAAGTGGAGGTGAGAGTAGTTGGATCAATGTATGGAGTTGATAGGCCTTCGTCATTCTTAGGCACCCAGGGGATTTTATAATATTTTGCTTCTAGGCTCTTTGCAGTAAGAAAAGGGTTCGGGATCCCCATGGATAGTGATCTCTTGGCCTTGGTATGTGAACTTAACACATTGGTGGAAGGTTGATGCCACTACTTGCATCCCATGGATCCACAGACGCCCCAGGAGAATGTTGTAAGGCAAATCAAGGTCAAGGACCTGACAGGTGGTTTCCATAATTATTGTCCCTACTTGAACAGGGAGGTGGATAGTTCCCTAAGACACTCTTTCTTGATCATCATAAGCCCTGATTGTGATGCCTTTTCCTTTTTCAATGGAATCCTTTGAGATTCCCAAATTTTTTATGAGCTTAAGGGAACAAATGTTTAAACCTACACCTCCATCCACCAAGACTCTCTTGACTTTGTTCTTATGCACTAGGACCTCAAGATGGAGTGCATGATTGTGAGATGGTTGGGTGGGAAGTCTTGATTGAAGAATGTAAGAAGATTTGGGGTAATGATGTTTCTGACCATAGCTTGGAATGTTCAGCATCAAGATCTGCGGAAACAGTGGATGAAGCCAATGCTTCTTCAAGGATCTTTTTAAGGGTTGTTGATATCTTCAGTAACTCCATGATGGAGATGTGGGTTGGGGTTCTTTTCAATTGATTGAGGAGATTATAGCCGCTAGGAGCGGATCTTGGGTTGGAAGTGGGTGCCTTAGGAGGCTGAGATGACCCTGCAATGGTGATTTTTCTGCCTCTTGTGGTGACTCCACAATCAACTTGGGCTCCTTTGATGGTGATAACAGTGTAATACTCATCTAGGGATACGACGACATGGTCGTATAGATGATTCACACTTTTGAATGCACCCTTCCCCTTATCATTTTTATTTTTCCCTTTGTTGTTATGATTGGGCATCAGATTCAGGTAGATTTTGAGATTTTGATTTCCCGCTGGTTGTTCCACATTTATGATTTTATCATCAATGAGGTCTTGAATTAAGTTTTTCAACCTCATACAACTGGAAAATGTGTGTCCCTTGATCTTGTGGAAATCACAAAGATGATTTTCATTGTACCACAATGATTTCACCAAGGGCTCTTGATAATTTTCATAGGTAGGGATTGTGATGAGTTTTTATGCCACTAGCCTCTTCATGATGGATTTAGCTAATTCCCCAAGGGTTGTGCACTTCTTCTTGGAGGATTTTTTCTTTCATTGAGATGGCCCCCTTTGATCATTCACATTGTTTACTATTTGATTGTTTGTCTATTGAGTCACAATGTTAGCTTGACGATTATTCTGATTATTGTTTTGAGGTTGTTGTTGGGGTGTTGGTGTGTTTTGTTGAGTATTGATGAAAACTTTGGCATCGACAACACCATCAATGGTAATGTTTCTATTTTTTGCACATGTGTGAGC
Organism: Sequoia sempervirens; assembly: GCA_007258455.2. Classification (NCBI taxonomy): domain Eukaryota; kingdom Viridiplantae; phylum Streptophyta; class Pinopsida; order Cupressales; family Cupressaceae; genus Sequoia; species Sequoia sempervirens. Next base: position 468,163,341 of record VDFB02047230.1, read on the forward strand.
TTTTTCATTATAGCTAGAGGATGGGCGATTGTTTTGTTGTTCAGTATATACGAGTGTCCCTCCTTGTGTAATAAGGGCTCGTTCAATGTTAAGTGCCTTGGAGATCAATTGGTTGTATGTGGTGATACCTTGCACCTTGAGATGGAATGTCGAGGTTCCTTCCAGATTGGAGATGATGGTGCAAGCTTGTTGTTCTTTTGGCATGACCCATTTTTTCTCCTATTGGCCTTGGATCACCATCATTGTAGGAAAGAAGCAAATGATTCATTTTTACCTTGTTTAAGAGTTGATAGTTCCTCTAGACTAACGTCTATACTGATATTGAATGCATATTTTTTTATGAATGTGTCTACTATCTCTTGAAAATTTTTAATGCCAGAAGGAAGGCGAGAGAACCACTCCGTGGTGTGGCCAACCAAACTTCTAGGAAATATCTACATCAAATATGTATCATCATATGCGACTTCCATGAAATGTACTTGGAATTCCTTGATGTGATTTTAGGGTTTCCCATCTCGCGGTATTTATCAAATTTGGGGATCTCAAATCCCTTTGGGAATGGTTTCATTGCAAGACTCTTGTCAAATGGATAGGGACACAAATTGTTAGACATATTTATGGTTTTTCCTAATTGAAGATCAAGTACTTGTTGCAAGAGCAACTTGATTTGTGTTGTTACCTCATTTTTTGGATCAGGGGGTGGAGTGAAGGTGTTTTGCAGTGGTTCAATTGCCAGTGGGATGGGAAGATTGGTTGTTGTGTTGGTGGACGGTGCTTGCACATTTTACTATGCCAAGTATGCTTGTACTTGTTGTTGTATCAACAATGCTTGTTGTTGGTCCTGTTGTTGTTGTGCTAATAATGCCTAATGTTGAGCTTGTTGTTGGGTTGCTTCTTGTTGCTCTTAGTATTGCTTCAACACTTGTTGGTATGCTTGTTGTTGTGTGAGGTATTGTGCTTGTGCATGTACTTTTTGAGCTTGGTATTGGGCTCGAGTTTGTGCTTGTGCCTGAGCCTAGGCTTGTGCTTGTTGGGTAGCTTGTGCAATCTGTGCAACTTGTGTGGCTTGTGTAGCCTACAAAGCTTGAGCTTCCTGAGCTGCTTGTTGTGCTTGTTGCACTTGTTATGTGGCTTGAGTTGCTTGAGTGGCTTGTGTTTCTTGTTGTGCAACTAATTTTTTTTTACGTTTGATGAGCAACTAGTTATGCAGCTTGTCAGTTTTGGATTTGCTGAAGTTCCTTTTGATAGGTAGCTTGTTGAGCAGCTTGTAACATGATGTTGTATTGGTTTGACATATTTGTGTTTGGTGGTGGAGGTGGTGGAAGATTTGGTATGGTATTTGTTGCTATGATGAGAGGCACTGTTGTATTGATGATTGGGATTTGTGTAGTGGATGGTACGATCAATATGCTTGGTCTTTGAGAGACCATGTTTTGAGGTATTTGGGGAATGGTTAATGATGTGGTGGTTTCTTGTGTTATTGGGATGGATGCCATATGTTGTTGTGATATCGATGGCAAGATGGAAGGATTCAATATGATGTTTTGATTGATGATTGGGGGATTGTTTTGAATGAGTTGTGACAATGGAGGTATCCCCAAATTGAGAGTTGATGTTGATGTTGGAAGCAAGGGTGGAAGTGGTGGAAAAGCGAGTGGCATACTCCCTTGGGGAAATGATGAAGATGAAGGGTCCAAGATGCCCCTTGGTCCAAATAAGTCACCTTCTCCTTGTGAGGTTATGGGGAGAGAGGTTTGAGGTGTTGCGTGAAATGATGATGATGGGTCATTAGGATCATGAAAGGTGAAAGGGACATATGGGTGTAATGGATTTTGGGCCACAGTTTGCCCCAAGATAGTGTTTGCATCCAAATCTTGATTACTCACAAGGGGGTGTGTTTGTAGTGCATTGATAAATGCACTCCCTTTGTTAACAATAGGTTGAGTTGGAGCAATGGATGATGTAATTTGGGGGATGGGTTGGGTAATTCCTTGGAATGGAGGTGTGGATGAGATTGGGGGCATGGATGAAATTGGAGGCATGAACCCAAGAGGTTGTTCCACAATTGTGCTCACATTGTAATCAAAAGGGAGTTTATCCCCTTGTTTTGCTAATTCAAGCATATATTGTGAAGGATGGAGTTTCATCATGATGTTGACAATTCTATAATTTTTGTGATTTTGGAACATTTCGGTGATCCTGTCTTGTGTCATCCTGAAGGAATTATTGGTGATATCCTCTACTTGACCTTCCTCTTGTGGATTTTGTGATGATGAAGGAATATTGGTTAGGGGATTGCTTGATCCAATGGGATTCATTTAAGAAATGCTTTAGCTTAGGTCACTTGAAGTTGATGTTTCTTTGTTGGTCTCCATGGTCTTCTTGTGTTGAGAACTAGTTTGAACCATAAAATGAGGCTCAAAAGAGAAGATATAAGATAATTAAGGATCAAAGGTGTGATAGTGAAATGTGTGAGAGGTGGATGATATGGATGATTAAACTCTTAGAAGATCTTGAGGGGGATGCTAGACTTTTGAGACTTTTTTGGATTCTTGGATTCTCAGATTTGATTTTGACCTTGAATTGGTTTTGGATTGTTTTGATTTTGGATAATGAACAAATATATCCCAAGATGTTGGATGTTATCTATGGGATGGACTTGCTCACAAGATGAAAATTTGACTAAGTGTAGAGTGAAGGATGCATCTACCCACACCTAAACAAATAAGATGATTAGATGATAATTCAACTAAGCATATGGAGAAGGATGCATCCACATATACCTATAAAAACAAGATGATTTGATGTTTGTTTCAATGATTTTGATTCATGGATTGGCCAAAAAGTCTAGCATGAAGGATGATTTCAAGATTTTCAAGAGTTGTTGGTGAGATGGGTTTGATTTGATGTTTGAAAGATGGATGAAGGTTTTGTTTCGATTCTATGTGTACCTAAAAAAGACTCTTGTTTACAAGACCTCGATTTTGCAGAACATGCTTTACTCTTAAACAAGATGCTCAAATTCCCAAAAAAGATTTGGATTTTGAAAATAATAAAATGAGTACAAATTGGGATTGTTTCTTGAAGCTCTTCTGTAAAAGTTGAAAATCAATCTTTGTCTGAATTCGTAGAGCATTGAGAGACGCTTTTGATGATTTTTTGGACTAAGAGCTTTTTACTTTGGTTTTCGGATTTTGATTTTGCATGAAATCATTTGAGACACATGTGTGGGGTTCAATTGTTCTTAGTTTTTCTTAATGACTTACATTTACCACAAACAATTCTTGATTAGGTTTCTTCAAACTAAATGTCTAATGTCCTAACTTCTTATCATCCACAAAGTGTATTATGTGGAAATCAAGGAAATTAAGGAAAAAGTTTCCTATTGTTGACTTTAACAGGAAAATTGAGATATAAATTCAAATGTTTAGAAACCTCTAGAGATAGAATCCGTAGGGAAAGCAATAACACATGAATTTTGTCAAAGATATTTGCTTCCTAAAGGGTTTGAAGTTTGATGATATTGTTGAATGTTTGTTTTCCCAATGTTTATGAGCAAGAAAAGTGTTTTGATTCCAAGAACATGCACAACCCTATGGATATGAAAGACTGTATTTGTTGAGTCCCCACCTGGATGAGTCCAGCTACACCTACTTTTAGTGAATGGTTAGATGCTTGACCCCACTGGCTCCCCTCCATGATACTCACTTATATGGGGAAGCCAAGAATCAGTACCTATGAAAATCCCATGGCATACTTTCCATTTCTACTAAAAGCCATAAAATTGTGGGGCAGCTTCAGAACGACCATTCTTGCACCAACAAATAGATCAAGGATTTTGGCATTTTCTAAACAAGGGTTTTAATGTGGGAATTCCATTTGTGGGGGAGCATCTATCTGGTAAGAGACCATTGCTGCCCTTCTTGTCAGAATAATCCTCGTGATATTGGCCTTTGTTCCAGTACCCACACTTATATACTAGTTGGAAGTCACTTGGTTTTAGTGTGTTGTTGGTTGGGTCACTCCCTTGGGTGATTATTACTTTTTCCCACAAGGTAGGCCCTCTAAGATAACACAAAATCAAGCAAACACATCCGTAGTTCAATCGATATTTTTTGAGAAACAAAGAGAGAACACACGCAATATGTTTCACTCACACTCACAAGATTTGTTCAATTTTTAATCCCAAATGAAATGTGGAGGCAATCACTTACAAAACTTAATGTCACCAAAATCCTTTTGATTTTCAAGATCGTCGTGAGGCACGAGAGAAGCACATACATCTTTTCGATGGTATTATTTTGATTAAGTGATTACAAAACAAATAAACACATGTTCATTTTATCCTTTCAAAGAAAGAGTGACTTCTTTTTAAGCAGCAAAGGACGTGTGAGATTTTGATTGTTCAATTGTTAACCTTAAACAAAATCTAGTAGATTTTCCTAAAGTTCTTTTTAATCCCTTTTTCCTTGGTCGTTTTAAACCCAAATTGAAAATTAGTGATTCCTAAGAGCTTGAAGAGGTAAAATCCTTAAAATTTTGGAATTATAATTGCTTCTAGAAGAAGAGTGTTTAAAGACACTTGATATAATGGGTAAATGAACTCCTCTTCGCTCCTTCCTTGTTTCCACCAACAAACTGATCAATTCAAGAAAACTAGAGACAAAAAACAAGTTAAAAATACCAAATGATCAACAATTAAAAAAAGCACATGTCAAAAAAAAATTCAAACTTGATTTTTTTACTCCACCCTAGCGATGTAACCCACATATGCAACATAGTTTGAAGAAATTAGTGGTGCTATATAGTGTTGGTAGGCCTACAAGTGATGCTCTGTAGTAGGATAAAGAGCATGATAGCGATGTAGCTTTTTTATCAGCGGCAATGTTTGAAGTTTGAAAAATCCAACGTTTAGAAATAGGTCTCGCATCATAGTTTAGGATTTTGAATTTCCAGGTGAGAACATTCAAGCGATGACATTTAGAGTTTATAGTGTCATTGTATGTCATTGCTAGGATGATAGTAGTGTTGTTTGGCTTCGTTGGACTGATAGTGACGCAATTTCCTATAGACACCAAAAAACACAAAATTTTGTTAAAAAATGTGATTATAACTTGAGATTGGCCCTCCTTCTAGCGCCAAATGTAGAACCCCCTAGACCTACACAAACATAACAAAAAAACACAATGTTAGATCAAATGCAAGTGAGAATCAAGATTCCCCATGAAATTCATTTGCAAAGCTCAAATAGGAAAGAAAATCAAGAAAATGAACCAAGAAAGCAATGAAATCCTATTTTAAGATGCAAAATATCAATCCCATGGGGGAATTGGTGCCAATTTGATGTGAAAATTGGCCCTTTTCCCAACTCCTTTGATAAAATGTTGATGAGTGATCCACTTTGTTGAAGATTCAATTGAGCTCCATGATGAAAAATCTGCATAAACTAGCTAAGACCTTGATAAAATTGATAGAAATAGATATGCTTGAGGATGAAATTGAGTATAGTAGATTTTCTCAAATTGTGGATGATCAAAATGAGGAGAGAAACCTCTTATTTATAGAAAGACAAGATGGAGGAATGAGAAAAATGGAGCAATGTGGGATCATTCAACATCCAATGGGCAAGTGCCACTTGTCGAGATGTGAATGGAGGAAGCTTGAGCACATTTTGATGAATGTGCAAAATAAATGAAATTAGGTGGAATTTGAAAATTATGAAATGACATGTTAGAGGGAAAAAGAATGAATTAAATGCCACTTAGATAAATGCACAAGGACGTGTAAGAGGGAATGAATGTCTTGTTGGAAGGACAAATCCACTTGGAGGTATTTTAAAACTTGGATAAATATTCCCTTAAAGATGCCAAGTTGAAATAAAATAAGGATTTAATAAATCTATTAAATGTATTTTCATGTGCAAGTGGAAAAATCTAGAGAAATTGGATGATTAGGATTAAATTAATCAGGGTTTAATTAATTTAATAAGGCATTAGATGATGTGACTATTTGATTTAGATTTCTGGGTTGATTTAAATCAAAGTGAGAAGAAAATGATTTTAGATTTAATTAAATAAAAGGATTTTGATTTATTTAATCAAAGAGGATGATGTTAGATTAAATTAGACAAGGTTTAATTTATTTAATTTAATGGGATGACTTTAGAGATTTAATCAAATACAATGAATTATTTAATTAAATAGAAAAAAGAGGGTTAATCAAATAACATTGATTTATTTGATTAACAAGAAAGAATGACTTAATCAGATAAATGGTGATTTATTTAATTAAGGGATAAAGAGTGATGATTAGCTAAGAAGATGATTTAGGATGAAATGATGTTAGTAACCAGGATCAAGTGTGTTGGTATATTTTCCATGTCTACATAGAGCGGGAATGGTCATTGAAGAAGTTGTGCCAAAGGGTTGGAAGTATGGAGAAGAAGTGCTCGGAGGAAAAAAGTGTTGGTGGAGGTGCAAGCTTGGTAGGACAACAAAAATGAGGCTTCTCGAGTTCTTGCTATGACATTAAAGCTAATGCAATCTCGTTGGGAAGATGGGCTCCAGAGCGTCAGAACCTATAGGATCTCAATCTAAACCCTGGGTAGAGACATTTAGATGGCCCTAGCTTCACCCTAATAACTTGGGTTGCATTTGGGGAGTGAGTTATGTGGGAAGTTATTGGAATCACCCCTATGTAGATTGGAGGAGAGCATGGTTTCTTTTGCAGTTTTGTCCTAATCAAAAACTTCCCCTTAGGAAGCTAAGAGAGTATTCCTAGCCTCCACCCAAGGAGCCTACAAGGGGAGGTTAGAATGGGAAACCGAGGCAAAGTAATGGTGAGCCTGTGGTTGCTTTACCTAACCACTAGAAGGGGAATCCTTCAAAAAAGAATCCAGGGAAGCACTTAAGAAGAGGGTGAGTAGAAGAAGTCTAACCTAAGGAGAGATCCATTTTCTAGCAAAGGGATTGTTATCAATGGGCCTAGATGAAATAGTAGATTGGTGGAGAAATCAATGGGGCAAAGAGGTATGTATTAAATTCTTGGCATGTAACCTTCTTTTGATTATTTACCCATCACCACAAGAGAAGCAAAGCATCATATTTGAAAAAATCCTACAAACAGATAGAATAGGGTTTTATATTAAAGAGTGGGAAAAAAATTGCAACCCCCATAAAAAATGAATTAGATAGTATGAAAGCATTAGTAAATTTACACAAATTTCCCTCATAATATTGGGATGAGGACACCCCAAGTCTGATAGGAAACCAATTAGGGACTTATATTGAGGTGGATAAAGCCTTACTTCATGGAGAAATGAGGGCCTTGCTAAGATTTTTTGTTGAAATTAACTTGGGTAGTTCACGCTTGGAGGAACTGGAAATTATCACAGAGGAAGGCATGCAAGTGATTTTAGAAAATAGATTTAGGCCTTTTTGCCAGCAAGGTCCCCACTTTCCAAAGTCGAATGCTATGAATAGGGATTTGAAACCTAATAGGGGTTACTCAACTAAGCCTAGAAGTGGGGTTGCGAGCGGTTGGGTAGTGCCAATGGATGGAGGAATCCATGGTTAGGATATATAATGGGCTGGATATAAGGAGAATTGGGGAGACAAGATTGTAGAGGAAGAAGATTTGGCTGTTGTAGCATCAAAAATTGTCACCCTTGACAATTTCACACTATTTTTCGCTCCGCCTAAATTATTGATCCTAATTGACCCCCTAAATTCCTAAAATTATGCATCCTATAGCCCATTTGTATCACTTTTCAAGTAATTGCAAGTATTGAACAAATGCATCCAATTAGTGTTTTTTCCCCAACACCTCATGTCTTGAAAAATGGGGTCAAGACTAGGATTCCCTAGGATGTCTAAGTCATCTTATTGTGTTAGGTCCCAATTTTTAATATGTTGGTGTCAACATTTTAACATTCAAAATCCAACTTGCAAAGGTCAGCTATCAGGATCTAATTTTTGAGAAATTGAATAAATGCCTATAAATACCTAGTCATCTCACCATTTGAAACCTAAGTGAAAGAATCTAGAAAGAAGTGAACATCAAGAGAATTATTGAGAAATTAAAGAGCAATATTCAGTGTCTTATTACAACAATCCAAGATCCAACATCATGTCAAATCCTATGTGAGTTTATGTTATCATTTTTTTGTGAAGACTAACACCTTTTTAGGTCTCTAAAGCATTCAAGTATTCAAGAAAGCAAGATCCAAGACCTTGAGGTGATTTATATGAATTCATTCCTTCAAGGAAGCCATTGAAGGGTGGTGGCTTGCATCACTTTGTGATTTTGTCATTCCTTCCTTTTAATAACCATTTTATCATTGACATTTCCATTGTGGACTTGTGGAAACACTTACATAGGGTTTGACTGAGGCAAGCCCCTAAATGGGCCAACATCTTCCTTCTCTTTGAATGTGCAGGTCTTAGGTCCAAAGAGGTTTGAGGAAAATTTGAATACAAATTTCTCATTATTGCAATTTACGCCCTACATCTTGACAACTCATGAAAACTCACCTACAAAATCATCTTACAAAATTCTAGCAACTTTTCAAGCATAAACATAAGTCTCATATCTACCATCAGAGGACCTCAAAAGTAAAGCAGGATACTCATACAAGGACTCATATTCCCTTGGGTGTATAAGTTCTCTTATGCACATTGAAACCAACTTTTCTAGGTAGGTACACCGTCCTTTTCATTTCCCAAATCTACTTGCAAACTGTTGTTTCAATCTATGCATTGTTGGGATCTTGCATTTTACATATTAGGGAATATAGACTAATTAGGTTAACTAAGGAAAATCAATTCCATTGCATTTCCCATCCCTTAAAGAAGGAGATCTAGGTCTAATTGGCTCACTTTCATAGTTGAAAGTCAATCTACACACCTTGTTGATCTGCATCTTAATGTAACTTTGAGAAAAGCCAAATTGATCCTAGGTTTTGTGCATTAAACTTAAGGATCACCATTTTCTATGTTAAATTTTGTTTAACCTAATGTTTTGACATCATAAACCTTCTAAAATTGGAAGTCTTTGAAACCCTAGACCTAGGTTTTGTATTATATTGTTTTGCATTTCTCATTTAGGGTTTCATTTTTTGCACCATAAAAGCATAAAAATAAAAAATAATTGCATCACATATTGCATAATAGGTTGCATTAGGGTTTATTTTAGTCATTTAGATCAGATCTACATTCAAATTGAATTCATTAGGTCATTAAAATCTGAAATTATTTGTTGCATACATTTAGTCATCTTTCATTTAAGTCAAAACATGTGAAAAAAAATTGCATTGTTTTGTTTCAAAATTGCATCAAAATCACCTTTTTGCGTCCTAGAATGACTTAATTATTGCATTTTAGATCTAAAAATTACATTCTAACTTGTCAAAAAAAAAAATCAACTTTGTTGTACACTTGTACTTTGTTGTACACATTGTCTTAAATTTAGCAAAATCTGGAAAAAGACCCACTGTAAACTTGTTTGCAAGAAGACTCAAAATCCTCTAGCAATGCTCTACATAGTCAACTTTTGAATTTTTAGAACCCTTTTCTAGGTTCTAGACACCCTTGGAGCCTCTGTCTTGCTATTTTTGGGTTATTTTTTTGTGATAGAGCTCTCTTAGTGTCCTCTATCCAGATTTGAGGTTTCTTTTTCAATTATATTTACAGACTATCTAATTTTGATCATTTGATACATAAGGCAAGTAGCAACATATTTCCTTTTAAAAGATTTGGTTTTGATATGATAACACATGGATTGTATAACTATAATCTCCCTACTTATGAGTACAATCTAAGGAAACAAAATAAAGTCACTGAAAAGCATGTTAATCATTCTCTCAATATCTCAACTAATTGTGAGAGTATATTGGTGTAAGAGAATGAAATTATTCACATTTCTTAATATAACTTTGCCTAATATTCATTCATCTCCCAACATCTCCCCTACTTATGAATTTTTTTTTGTGCAAGAGGATGTAATCATGGACAATCATGACAATTATAGTTGTTTTTCTCTTAATACATCTCCTCCTTGTGAAGAAGGTATCTTGGTGTTAGAGGATCCAATCATTGAGCATCATGAGAATCTTGTTTGCTTCTCTCCCAAAACCTCTCCTACTTGGGAAGATATTATGGAACAAGAGGATGAAATGATTGATATATTTCTTTCAAGAGATAGTAAGAAGGATTACATGGATGAAGATGCTAAGTTCACCAAGTAGTTTTCCCCCTCAATAGAATATCATCAACAAGAAGTCAAATCCATTGAAGCTATGAATGCACAATTGGCTATTAGATCTCCTTTGATTATTAGACCTCATAAACCTCCTTTTGGACCTCCTAAAATTCCTCTAATTATTGGACCTCATAAGGCACCTCTCATTATAGGACCTCCTAAACCTCATGGCCATATCCTAAGCTTTGCAAAATAACTTACTAGTAACCATGTGTCACAACAACTAAGTTATCATATTGTAGCTCGCATATATATAACACTAGAAACAATAAGCAACCAAAAAAAAATCTAACATCCATCTCATTACCTCAACCATACCTTTCACCTGCACCTAATATCCAACAACGTAGTGGTAAAGAATATGATATTTTTGAACAACTTCATAACACTCCTGTGAATATATCCTTGTGGGATTTGATTCAAACATCACCTATTTACCATGGCATGCTTCAAAATGCTTTGGAAAATGTTGTTATTCTTCCTAGTGTGCAACCAAACAATATAGCAACTTTAATTGAGGGTATGTATTCAGGTAATGTGGATATTATCTTTCATCAAAATAAGTTAACCCCTTTGGAAACACAAAAACGAAACGATGCCTTGATGATACTAACTCTGGTATTAATAAGATTGGGATTAGACACACTCTAATTGAAAATTGTACATGGATTAATGTTTGTAGTGTAAACCTAATAAATATAATTGGAGTAGATAAGACTAAAATTTAACTAGTTGATTTATCTATTCATGGTTTTGATAATGTGGGAAAAAAACCAATTGGTGTGATAATATTACTTGTCAAGGCTGGTAAGGTTACATTCCAAACTCTATCCATGTCATGCTTCATGATCTTTCATATAATCTTATCTTGGGTAGACCATGAATTCATGAAATGAATAGAGTGCCTTCAATACTATATCATCTAATAAAATAAACTTACAAAAATAAGGTTTACATGATAAAAGATTATCCAAAATATAAAAAAATATTTATGAATTGAAATAGGAATGAAGAATCCTCTTAGAACATTGACACCAAGTACAAAAGTGGAACCTTCTTTCATCGATAACAAAGTTGTTAGATGATGAATGAGGATCATTAGGTTTCACACCTAAATTCATGGGGTAATACAAGATTATACAAACAAAGACAAGAAGAAAGAAAGAAGCCACAATGATATCAACACAACCTATTATTGAATCATCAAAAGCATCCAATTCTACAACTTATAGTAAGGAGGAAAACACAAATTACACATCCAATTATGATGAATTATGAAAATCCATCTTCTTCAAATGAAATGGAATTAATTTATGGAAGAGGTTATAAAAATTTGAAACAACTTGGCTATAATGGAAAAGAATTTGGTGTAAAAGAACAAGGGATTCGTGTCCCCATATATCTCAACATGCAAGAAACAACTAGAGGTCTTGGTTATTGTCCTTCAAAAACAACAAAAATATTTTCACATAATCATGCCAAATAGCATTAGTTGTTGCTCCTTTCCATGTGGTAGTTGTAATATTGTAACATACTAACTACCATGCATGGGGGTATAAACTAGTCTTTATGCAATCATATATCATTTTGCAAGGAGCAACATCTCATAGTCCATCTTGGCTCATCTTTGTCCCTACACTTTGGGGGAAAAGGGTTAGGTATCCTTGTGTTAGGTGCATTCCTTGTTGGGATCCCTTTCCATCTCCTTAAAATGTTAGTGTAACAATTACACTAACATTTTGAGGGACGCATATAGTCCCCTACTCATTGTTTGTATATAAAGTGGCCCCTTCTTAGTGATGATAACATACATTCCTAGGAAGTATGACCTTTTTAATCAAAGTATTGCCTTCTCGATCCATGTTAGTGTTTTGTTGGTGGTGATATTGGGCTTGATGTCCTCTAAGAGTGTGACCTTTTCTTGGCATATAATGTTCCCCTTGGTGGTAATACCATAGCTAGTATTCCCTAGGGTGTGATTCTTCTATTCCATGACTAGTCCTCTCTTGGTGGTGATGTCATGTGTTATATTCCCTGAAATAAAGGGGAATATGTTCACTAATATGAAATAAAGGGAAATAGGTTCACCAATATTGAATGATAACAAGGGGTATGATGCACCTATTTTCTCTATTTCATTAGGAAAAAGAGATCCCCTAGGGAAAGATTAGTCTTACAACCCTTAGGTGAGTCAACCTTAAAGGATCTTTGGTTGTTTTCCTTTTTGACTTAGGATGAAGTAAATAAGTCGAAGTGACACTTTTGGGAGAAAAACTATAAGTAGTAGATAAATCCAAAAAATGCAAAGTAACACTTGAAATCACTAAATTAAACCTTAATCTAATGGAGCCTACAACTTTCTGGTAGATCTAAGAAGGTTAAGTATTTTTTCACCTGTCACCAAAATGCTCCTATTGAGTGTCCTTAGAGACTCGTTCGCCCAAGGGAGAATGGGTCTTTGTAGGGATTTTCAACTCAATTTTTTGGGTCCTCTAGAGGTGGATATAAGCTTTTGTTTCCCCCAGGTTTCACTATTAGAAAGCTAGAAGTGAATTTGGAATTTGAGTTTCAGTATCGTGGAAATAATGTTGACAAATTTTCAATTTTTGAAATTTGTTCTTCTTTGATGAATCTTCAAATATTTTACACCTACAAATATGCAACACACACAAGAGGGAAAAAATGTTTGTTTTTAGTGAATGGGGGTTTTCCTTGGTCAAACCCCATTTTGGTAATTAATCCTTGAAATGAGACAATGGAATATGAAAGAAATGATGAATGAACACTTGATATGTTGAAACTCACCAAACCTTTGATTTGAAACACTTGAAGGACTGAAACTTAGTAGATTTCTCCAAGGTCTTGATCTTGCATGAAGTGACTTGATTGATGATGTGATCTTGATTCTTGAATCTTGATTTGAAACTTGAAACCTACATCACAATGTTAGCTCCAAAAATATGCATGATGCTTGATAACCTTGACATGATGCTTGAGATCTTGCATGCCACAACAAATGCTTGAGAAATCTACTCTTGAACACCTTTGACAATAATCCTTGCTATAATATTTACTCATGAAAATCTAGGTTGCTTCTAGGATTCTAGGATTTGAATTTGATAAAAAGGCCTTGTATTTATAAATAATTTTTGAATTTATCAAAAATTAAACATTAAAAGCCAACATTTGAAATTGAATTTGGGATCATAAAAATGTTTCCAGAAACATATTTAAAATTTTAATTTCGAAACTAAAGGGGACCTATTCACCCAAGGGCGAATAGATTCTGACCTAAATTGCCATGATCTATTCATTTTAGGATGTTATAAATGATAATTGCATTAATTAAATATTAATTCCCCTTTCAGAAATTGTAATTAATTAGGCTTGTAAATGCAATTTTGGGCCAATTAGAGGCTTAATTAAGTCCAATTTATTAAGGGACCCAAACATAATGTGAAAATGTAAAGGAGTACATTGTCTAACACTACATTTAGCCCCCACTTTACTGAGAGGATAAGATTGCACTCAAACTCACACTAAAGTAGTCAAAAAAGCATCAAGAGGGGTCCAAGTGTGCAAATGTTGATAGGATAGGATGAAAAAGATCAAGGAGGTGGCCAAGCCCCTAGGATCTATGCCCCTAATGATTCCCCTTCTCGAATAAAACTTTGGAAATGGATGTTTGATGACCTTCCCATGACTGAATGGGTTTGGGGAGGTGACTTCAACATGGTGGAAAATCACTATGATAGAAGTTGGTTCAACCCTCATAAACTTTCCCAAAAAGAATTTGATGCTTGGATCCTAACAAGGAATAATATGGGAGTTTTAGATCCCATTGTGGAAAAAAGAGATTCTCATCTCAATCATTGGTTCACTTGGTCCAACTCAAGAGAGGGTGATTTAAGGAAACTTAGTTGGGTTGATAGATTTTATATTGTTGATTCCCTTACTATTGTCCCTTCCTCACATAACACTCTTATTAAATTTGATGCTTCTGCCTCCCTTTCAGGCCACCTCCCAAATTTTTTGATATGTCAACTTTCTTCTTTTCCTTCCCAATCCACTAGCCTACCCTTCAAGCTCAACACCTCCCATCTTAACCATCTCGACTACCTTGATTCCCTTATCTCCATTTGGAATGAAGCCCCTAAACCTTAGCATAATTCTGGTTGGTTACAATGGTGGAATGAAGCTATTATCCATTGCACTACCTTCCTAAGATCTTATGGGAAAAGAATAGATAGAAAAAGATCTAGAATGGAAAAAACATTAAGGTATCAATTGGAATAAAAAAACAAAACTTTTTAAAATTTAGCACCAACTAATATCTCTCTTCAACATGCTATTGCTACTACTGAAACAAAACTCAAAAGATTTGAATTTTATCGAGATTAAGGAGATCAATTAAGGGCTAGGCTAGATTGGATGAAAGAAGGAGATAAGGGGATTTTTTTTTTTTAGTTATGTCAAGAATAAACATTTCACATAAATAATAGTATCTATACATGACCAAGAGGGGCACAACCTTGACAATCCATAAGATATTAAATCTTTCTTCTTTCAACATTATTAACAATTGTTTATTGATCCTACTAGAGGAGATCAACTACAATAAATAGTTGAAGATATGGTTGGCACTTGCATTCCTAGCAAGATTGAATTTTTCTTAACAAACTTACTTAGACTGCTTGCTCACCATGGAAGAGTTGGATATTGCCTTGAATGATATGGATGACTCTAAAAGTCCTGAGATTGATGGCCTACCAACATAATTTTATAAAATAATATGGCCATTTATTAGGGAGGATTTTTATGAGGTCTATAAAGAATCATTTTCTAAGGGATCCTTAGGTTCTTCTATTAATAAAGGGCTGATAAAATTAATTCCCAAAGGGAAAAATGAGAGTAAAATTGTAGGTTGAGGACCAATCACCCTCCTTAATACCTCTTATAAGATTATTTCCATTTAGCTATTGCCAAAAGAATTAAAAAAACAGTGCAAGAAATTGTTAGTCTCGAGAAAATTGGGTTTATATAGAAGGGAGATTCATTCTTGACAATTTAGTGCTTACTTGGGAAGCTATTGAATGGGCTCAAAAAATAGGTCATGACTGCCTCCTCATCAAATTGGATTATGATAAAGCTTATGATAGGATTAGGTGGCAGTTTATATTAAAAATTCTCAAATGGTTAGACTTTGGACCTAATCTCATTTCACATGTGAAACTCCTTTTTTCTAATGCTAATGCTTGCTTAGCTATCAATGGTTCAATCACTCAATCCTTTCCTCTGCAACGATCAATAAGACAAGGATGCCCTTTAGCACCTTTCCTCTATGCTCTCACAAGTGATGCACTTGGTTACCTTTTAATTCATGCTAAAGAGAAAAACCTCATTCATGGTATCTCTCTACTGGGTAATGAAGTTGCTCTCAACTCTCATTTTTCTTATGTTAGCTTACTATTCATTCTAAACTCTCAAGAAGAACTTAATAACACCATGGATGTCTTAGACCTATTTTGTTTAGCAAGTGGCTCTCAACTTTATCTTAATAAAACTAAATATTAGATGACCTCGGTTGATCAAACACCTCCTTGGATTCCCCCACAATGGAATTTAAACAATCATGGAGTAATTTCAAGATACTTGGGTATTCCCTTTGGAATAGGAGTTTCTCTATCTGAAATGTGGGAATGGTTCATCAATAAATTAGAAAGGAAGCTCGAACTTTGTTCAAACAATTTTTTATCTATGGCTGGATGCATTCAAATTTCCAATGAAGTCCTCATAGCTAGTCATGTTTAAATCACATCATGTTGGCTTCCTTCCAAAAATAGTTATAATCAGCTAACTTGGCTAATTAGAAGGTTTCTATGGGGAAAATGGAATAACAAAAAGTGTCTTCTATTTGCTTCATGGTTATACTGCATCCAACCAAACAATAAAGGGGGTTTAGGAGTAATCGATCCCCTCACACAAGGGATCTACCTCATTTCTAAATGGATTACTATCTAGATCTCTTAATGGAGTAGCGCCATGGAAATCTCTTATTAGGAACAAAATTGCTACAACCAAAGCCAATAATTCTTGGAAAAAAGTTGTGTGGAAATATAAAATCCTTATGGCTAAATACTTCAAACCTTAAGCCTCCAATCAATTTTTAAGCATATGGAAAGCTTGGAAACATGTTTCCCCTCTTCCTGAATGGAAAGGACAAGATCTTAGTCATGGCATGAGTTTTGCTACTTCCTCTATTTGGGGGAATCGATTGATATGTTGTTAGGAGCAACCTTTAGCGACTACCCCTCAACTGCATAGCAAACTCTTATTCAAAAAAGGCATCAAGGAATTCAAGGACATTTGGGACTTCACAACTCTATCTTGAAAGTGACATACAACTTAAGCAGGACTTCAAGCTAGCAAATTCTCTTATCAATGGCATTCACAAGGTGCAAGATGCTTTTCCTTTAGAGCTACAACTGAAACTATGCACTCCTATTTCTTGCAATTTTTTTAAGGGTTGGAGGTGGTTTCTAGGCTACACTATTTAAAATTTCCCTCTCAAACTTATTTACCTTAATATCCTTCCTCCATTCAAATTCATTCTAGATTAAATCTAAAATGGAATCTAAATTGGTCCAAGTCCAAATGGTTTGAAGCTTAAGCACTACTATTTAGAAATCAAAAGTTGAGGCCAAAGCTCAATTTTTAGCATGGAAAATTATTTATTACAATTTTTTTGTGAGAAAACGCCTCACCTTTTTGCCTAATCAGTCCACCAAATTTCTATTTTGTCACAAGATAGAAACCATTAAACATGCCTTTTGGTCATGCAAACATTCTCAATCAATTTGGAAAGAAATTTTGAGTCTTATTCTTGACATGTTTAATAGAAAATTAAGATGGAAATCAACTATTTTAGGGTTGCATTGTTCTAAAAGTATTGTTTCAAAATATTTCCATCAATGTATTCTTCAATAAATTTGGATGCTCAGATGTAAAGCTCTTTTTATAATGATTTTATCCCTATAGAAGTGATCATGCATGACTTATTCTCTAATATTATTTTACAACAATCAACTCTTGCTAAAGCAGTGAAGGAGAAACACAGTAACATCTCAGAGCTTCAAACCCAACTATCTAAAGTTCAGTCTCAACTGGAAGTGATTGCTAAAAATTATAATGGAGCTCTACTCTCCGTTGAACACCCATAATACTAACACTAACTCATTTGACTGCAAAATCCAATGAAAATTTCTGACAAAAGATGTATAATTTGATGTATTATCAGGATTTGATGTGTAATTTTCATTTTTTTAAAATTTTATCCCTGACGTTCGTCAAAATTTTTAACGAACATTCAAAATAAAAATAAAAAATCAATTTGTGGTCAACATAAATAAAAGTGAGTTCGCCTATTTATTGCAACACTTTTTTGCTATACTTTCAAATTTTCTCTACTTGTGAATTTTCTCTACTTGCGATGGTTTGTAGAGAACTAAGGACGATTTTCTTGGGAAAAATAAAATAAAATTCAAGAAGATATCACCAGCTTGAGGGTGGTCATTGTCTTTTTCTAGAATTCATTTATGAAGTCAAATTTGTACTTCCAAATTTGAAAATCATATTTTAAAGCAACATCTCATCAAATTTCATTTTTAGACTTGCGCATTTTGAGAATTTCATTTCCATATTTTGTTGTGCAAGTTCAATATTTTGATTTTAGGAGTCTAACGGTTGGAAATCATAGTAAAATCAGACTTTAATAAGTTTTGGAATTACCTTTTTAAAGTGATTTTTGGGATCATTAACTTCAGGCTATCTTCTCTTTTATAGGGGTGGTTGCATGCCAAAATTTTTTGGCGTAAAGTATTAGAATTATTAGATTTTGTTACCTGTCTATGATTAAAAATTATTAGAGTGTGAGTTTGATATTTTTTGAAGATCTAAATATTCAAGTTTGGTAAAGAAAAATCATGTTAGATAATATTAGTCCAGAACAAAATGAAGAGACAGTTGCTAGAATGTGGGCTAGATTGAAAATAAAGGGTGATGGGAAATGTTATTGTCCTTGCAATAATTGCAAGGGCTTAAAGACGAGAAGAATTTTAATCACAATAGCTAAGAAACATTGTAGGCAACATGGTCATGTTGAAGGGGGAAATGATTATCATCCATTAAGTTGTTCATTATATGTGTTTATATTGATTGAATTTGTAAATGTTTATATCATTTTAACATTTTTTATATATATAAAAAATCGCTTGATCATGATCATGGTTTATTTGTGTCTATCATTATTACAAAGGTGGGGCACCCTAGGGCACATGATATGGATTATCATGGCCCAAAGAATGTGGTTTTGCAAGTGGAGGAACATGGAGTTGTGAATATCGAAGATGAAGTTAATGATCCTATGAAAGAAGATGATCGTACACCAGAAAACACAGTTGAAGATGATCATACAAATGCATTGATCCATAACACATTTAATGGCACAACTAATCATGATGATCGAGATGACTTTGATGATGTTCATGATTTGCTTGTACTTGAGAAGGCATACAAGCCCCTTTATGAAGGCTCCCAAACAACTCTTCCCTATATTGTATTGTTGTTGGTGAACTTGAAGGTTATGAATGGTTTATCCAACATAGCAATCTCATGGATGTTAAGGTATGTCATTTATGTCATATTTTTTCATCTATTTTAATTGTTGTTAGTTCATCACTAGTAAATAAATGATGAAATATGTACCATTAATATTCTTTATATTAATAATTTTTTTTTTTTGTTGTAGATTGATTGGTGAATTTTTGTTACCACCATCAAATATTTTAACTCGCTCATACTGAGATTTATCTAGCATTATGAAAGATATTGGAATGGAGTATCAAGCAATAGATGCAGGTCCCAATGATCATATTATATATCATAAACAACATGAATTTGCAACATAATGCCCATAATGTCATATTAGTAGATATTGAATAGATCAACTAACAAAAAAGGTCCCTCACAAGGTTCTTTGTTATATTTCCATTATTCCACGTATGCAACGATTATTTAGGTGCAAAAGCTTAGCACAATTTATGGATTACCATGCACAAAATAGAACTGGAGATGGCATTCTTTGAATGCCTGCGGATGGTTCTGCATTTAGGGACATGGAGGAAAAATGACCACACTTTAAAGAAGAACCTCATAATCTCAAGCTTTCATTGGTAGTGGATGGTGTCAATCCATTTGGAGAGCTAAGATCTATTTACTCGGTGTGGCCTATTTTTGTTATCAACAATAACATTCCTCCATGGATGTCAATAAAGAGGGAGCACATAATGTTGTCAATGATTGTTCTAGGTATTTGTTTACATCAATTTTCTTTAATGTAGTAGCATCTCATTTGTCTTATTTGTTGCATAATGACATATTTTTTTCATTTAATATTCATGTACATTAATTTATATATATTGCAATAAAATGGTTATAATAACTATGTAATGTTTATGTTCATTCAACTAGGTAAGTACCAAGTTAAAGATATAAATGTATATATCGATCCTCTTATTGACGAGTTACTAAAGTTATGGAATGGTGTCACTATGTATGACGTCTCTAGACCAATAGGAAAAAGATAATTTCAATTCCATGCAATGCTTGTATGGACAATTCATGATGCCCCAGGGCTAACACATTTTTGTGGTATGTTATAACGTTTATTGCACTTTAACAATATTTAATTTTATGAAGTAGATATCATGCATGTTTTTTAAATAATCTATTCATTATATATAATTATAAAAATTGACATATTTAATCCAATTATATATGATCTTGTAGGTCTTCAAACAAAGGAAAAATTTGCATGTCCAATTTGTGGTCCAAAGATGAAATCTCATCATTCAACAAGTTTATGAAAGCAGGTGTTTGATGAGTATAGGAACTTCCTCCACATAAATCATAAGTATTGAACTATTGAAAAACATCTTTTCAATGGGAAAGAAGAGACTACATCAAAACCACGAAGAATGACACCTCACCTATGAAAGTTGGAATATAATAGAATTAATCATCAAGGTTATACATCGTATCAAATTGTTTATCTATCATATATGATATGTTTGGAATTTATATTTTTTTATATTGTGTTGTGTTTACTCATTTTGTAATTGACGATGATTGTCATTGTTAATTTGTTTAACTTATATGCTTCATGAAGGTCATCAAAGCATTAATGGTCGACTTCCACAGGGACTGAAAAGTTATCCCAGACAATTTAGTAGGTTTCCCTACTATGAGTAGCTACAAATTGTGCATTTGTTTGATATAATGCATATCAGAAAGAATATAATAGAAACATTATGGAAAATATTGGATGGAAGAAATGTCAAAGAAAAAATTATCAAAATTTGTAGTGACATTCATGAAGCTAATCATGCAATGAAAAATGTCATTCAATTGAATAGTGATGGAGACCAAATAAATATAAGTGCCCTTCCTTGGTTATTAACGGAGCAACAAAGCAATGCTATAAAATAAGTCATACAAAAAAATTGATTTCCCATGGGATTTGCTGTGAACATAAACAATATCATAACAAAGAAAGGTGAATTTGGGTCAACGATGAAAATGCATGATTGACATACTTTCATTAAGGTAATTATTCTGGTATATTATATACACTTGTATACTACATGTACTTTTCAGTATATTATGTTTACTACTTTTGGAAAAATAATGAAAAGATCATTTTATAATTGTTGTAATATGTTCTACCTCTATCTCTCCTAGACAACTTCGATAACAATGTCAAGAAAGTTATATATGATTTTGGAAAATACATGAGGTAAGTAGCAATATTTGTTCAATTCATTGTATAGATCTTATAATTTCTATTTGTTTTACTTGTTATGTAATATATTGTATATTTTGGTTAAATCTCGTTAATATATTTGTGCCTTGAATCACTTGTAGATGGCTATCATCTAAAGAAATCCATAAAAAGATATAAATTATTGGAAGAGAAAAATTCCTTGTCTAATGTGTGAAATGCAAAAGTGTCTACCTTTGAAATTTTTCAATGCACAAGAACACTACCTCATACACCAAGTTGAGGAGATTGAATTGTGTGGACCTGTACACCCAAGGTCAATGTGGATGGTTGAGAGGAACTTGAAATATTTGAAGGCTTTGGTTAGACAAAGAGCACATCTTGAGGGTTCTATGGTGGAGGGATATATGGTATACCAGACCATGGTGTATATTAGTGAATATCTTCCTAAGTTTGCAACAAAGATCCATGTAGATCGCATTTGGGATCCCAACTCCATTAACAAATTTGAAGGGGATTACCTGATGGGGAAAGGTAGATTGAGGAAAGTGAGAGGTAATTCTAAGATGGTCATGGAGATTAATTAGAATACATTTTACATATGGTTTTTATATATATTGTACTTATTTAATTATTAATCTTCAATATACATCAATTCTAAATTAAGGTTGTATACTGTGGTAATTAACTAATTATACGCCATTTGTGAATTTCAATTTTTTTTGATATAGTTGGTCGAGAGTGGGATGCACTACATTTGTACATCGCAAACAATATTTATTGGATGATGATATGAATTGAACGATGTCAACAATCTTGTCGTGTATTAACATGGGAAGGTGTGGCTTCATTGGTTAAAGAAGCTCATCGTAATGGAGATTCCAATGTTACACAAAAAGAAATTGATTTAGCATATGGTTTAAGAGATAAAAAGGTACGTATAAATATATTAATCACCCATGTTATTTAATTATTTTCAATTATATTGATGTACATATGATGCAGAGGATCCAACAACAACACCAACAACATCATTTCATGAGGGTAAATCAAACCCAATTAGAATCAGGAGAAGATCAAATTCTTAATTCACTTTATTTTTCCTCAAAACTCATACAACTTCTTTTGATTCTTCAATTCTACAAGACTTCAAGGAAACAAGTTAGCACTCGATTTTCAATAAACCATATGTCATTATCAATATTCCAATTGACTCATTCAAAGCAAAAAACATATTAGAACACTTTGACTCAATCAATCAGATTTACATCATTCTCAAGCACCATATCAACATCTATCATTCTCTCAACCTTTCATAAGGCAACATATTATGCTCACTTGCTACACAACCAATTACCAATCCTTCAAATTATTGTATACATCATATCCTCAAGACAACAAAACACTTATTCTAAATCAAATTCCAAAATGTCAATAACCAAACTTCAATCATTGAAAATAGTATAAACTTCTCAAATAGCACCAATTCATTTTCCTTACAAGGAAAACTAACAAAGACCAATCCTTCTTGCTATCAACTAGTTAATTAGTCCTTCAAGACACAAGATTCATCATGTTTTGAGAGAAATCAATTGAATACATAAGTGTATAAATATTAGATATGCCTACTCTGTAAAGATACCAAGACACACAATAGAATCATCATTCTCAAAATAATTTGCACTGCCTTTACAACCTTATTCAAGCATAAATTCTACTATAACTCCATCCAAATGACAAGGTTCAAGTATTTAAGGTCACTCACTTCCCTGTACACACAAATTTCCACTGTCCATGAAATCTAAACATTAATTAGCAATAGACCTCCATACCCTAGATCGGGTGAACCACTCACAATAGGTTCAAAACCAAGATCCAAAGGAAAATTTAGAGACCTCTTAATTCCCATATCATCATATCAAAAAATTAGAATGATTTATACTGGAGAAACTAGCAGATTTTAGACTGTACACCCAAGAAAGGCTACTAGAATAGGGCTATTTTACAAAGCATCCGCCTTTTTTCCAACTCCAAATTGTTAGAAAACCTCAAATAGTCAAATTAAAGGTCATAAACACCAGATTTATCCACTTTCAAAGATTGAAAGACCCATTTAGAAAGTGTATTAACAAACCCTTAATTTTAAGCTAGAAACACCTAAAATAGTGAGGGTTTTGTGATTATCACCCTTACAAGCCTCCAATACTTTGGCCAACCATTGAAACATGATCCATTATGTCTAAATATTCCTTTAGAAACATATCCTTGGACATGCATACGTTATTTCTCCAATACCCTGCTAGAAACCTTCATTTTCAAGAGGAAAACTCAGAAAATTAACTTTAAATCAGCAACACGACACCATATTCTTCATACCCTGCACTCACACAAAAAAAAATAATATAAAGGAAACCCTACTTATCCCATACCACCATTTATACTAGGCTTACATCAGTGGGATGGGCCTTAAACTTCTTTAGGGACTCTCAAAATCATAGTGAAACTAACTCTGCCCGAGACACAAGATTGTCTTTGATTCTTTTGTTGCTTAAAACTAACTTTCAGATTCTTTGACAATGAAAAGTACTCTTTCTCAAATGAAATTACACAATAAATAACTCTTGGATGTTACCAAATTAGCAATACAAGTTAGGAGAAATAGAAAGAATGCTTGATAACTCAGAAAAACAAGGCTTTTATTCAAGATTTTGTTACAAGAATTTCAAGATTCTGCTCTTCCACACCTTGCCATGCTTTTTATAAATTTTTACCTCTTAATAACTGCCTTTTCTAACTTATCATCGGTTAAAACTACCTCTTATCTCCTAATATGCTTGATTTATGCCTTTTTGTTTACATAATATTGCATTATTTGCATTTTTTTGCATTTTCACCTCCTAGTGACTTCTTTTATGATTTGATTACATTCAAATTAGCCTTTTCATAGCCTTGACACAAAAATTTAGACTTGAACATGTAAATTTAACATATTAGCCTTTTGAAGGCATTTATAAGATCTAGGTGCTCCTGCACCAATATATATGTTGAGATTTTTTTCTTTGCACACATTCGACTGAGAATAAATATGTTTATCAACTAACGATATTGCTATAATTTTTACATGTTTGACATATTGCAGGTGAAACACCACAAGGCTATGTGGTGAAATGGTTGTAAATTTTGAATCAAAAAACTGGATGACTCGAAGAAAACTTGTGATTCTGGTATAACTGTAGTCTTTTAGGTGACTAATGTTTCATCGAGAAGCAACATACATCTAGAAGTCTCAGAAAATTGATACTATGGGATTTTGGATGATATACTTGAGTGTGACTTTAAGTCCTTCAAATTAGTTTTGTTCGTCATCCTATTATACAGGCTACGATTGAATGAAAATGATCTCGAGAGAACTATTATTGAACATGATAATGGATTTACCATGGTTAATACAAGGTCAATCGAGTGAGCTGGAAATGAGCCCTATGTTCTTCCAAGCCAATGTGAGCAGGTATTTTACTCAAAGGTTTCAGGTAAAATAGGTTGGTCATTTGTTGTTAGACATGATCCAAGAGGAAGGCCGATAAAGTATAATGTGGTGGAAGAAGAAGATACCAAAGAACTAAAAGATGATGTAGATGATCTAATCAGGATCAACATTTAGTTGATGATGTGCTTGACGAAGATGTTGAAGAGGAGGAACTAGATCATTATGATGCAGGAGTTAATGTTCATGAAGATGATATCCATGTGGATGATGACATTATTGAAACTGATATCAATGATGGCAATGATGATATGACCAATCATTACAATGTTGAATCTAGATTGGATGATACAGACAAGAGTTGGATGAATAAGAAGATCAATGACATTGAAATGTATGACTTATATGATTATATTGTCTATTTGATATTAATTTATTGATAGAATTATATTTGATTTATGTTGTTACATAATTAATTCATGATGTTTATATTGACATATGTATGAGTTATGCGATTATATTATCTATTTGATATTAATTTCTTGATAGAATTATATTTGACTTATGGGAGATATGATTTTATGAGTTTTTATCCATGTGCAGACCTAATGGGTTGTGTCTAAACACTGAATATAAATGATACACACACACACATATATATAAGTATATATGTATGTATGTATGTATCTATATGTATTTGAAAATGTAAATATAAATGCAATTACTGGATGCTCTCCTAGAACAATAAATGCAACATATCATTAAAGAAATCTATATCTATGTATATAAATGTGTATTTCTAAATGCAAGTGTAAATGCAAAGAGCATATGATTTTGTAGTGTTATAGATACAACATATCCATAAATTAATGTAATTGAAATTCTAAAGCCTTCAACACATATAATTCAAGCTGTTAGGTACAAAAAATGTTTACAACTTGTGTAAACATGCAAGTGAATAATTGACAAACTCTTCTTGAGATAGAATGGCAATTCTAGTTATGTGATTCTTTTGATTAATCCAACTAACACTTACCAATTTCTGTGATTGATTAAAATATTTTAATCCCTACTTGAGAGAACCAAATAACTAGATCACACATATATAGCAAATATATAGTGATAAACAAAGTATAAACTTGTTATATCAATTTAAACATAGAGAAACATCAAATGGAGACAATCAAATAACTGCATAAATTTAACAAACAACTGATACGAAAATATTAATCCGCAACTTAGATATCTTCATTTACTCCATCAAAATACATGCATCTGAGTCTCTGTATATGAAAGCATTTTGCTAGAAAGTTATCTACTGAATATCTCCTAATGGCTATATCTGTTGCATTACTATTGAACATATATAAATACATCAAAACTTGGAAGGGACACGTCCCTTCACAAATGTTTTATTTTACTTAACTAATTAAAACAAGAGATTAGGCTCTATTTAGCCATAGATGAAAATTTGATAAATGATGTAGATAATCCTGCTATTCATGAGTATCAACATCTCCTAATGCATTCCTGGCTGATATTTGCACCTTTATCATCCTTTCATTCTGCTCACAATTCTCATCCAATGTTGAATCCTTCCCTGTAGCATTTTCCATAATTCTCTGCAACATCAATTCACATTCTTTGATCCATTTGAATTTCTCTTTGAAATTTTCTCCATCTTCAAATAGTGTAGGTAGTCCCATATTCGTAACATCAACCAACCCGTTTGTATCTTCTCGTAGTTCCTCATAAAGGTCCCTGTGTTTCTTTATAATATGGTCACCCATACCAATGGCCACACTGTCAGGGACATCTCTTTCATTTAATTCTTGGATCTTTTCTTGAATCCTTCCATCAATTCTCTTGTGTTCCAGCCCTGTAACATGGTTCTTTGAATATGCTCCCCATAGCTTATTCAACCAAATCATTAAGTTGGCCTGCCTTTTTCTAATTATTGCAGTGAGTGTATCATATTTACCTTGTGAATATGTAGTTGACTCATCCCAATGATCTTTTACCTGTGAGATTTCACCATGTGTTATTAATTTAGGAGGCCCCATTGTGATTCCTAGCATGTCCTTCAAACGATCATTTTCTCTCATGATCCTTTCATTACTCATTTTGTACATTTCCTTTTCTTTGATCAACATTTGCATTTGGGCTTTATTCAGTTTTTCCACATTAATCCCAATGTCTGTAGTCGCCACAGGATCTACCTCTCCAACCTTCAGAGTCATGACATGTCCAAATGCTTTCTCAGTATCAATCACCACTGAATTTCTATGAGGTGGATACAAGGGCCATATTATGAGTGTTCCTTCATCCAAGTTATATTTGGATCCAACATATATTTTTGTCACCCCCTCTGGACTAAGCTTGTGTGTGGCACTATTATCCTTTAAGAAGCTATCAAAGACTAATGCAAAATTCAAATCCAGCCCTAGAAAGATCATAAATCCAACATCTTCTAACATTTTCCTTCCTTTATCGGGGGTCATATTATCCATTTCTCTATCCATAGTTAATTTCAAATTATTTAGTAGCTACTCCTCATTGATTGGTGTAATATTATCAACTATCTCCCTTATCTCCTTGCCCATTTGTTTATACAAGAAAGATTTGAATTCTGAAGAATTCACAAATTCATTGTCTACTACAAATGACCTATATCCATCTCTCTGGTGTCTATATCTTGACTCTCTTCAACACTTGATTCCCTAGGAGGGCAGTTGTAATCTTGAGTTTTTAATCTAGAAATCCTATTGGGTAGGTCTCGTAGCATGTCTTCTCTAGATTCCTCATCTCCAGAAAAAGGGAACCCTGTATTTGAAAACCCTTGGTTGTATTCCTCCACCACTCTCTCTGCTTCCTCTACCTCCAAATTTCTAATCATGACATCAAACTAATAAGGAACATGATAATATCCTCCAAAGTTTATCCTTTGTCTGGCAGAATTGATATATCCCTCTAGATCAAAACCTTTTCTTGGTGGACCCTTATTCATATTATACTGCATTAATTTTTCAAGGATCAAATCATATCCTTCCTTTGCAAGCACACTAAAATCACCAAAGCACATAGTACTAGGCATAAATTCCTATTTCCCGAATGAACCAAAATTCATGAAACTAGAAAAATCTATTTTTCTTACAATTTCCAAATATGCAAATCCTATCCAACATTATTTTAGGAAAAATGAATGGAGAATCCTCAAAACCAAACACCCTTACAATAGTAGCATCTTCCAAGCAATACTAGTCTCCCCAATTGTGATCAATTGGTCCATTAAGGTCCTTAGGTTTGAGGAAGCGTTTTATTTCATTAGACAATTAGTGTGCACAAGGATGACTATAGAATTCATATACTGGCTTTACAAAATATTCTTCAAAATACAGGTAATTGGAATTAGCAAACCTATTGTCCCAAATGGCAGTCCACAATTGAATGGGTAACAATTTTCCCTCTTTATCAAACTGTGAAACCTTTAAGTTTTCTGGCCAAATCCCTAACTCTTGTCCAAAGTACAATACTAGATGCATTAAAAGAGAATAATGCCTAAGGTGCAGAACAATGGATTTATTCTTGATTGCCATCAATGCTAAGTTGAGTTCCTTGGAGACAAATGAAGCATAGTCGAAAAACCTAGAATTATGACATGAATGTCAGCTACAATTACCATGGGAACAATGGACATATACTTAGTAACTTCCATATCCAACACTTGTCCTACCGAGAAATAGGTATATCTCATATAGGGCTCGAATAAGTCCACATGGAATGGAGGCCCATCGCCATCGTCAAGTGGGAAAATTTTACCATCTTGTTTAATTCTATGTAAGGGAAACCTCCAACGCTTGTAAGTGGTGTCCATTCTCCAAAACTCCTTTTCCAACTCTTCATTCACAATTTTCTCATTACTCCACCCTTCCAACTTAAAAACCTCACTTATTGAAGCCTCTGATATGTATATGAAGGGTTTCCCAAATGGTCCACATATGGCCTTAATTTTTGAGTCATAGTGGGTGGCCAACAATTTTACCAGCTCTATATTGACAAACACATTAGTGCAAACCATCTTTCTCAAATTTAGACGCCACAGATTCCAAATTGGCTCAAAAAAATCTCTTTGGTGAAAGTGGAATCTAAACAATTCATAACCTCTTATTGGGGTCCAAATGTCTCCTATGTGCTTGCATTTGTCATCCAATTTTTCCACTTCCACCCTCATTTGAGCGGAGCGCCTACCTATGGGCCCAGAGCTAGGCAATTGGTCAATTAAATCTTGATTCAACTTTCGTTTAGCACCCTTTGGCTCAATTCTAGACTCAACTTTCTACTTCTTACTCTAAGGGTGACTGCTCTCACTTTGTTTGCTGCCTTTCAACTTCCCCGAGCTGGTGGCTTCCATATTACTCGCTTAAAATTATAGAAATGAAAAAGTTAAAATGTAGAGGACTTACTGGTTTTGATTGATGTCTTTCAACTAAAACAATTCTCTGGCCCTTTGTTTGTCTCCTCATTTCCTTCACTACCAATTCACAACAATATTCATTTTGCAACAATTTCCTTTCAATTTATGAAATTACCTATACTCTGTGGCACCATTAATGTTTTAACTCCAAGCATGAATGTAACAAATTTTTGAATTCTTTACTATCACATCAAATGAACTAGTCGACAAGACACCTTCAAACTTTGGGTGATCTATACATTAGGCCCCAACCAACGTTCACTAAATACTTTGTTGATCAAGGTAACACTCTACACATCTGACCAATGTTAACATTTCTCCCATATACATCACCAAGAGTCACCCCGACAATCATTTTGGTTCATTTGTTTCTTCATCGGCCTGGCTTTTAGTATCGCTAACACATTCAGTGGTTCCTCCAATGTTATAAGTCTCGCCTATAACACATCAAATGAACTCGTTGGCAAGACACCTTCAAACTTTGGGTGATCTATACATTAGGCCCCAACTAACATTCATTGAATACTCTACTGATTGGGGTAACACTCTACAAATTTGACCGATGTTAACATTTTTCCAGTATACATCACCAAGAGTCACCCCGACAATGATTTTGGTTCATTTGTTTCTTCATCGTCCTGACTTTTAGTATTGCTAACACATTCAGTGGTTCCTCTGATGTTATAAGTCTCACCGATAACACATCAAATGAACTGGTCGGCAAGACCCCTTCAAACTTTGGTCAATCTATACATTAGGCCCCAACCAACGTTCACTGAATACTCTACTGATTGGGGTAACACTCTAGACATTTGAACGATGTTAACATTTGTCCCGTATACATTTCCAAGAGTCACCTCAATAATCATTTTGGTTCATTTTTTTCTTCATTAGCCTGATTTTTAGTAATGCTAACACATTCAGTGGTTCCTCCGATGTTATAAGTCTCACTGATAACACATCAAATGAACTAGTTGGCAAGACACCTTCAAACTTTGGGCGATCTATACATTAGGCCCCAACCTATGTTCACTGAATACTCTGTTGATTGGGGTAACACTCTACACATTTGATCGATGTTAACATTTGTCCTATATACATCGCCAAGAGTCACCCCGACAATCATTTTGGTTTTTTTGTTTCTTCATTGACTTGAATTTTAGTATCGCTAACACATTTAGTGGTTCCTCCAATGTTATGAGTCTTGCCTATAACACATCAAATGAATTGGTAAGAAAGACACCTTAAAACTTTGGGAAATCTATACATTAGGCCCCAACCAATGTTCATTGAATACTCTGCTGATCGGGGTAACACTCTACACATCTGACTGATGTTAACATTTGTCCCATATATATCGCCAAGAGTCATCCTGACAATAATTTTGGTTCATTTTTTTCTTCATCGGCCTGACTTTTAGTATCGCTAACACATTCAGTGATTCCTCTGATGTTTTAAGTCTCACCTATAATACATCAAATTAATTGGTCAGAAAGACATGTTCAAACATTGGGAAATCTATACATTAGGCCCCAACCAATGTTCACTGAATACTCTACTAATTGGGGTAACACTCCACATCTGACCGATGTTAACATTTGTACTATATACATCGCCAAGAGTCACCCTGACAGGGTAAAAGCACAAAGCTGTGTCACACTTTATAAAGGAAACAGCCAACGCTAATCCAATTTTTAAACTTGAATCACTAAAAAGTGGCATATATGTTTTGAATTTTGAAATGATGTAAACTAGTAAAATATGTATATTTTAGTATATTTTATATTTGTATTTTTTTTTTAAATATAAAAAATTATTTAAACTAGTTTTTAATAAATTAAAACTATAATTTAGTTGTTGATAAAATGCTAAAAAATGAAGTTGCGTGGGACGTCAAACTTTTTATAGTAAATTTTATTTTTTTCTTCCAATTTTTTTTTGTGTATTTATAACTTGAAATTTTAGTGCATGGATATTTTTTTCCAATTTTGATAAATATATATTTTTAAATAAATATTAAAATGTGCGTGAATAAAAAAATAATTGTTTTCCTCGGACGTCAACTTTCATATTAAATATTTATCTAAAATGGAAACAAAACTATACCATCTTAAAATAGATTCTTTTATCTAGTGCATCATATTTTTCTCAATTTTTTTAATAAGTTTTAGTATTTTTCCTTGGCATAGTAATCAACCTTATATTTTGTGCTGAAAACTTACTTTTAGTAAAAATAAAATAAAATGTAAAAAATAATGAAAGTATTAAAATAAATATATTTTTGAAAACTACACTTATGGATCTACAAAAGGGTATTTTTATATTTTTTTAAAAATGTTGTTTACATTAGCAAGAGTTATTGAAACTTCAAAATTTTCAAATAATTTATTTTTTTTGGTAAATTGGACTCAAAGTGATGCTCCATACATTTTTAGCCAACAATTTTAGTTGGAAAAGTTGTTGAAGCATCTAACTTAGCTAGAATGAATCTTACTAGATCATATGTTTGACCAAAATTGATTTTTAGTTAGAAATACTTAAATTCAGTTGTGCTGATAAGTTGGCTGAAAGTGTGACACAACTTTGTGCTTTTACCCGACAATCATTTTGGTTCATTTGTTTCTTCATCGGCTTGAATTTTAGTATCACTAACACATTTAGTGGTTCCTTTGATGTTATAAGTCTCGTTGATATCTTTTCTTTTGGTCTTGAATATGTCACCAAAACTCCTTCCAATATCCTCCTGTTGGTGTCACTTAGTGGGTTGGGTGTACATTCATAATTTACACCGATTGCACATGTCTCATTGATATATTCCCAGTGCTCTTGTCGGTGAAAGAAATGATGGTCTCACCAATGAAACTTCATCGGTGAGACTTAAACGTTCGTGCTAGCATATATTTTTCATGCCAAGATGACTTGTCTTGCCAATAGATTATCTTCATCAATGAGACCATAAGTCAATCTCCTCGATATGTCTTCTTTAGTAATCCTGATCACTACAACAATTTTGATGTCTCATCGATGTGCTAAAAATTTCTTATAACCCATAATAGGTCAGGAAGACCCATACTAGCTCATGTCGATGTGATTTGTTTGCTACAATATCTTTGATTAGAAGGATTTTTAGGAGTAGAACAAGGTGACCATGGGTAATTATATTTTGTAAGGCCAATTACATCCTTTACTGACTCAAAATGTAGTTAATTATTATTGAGAAATTTACATGAGTAAATCATTATAAAATTTTGAAATTTTTTATAGTTCCAACAAACCTTTCTTCATGTTGTATTTCAGAAATTTGTTGAGAACCATATCATATCCATCACTTGCTAATATAGTGAAATCATTGAAGAAAGGAAGAGAGGTGGAGATAGAGAGTCGATGGATAGGGGGGATAGGGAGGGAGAGATGGTGAGAGATAGAGATTGGGAGATAGAGAGGGGGTGGGAGACAAAGGGATATAGATAGGTAGAGGAGGAGAGATAGAGAAGAGGGGGAGAGACAGAGAAGAGGGTGATATAGAGAGATAGAGGGGGATGGTTAAAGAGATAGAGAGATCATGATAGAGGTAGAGAAATATATGGATAGAAAGAGATAGAGAGAGGACTGAGAGGGAGATAAAAAGAGAAATAGAGATAGAGATATAGAGTAGGAGAGATGGATCTAGGGAGAGTTGGAGTGAATATCAGAGAAAGGGGGGAAGAGGGAGAGATATCTCAATAGATAGAGGGGAAGAGGGAGTGACATAGATAGTGGGAGATATAGAGAGATAGAAATAGAGATATATGGGAAGAGAAAGAGAGATGGAGATATATGGGAAGAGAAAGGAAGAGAGGTGGAGATAGAGTTGATGGATAGGGGGGATAGGGAGGGACTAGAGATGGTGAGAGATAGAGAGGGGGAGGGAGAGGAAGGGATATAGATAGGTAGAGGAGAAGAGATAGAGAAGAGGGGGAGAGATAGCGAAGAGGGTTTAGGGTTTAGGGTTTAGGGAGATAGAGAGAAACAAGGAGAGATATATCAATCATGCTCCCTATATCTCTATCTATTCATCCTTATCTCTTTATCTCTCTACCTTTCTCTATCTCTTTGTCTCCCTTTCTATTTGTATGTTTCTCATTATCTCCCTCTCTCTCTATATTTTCTTCCTATATTTATCTTTGTCTCCTTAAGTGTGAAATGGGTACATTGAAGAGGTCTTAAAGGAGAATTATCATATCTTTAATCAAATGGCATGCTACCTTGAGCATAACTCCCCAAGGACACATGCCATCCTTGGATTGTTGACATGAAACAACTAATCAAAATTTAGTTTCTCTTTTTCCTCTCTCTCTTTTCCTTTGTATCTCTTATATTTCTCTCTCTCATGCTCTCTCTCTCTCTCTCTCTCCCTATCTAAGTTCATCTCTTTCTCTCATTCTATATCTTTTTAGTTTCTATATCTCTTTCTATTAGCTAATAGGCTACATATATTGTGAGATTTGAGCTTGAAACAAATCTCATGCCTGGAAACCACTATTGTGTCATTGTATTTATATAGAGATGTGGAGATAGAGAGGAGGGAGACAAAGGGATATAGAGAGGTAGAGGAGGAAATATAGATGGTGAGAGATAGAGAGGGGGAGATAGAGAGGGGGAGGGAGATAAAGGGATATAGATAGGTAGAGGAGGAGAGATAGAGAAGAGGGGGAGAGATAGAGAAGAGGGTTTAGGGTTTAGGGTTTAAGGTTTAGGGAGATAGGAGCAACATGGAGAGATATATCAATCACACTCCCTATATCTCTATCTATTCATCCTTATCTCTTTATCTCTCTACAGGTTTCTCTATCTCTTTGTCTCCCTTTCTAATTGTATGTTTCTCATTATCTCCCTCTCTCTCTATATATATTTTCTTCCCTATATTTATCTTTGTCTCCTTAAGTGTGTAATGGGTACATTGAAGAGGTCTTAAAGGAGAATTATCATATCTTTAGTCAAATGGCATGCTACCTTGAGCATAACTCCCCAAGGACACATGCCATCCTTGGATTGTTGACATGAAACAACTAATCAAAATTTAGTTTATCTTTTCCCTCTCTCTTTTCCTTTATATCTCTTATATTTCTCTCTCTCATGCTCTCTCTCTCTCTCTCTCTCTCCCTATCTATCTAAGTTCATCTCTTTCTCTCATTCTCTATATTTTTAGTTTCTATATCTCTTTCTATTAGCTAATAGGCTACATATATTGTGAGATTTGAGCTTGAAACAAATCTCATTCCTAGAAACCACTATTGTGTCATTGGAAAACAAGTTTCAATTGCCATTTAATGGTAAACTAGCTATAGTGTAATGGTAAAATCCTCTAAAATATTAGGTAAAAGCCTATATATACTATTATATAATAATAAATATAATTATATTATATATAATTTAATCTAATATTACTATTGTATTAAATATATATTATATTAATTATATTTTGCATTGGGATAACACCAAGGAAAATATAGAATATATACTTTCATGAAGAAAGAACATGAATGCCTATTATTAATCTACAAGAATGAACTACAAAATATAAATCTAATATAGTTAATATATATTTAACTAATATATACTTAACTATATTGTGGAATATTAAAACCTAGCTAAATGGCGCCATAATTTTCAATTTAATTAACATACTATAAAACCTAATGAAACTAGGTTGTATCTCATCAAATTGGAGAAGTGAAAGGTCAATACCAGTGCTGAGGAAGAGTTTGGAGGAGTGAAAACAAGGTCAATACCAATGTTGAGGAAGAGTTTGGAGTTAAAAAAAGGTCAATACTAGCACCAACGAAGAGCAGAGGAGTGAAAACAAGGTCAATACCAATGCCGAGGAAGAGTTTGAAGGAGTGAAAAAAAGGATAATACCAGCGTCGAGGATGAGGTTGAGGGAACTCAGGGAAAATCGATGACCAAGGGATAATGAGTACTGTAAGTTTGGCAACCCCATTCTCTTTAACCTACAATTTTCATGCCTAGTTTCCAAAGATCTTCTCATAGATTAACACCCCCAAAGGTCTAGGATTTCATCACACATAGTGTTTATCACATGATTTTGAAGCAATTGTAGATTTAGTCCAAGTATATGCTAGGCTAAGCTAGATATAATGAATGGAAATAAAGGCATACAATTCTTCTTTAATACCTCCACCACAAACATATGCAAGGAAAGGTCTCCTCCCTTCTTGGTAGTGATAACCTCCTTCACACACAACCCTTAAAAATTATGAATAGAGGAATATAATCTTTGAAGAAATCAAAGTTGATTCTATCCTACTTGATGCAATTAGTCATTTTATCCTTACAAACATTTATAGTGATTGCTAGAGGCACATAGACCAATTCTTCATAATAGAAGAATTTGATCATACTTTTCCAATGATGGAATTATGAGATAACCTTAGGTTAAATGAATAATTCCTAGCTAAGTTCTTTAAATCATGTCCAATCATATAAGAGAAGGCTGCTGCTATGTGTACTTGGATACCATGGAGAAGGGCTCCTTGGGCTCTTTCATCAATCAAGGTATTGTTAAATTTTAACACCTAAAAGTGAGAATGAAGAATCTTTCCTAGGATAGTGGCCATACCATTATAGCTCTTAGATTTGTTAGAGATATTTTTGTTTCGAAGTAGAGTTTGGACCATTAAATAGTTTCACCATGACTCTACCAATATATCCATCAAATTGACAAACCCCGACTAACAACCACAAATTAACAAGAAAATTGGCCCTGTCAGCCCTAGGGAATCAATTCAACGCCAAGTTTCTTGCTTTAACATACACCTAAATGCAATGAACCTCTATCATATCATGTTGCAAACCAATCCACCGAGTTATAGTTCCAAGATAGTGGGTGAATTGGTGGATGTCATTTCTATTTAGCCCTCAAACCCTTACATAGGGAAAATAGGGCAGTCCCTGTATTTGATTGTTTTCTCCCACAAGACAATGATCTCATAGCATATCAAGCTTGTATGAACACATATATTTATCTACATCAATTATCTCAAAGAATTTCAAGCTTGTACAAATCCATACAACACAAAAGAACTTCAGAAAAAAATAAAAACACAAAAAATTGCTTCAAGAATGTGGTATTTGATATGAAATTTTGGTATCAACAATTGCAATGGGATGGGAATACAATATGATAGAAGTGGGATAAGAAAAGAATCGTTTGAAGCATCAAACCAATATCCAAAGAAGAAAGAAAGTGCTAACCCCTTAAACTAAAAATTTTTCTTTTAACTTTAAGTTTGTTGGGTAGCCAATTCTTTCAAGTTATCAAATCCTACCATCATACATAATGAAAATGTTGTTTCAAATGACTATGAGCACTAACCTTCACTATTTGAAGATGTTGAAACCTTTCCATAGAGAACTGGAACATTGATGCAACCACTCATCCTACCTTAAAACATACCGAAAGTCTCCTAGCAATTAGACATAGGAAGATTTAAGATGACTTAAACAATTTTCATTGCCAAAGCATAAACATATAATGACTTAACCAAGCCTAGTACACACTCCCTCCTCGTTAACCAATTATACATATGGAAATTAAATGTAAATTTGCTGCTATTTTTAGTCATGTAGGTGTCCAATAAACCACTTGGTGGTGTTTCCCTTCAAGTTTATTTACTTGAATGAAGAGAAAAAGTCCTTTGATTACAATTACAAAATACATTTGAGGCCTTGGTTTGGTAACTGGTGGACCATAGTCACATTTAACACTTGTTACAAAGTTTGGGAGTTAAAACATTAAGTAGATTTGATTTGTGGACACATTTGGATGGTAGTAACAATAACTTGCAATCTATCAAAAATAGATTACCTTATAACTTGCCAAATTCTAGAGATGAAATGATAGATTTATCATAATGTCACCTTGGGATCACATCAACATGAAAGAACTTCATCCAACATCCTTATGAGTGCAAGTACCACCAAATAGGTATTTTTCAGATCTTTCTTCCTTGAGCGAGGGATATCTAGGAAGAGAAGAAATCGAGACATGTAGTAGGTCTAAAAGAGTGAGATCAACTAGAGGTCAAAAGATTTTAAGAAAATTCTGTAAACACATGGAATTTTTTCTTTCTGAAGGGGGGTCATGTTCTTATGATGATGAGAGCATAGGTGACATCGAGGTGCCCTTGAGTTACAAACATCTACAGAAACAATGGGTACCCAAGTAACTTCCTCCAATAAACACTGATTTTTGTGTCAACAAGAGGATATATCGCATAGCACCATCGTCATTACATGGTTTGGGCTTATTTTGCATGGAAAGCATAAATGTTTGTTATGAAAAAGTTATTGAATTGATGGAGTATGTCGGACCCCGTTACAGTTACAAAGATTGGATGCAGTTGGTTCGATATACATGAAGTATGCGTAGGTATGCACTATCAACAAATTATATACAACTAAAAGATAAGGATCAAAATAAATGAGTGGCTATGTACATTGATGAAAGGCCAAAAGCATCAGGTAATATTACAAGGTTTATAAACAGTACATGACCTAGGTCAACAAATAAGCAACCCAATTGCATATTCAAGGTGTGCGAGAGAAACCGTGTATTCGTATGTACGATAAAATTAATAACTGCAAGGGAAGAGTTGCTAATTGATTACAATTTGAATCACTTAGTTACAAACATAGTTACTATGGGGGTGGTATGTACTATGTACCATTTTACCCAACCTCCAATTAATGACTCTAATATACCATTTTATTCTTATGTTTTTTTTCGCAAGTCTATTGGTTTCATTTCGGTAATGATTTTTTATATTTAATTTTGTCACAACAAAACATTGATCATACAGGGAAGGATTTGACCCAGAGCACAAATCACGATACATCTTTAGTCACTTCTACATGACAAGTTTACCTCATTGTAATTGTACAAATTAGATATGATCAAAATGTTTTATTTTTTTATGTTTTTTTCATAAGTTCCTTGGGTTAA
Source organism: Sequoia sempervirens (assembly GCA_007258455.2). Lineage (NCBI taxonomy): Eukaryota > Viridiplantae > Streptophyta > Pinopsida > Cupressales > Cupressaceae > Sequoia > Sequoia sempervirens. The sequence continues at coordinate 468,201,397 of VDFB02047230.1, forward strand.
TTTTGATAATGTTTTTAATATTCTTGATGTAGTCGGCTGATCGGGGAAAGGAACCAGCAGTAGAGGAGAACATCCATAGGGAGGTGCAGTCAATATTATGTGATGATGACATCACATATTCAACAAGCCCTCTCGATATGTTAAGGAGGACCAAAAAAAAATGCAATGAAGAAATCCTTAAGTTGATATTCATAGTGCCTCAAATAGATGAGATAAGAGAGGGCTAAAATATTGACTGAGAGAGCACAAAAATTGCAAGCTGTCATGAGGTCTTTAATTATAACATAAGTTCATTCATATTTTTATATTTTGTACTCTTTTATGTCATGAACTAAAATATGTGTTGTTTTTACAAGATTATTTGCATCCTCATGATGTTACTGGCCATGATCAGGGTACTGCAGGTGCTACCTGAGGAGTAAAGGTTGGTACAAGTGTCGATCCTGATCTTCCTATGCATACATCACATCATCCAACCCCATCATCCATGCCTATATTGTCATCTCAAATGTCGGCAACACATAGCATGCAGGCATCAGGTAGTGCACCCTCTCACAACGAACACATGCCAGAACATGCGTCAAGACATGTACCTGGGGATGTAGAGGCCACAACTAGTACTAGTGATGTTTTAGCAACATTTCCTAGATCTTTCCATATTACTAGTACGAGAACATTTCTGGTCACATTTGTGGTGACCGAGGATTTAGTTCCCATAAAGATATAGAAGGTCCTAAGTATTTTAAAATGTTTTAATTATTATATATAATCCAATTGAAATTTACTTATTGATCACTCTTTTTAGACTAATGATCCCATGATCATTTTGTAGGAAATTATTTTTTTTATAAACATCTAAGTGATATTACATTGGAGCTCTTTGGGCCCACCATATGTACATGGTGGAATGCCCAAAATGAAGATTTAAAAGATGAGCTCATTAAAAGTTTAGTTGTGCTGTTCGGTGATAAAATATTCAACCAAATGAAGGTCCTTAAGAAAGTTGGTACCTATCTAAAGTATGTGAGGGACCAATATAGGTCACATTTAGAGAAGAACAAAAAGTACGATCATCCCCCCATGATTCTAGAGAGGGAGTGGAAGGACTTGGTGTCGGATGGAAAGGAGAAGGTTGAAAAGAAAAAATGAAAGACACCACCAAGCCAATGAAGGTATGTGATACTATCAACAATGTAATTATATATTGATTAATATTTCTTTTTACATAATCTAACGTATTTCAAACTTTTCATAGGCTGCCCAACACATCAAAGGCAACAAAGGAAAGACTAGAAAAACATGGGAAGCACAAACTTGGCTCTGGTGGTTATATGAAATTAGCCATGATACGAATTGTAAGTATCAATAAATGAAATATTGCATCCAAATAATAAATTGCAAACAATTTTGGTTTTATCACACCGTAGAAGCAAAATTCATGGTCTTATGCAAAAGTGCAGGGCTCTAAATTCAACATAGTGCCCACAGAAGAGGACTTGAAGATTTCCTTCTAGCAAGGCTATGGAGCTGTGGCTGAACGCCTAAGAGTCTTGACTGGGAAAACAAAATCTTCCACTGCATTCAACACATAGGTAAATAAACTCAATAAAGTTTATTTAAAATTGAATACTTATGCAATCTTTTCAATATTAATTTCCACCATAAAGTAATTACGTGCCTATTTGTTTTAAACAGACAAGTAATGATAATACTGCACATGACATTGGAATGCAGCTTGCTGAGGGTGGAGCACAACCTGCAGATGAAGGTCATGGTGTGCATTCCGGTATTGGATGTATTCACGTGCTATACAAAATGTAGTGTGGATTAATACAATTAAACATCTTTAATTGCAATTGGTGTATTAATTAATGTAACCTTTTGTGTTTCAACTTTAGAGCATGTAGAGCGCGATCAACATGTTGATCATGATTAGGCTAGAGAAGATCAGGAACATGATGTGGCCCCATTAGATAAAGAGGTCCACTCTAATGTTCTTTTAAACATATTTAATTACAATTGGTGTATTAATTAATATAACCTTTCGTGTTTCAACTCTAGATCACAATTTAGAGGGTGTTCAACATGTTGAGCATGAGGCTATAAGAGAAGATTAGGAACATGATGTGGCCCCATCAGGTAAAGAGAACCACTCTAATGTTCTTTTAATTAATGAAATAATTGTAACAATAATAATAAAACATATCAATTTAACATTTCTTTGTTATTGTAGCAGACCCCCCTTGTAGTGGCGTCCACATCGTGAGTACATGACTAGGAATACATTAAGATCACAAGAAAAGGGAAAAACAATTGAAGGGGGGACAAATGATTTAGAAAACGATACTCCACTTAAGCTTTTTTTAGCTTCAAAAAAGAAACAAAAAAAGTGATTGTAATCATATTATGAATGAATATGAATATGTTAATGAATGAATGTTATATATTAATGAATGAATGTTATATGTTATTAATGGATGAATGAATGATTAATGTTATGATTGGGTATGGGGAATTGAGAGTGATGTGAGGGGGGGGAGGGGTCAAATGAGCTTCCATCGTCACATGGTTGGCCCTGTTAAGTAGAGACTATTAAACTATTCTCAAAACAAAGAGAAGCTCAATAAGGTAATGAACTTTTGAATATAAGAAATTCATCGTTTGAAGCATACAACCAATATGCAAAGATGAAAGAAAGTGCTGAATTTTCACTATGGTGGAAGAAAAATGATTCTTTATACCTTGATGCTTTCATTTTCCAAGCCAATTTCTCCTACTTTGCATAGCTCTGCCATGTTTTTGGATGTGATATGACTCCTACACAAAAAACATGTACCAGTTTATGGACTTCAATCCAGCTACATCCAAGTATCTTTTTAATTCCTCTATCTTTCATCAATCTGTTTACTATTTGAACCTTGTACAAATGTTTTAGATGAAGAACCCATTATTGTGAAATGTGCCTCCAGTTGAGTAAAGTGAATCCATGCTTTGTATCATAATTTGAAGTTGTTTCCATTCCAATGTTCTGAGTTTAGTTTGTTTGTATGGCTTTCTATGAATACCACATTGTGTTGTGTGTGGATTTGGTTTCAAAGCTCTGTTTCTTTTGTTTTTAGTGGTGACATAACTCTAAAATTTGACTTTTGTGCATAACAGGTTAGTGGAAAAATTGACAGCTCTAAAGGGTTTAGAGGCTTGATTGAGATAGATACACAGATATTTAGATCTTGTTGTCGATGGGAGGCTTCCACTTAACCAGGAAATTTTGTACCATCTGCAGGTATGCAAAAATTTCTCTACTTACATTCATTCAAGAGGCTAGATCGCTTATCTTTTGTCATATGGTTGGATTAATGTGGCATACAATATATCAATGTGGGCTATAGTTTTTTTAATATGTTCAAGTTATGCATAGTTTACAATGAATAGGGGGTGAAAAGGGGCATGTAAGTTAAAAAAACTATAATTAACAATCATTCTTTATACTATGTTATATTTATTCACTATTCCTAAAATTTTTAAACATATAGACTAGGAAGATAACTCTATTCAATACATGAGCATGTACTACATCTATTTTTGTATCCAATCCCTATGATCTTGGATATATCTAGGAAGGCCCAAGAAAGGAGTTGCATGTATATAAGTATTTGATTGGATGTATGAAAAGTTTTGGAAGAATAACAATAGATGACTTGTGCGTGTAACAATAAATAACAATGCACTAGTTTCAATAAGAGTTGCATGGACATGGATATAGACACATATGTGTTTTTTTTTCAATGCCCCCCCTTCTGTTGTTATGGTATTGATCTTATTACAGGTCCTCTCAATATTGCTAGCATTGTATTGAACACTACCTCTGAAACAAAAGCAACATTTTGTCTACTCTCATACAATTGTTGTTTTTGTAATTCCAATTATTTTCCTATACTACAACTTTTGGAATATTTTGTAAAATTCAATTTACAATTTAGTATGCAAATTCATCCATGTTTCAGAACTTGCAACCTCAAGATGGATAAATACTATCTCACAAAACTACACCAACATTCCTCTTGATTATTACAAGTTACTTTGCTGTCCTTTAATACTTTGATAGTTATTTTATGACATTTGGCTCAATTCTGGAGTGCTATAGCAATCTATTCTATGATCAACACTTAATATAATTTTATATCAGCAAATACATGTCATGTATGGTGTTTTGTAATGCATGTGAAGCTAACTTACAGTAATCCTTCAAATGGTCATACCACCAAATAGTTATCATTTATGTGTTGTCTTCGTATAATATAAGTTTATATCAGCAAATAGAAAGAGATAGAGAGATGACTAAGAGGGATAGAAAGATGTCTTCATATTGCTGCAATATCTTGTTGAACCTTTCTTGCTGCAATGGGGTTGGAATATTTGTGAGCACTATTATTGTGTGTACTTGCTTGTGTAGGTGAATTTGTGGATTGTCAGAAGCACAAATTTATGTGTGTGGGAAATGATCTTACAACATTGTTTAGTAGAGACCAAAGCTAGTTTGGCTTGTGCTATTAACTCAAGGAGGTTAAGTTTCCACTTGTCATTATGTATTGTCCATTTTTGTGCCTTAAAATGGTAAATGCTATCATGATCATACACTCATGGTTGTCCAATATAAACAAATTATATCTTTTTAAGTATAATTTTATTTATCTCCTTCTCCCGATTTTAAATAAGTAATATTATTTTTCAATAATATTTTAACCAATAGATGTGTCTGGCAGAATTCACAGACTCCTATGTTTGCCTTGAAAGAGCTCACTGATGCAGAGCAGAGGCCACATAAGACTCTCACTGGCAGGCATCAAGTATATGATTTTGACCTTCTGGAGGAGTATCTATCTCTCTTCTATTTGTATTTCCAGTTATATCACTTTTTTGCTTAGGCATATTATATTATAAAGCTCTGGCAATTTTTTTGTTCCCTTACACTACATTTTTTTTGTTATTTTGGTTTTAGGAAAATCAAGATGCATTGATCAAGTGTATCATAGAAGAAGTTGGCTTTAATAATGGAAGACCTATAGTTGCATTTATCATCTATAAGTCACTTCTCCAATGGCGTTCATTTGAAGTTGAAAGAGCAAGTGTTTTTTACCATATCATTCAAATGATTAGTTCAACAATTGAGGTATCATTGATTCTGCATTTCCCTAGTTTTGAGTAGTTTATGTGAATTGGCCCTACAAAATATAATGATTTACTCAAAATTTTATAATGATATACTCATATAAATTTATCAATAATAACTACATTTTGAGTCAAAAAAGGATATAATTGGCCTTACAAATTTATAATTACCCACAATCACCTCGTTCTACTCCTAAAAATCCTTCTGATCAAAGATATTGTGGCAAACAAATCACATTGACATGAGCTAGTATGGGTCCTCCCTACCTATTATGGGTTACAAACACTTTTTAGCACATTGATTAGACATCAAAACTGTTGTAGCGATCAGGATTACTAAAGAAGACATATCGAGGCGATTGGCTTATGGTCTCATCAATGAAGATAATCTATTAGCAAGACAAGTCATCTCGACATGAAAAATATATGCTGGCCCGAACGTTTAAGTTTCACCAATGAAGTTTCATCGGCGAGACTATCATTTCTTTCACCGACAAGAACATTGGGAATATATCGACAAGAAATAGTGGGTTGGGTAAACATTCAAAACTTACCTTGATGGTATAAGTCTCTCTGATATACTTCCTCGTGCTTTGTTGATGAGACCACAAGTCAGTCCTCCTGATAAATCTTTAAAAAAAAAAAACTGCAATGTTTCATCAAAATTTTGACGACATAGTCCGATGAAAAGAAAAAGTGCAACGAGGTTGCTATAGCTCTGACACAATTTTGATCTCATTCCAATGGGGAGATCATCGAAAAAATGGTGAATGTTTGTCAGAATATCGGGGAGACTGGCTTATGGTCTCATCGATGAAAATAATCTATCAACAAGACAAGTCATCTCGACATGAAAAATACATGCTGGCCTGAATGTTTAAGTCTCACTGATGAAGTTTCATTGGTGAGACCATCATTTATTTCACCGACAGGAGCACTGGGAATATATCGGTGAGACATAGCGGGTTGGGTAAACATTTAGAACTTACCCCAATGGTATAAGTCTCATTGATATACTTCCTTGTGCTCATCAATGAGACCACAAGTCAGTCCTCGTGATATAGCTATAGGTCCGACACAATTTTGATCTCATTTCGATGAGAAGATTGTCGATCAAATGACGAATGTTTGTTTGAATTTTGATGAAACTTGGTCACAATGTCAACAAACATCTCATGTTGTTCCAACGATTTGGCAGAGGCATGCCACGTGTGTTATGGCTATTGTTTGTCACTAGATCGACACAATTTTCATCAATATTCTGATGAACATGAGGCCCCTTTTTTGTGGTGGCAACCGACGAAGTTCAGTTGTGAATTCAATGTTTTGAAGCTCGTCAGGATACCGACGAAAATTCAGCGACGAATTTTTTTCAAGAGATTCATCAGAATAACAACAATAGTTTGTCGATAGTTCAACATATGTTTGTTGGAAAGTGGAGTCAAATACAGAAGTGTAAGAGGTGGGGTGAATCAATATTCCATTAAACCATTCAACTACAAACCATCCAATTATTAAAGCATATCTAGTTGTAGTTAAGAATGAAGACATTGAAGAGAACATAACACCACATGGCACATGAACACCAAGATTTTTACGTGGAAAACCCCAAATGGGAAAAACCATGGTGAGTGTTAACTCACAATATAATATATTCGGATATAGAATATTACAATGACTCACTGCCAGGACACACTATTCTTGAATGCTCACAACTTGAAGTAATTTACAAAAAAGAGTATGGCAACATTGCCAAGATGAGAGCTGAGATAAAATGCACCTTCCTTGTGTTGGAGTTCAATTCCAATGAAGCACTATATACAAAACACTTCTCTATATAGTGTACTCAACAATTATGTTTGCTCATATATACAATTTTGTACATTTGCACTCTCTAACTTTCATTTCATCATTTCTCTCAATCTCTCCACACCATTGTTCTATCGCCCTTTTCTTTAAAAATGTCTTACATATATACCATATACATTCACATACACTAATTAGGTCGGCCTAATTAGAGTAGCCCTATTTCAAATCAAAAGTAACCTTGCTGGCTTTATCTTCGAAATATATTAATCTTCACATCTAACACAAGCATGTAATGTGTGGTATTAGTCAACACCGACCTATGATAGATCCCTTTAACATCCACAACACATATTTAATCCACTTAACACAAATTCATAATTAGGTCGTTCATAGTGTTAGACTTAAAACACCAAAGCTTCAAACATATATGCAATTTTCCAAACATGTAACTCTAAAACATGTTAGAACATTGAATTCTGCTTTAGATGACATCAAGTAACTTATCTTCAACTCCACAAGACAAAGCAATTAATCATGATAAAATATAGAATCTCCCACATCAATGCGCTATATAGAAACTTACTGTAAACCTCAGAACAAAACACTATTACTCATATCTTTTGAATGATTTCACATATCATCATAAAAACTCGAGGTAAGATGAATCTCACAGTCACTAATCTATATACAAAATCTTGTAGTGATATCTTTCTTTGTGGTAGAATCCAGACCAAAAAACTGATGCATTAAACTAGTATGTAAACAAAATACTATGTACCAACCTACTGCTAATTGTATCTTTCCAACTGTATAACCATGCCAATCAAAATATTGTTCGTAGGTGCAAATGATGTCAAGATAGAACATATTATCAGCTTTTGAATGAATCTTACAAGATAAGATAATTCAGACCAAAATACTGGATTAACAAACTTTCAATACTGGATTAACATAACTTGAACCTTTATTACGGGAGCAACCATTGATCTATACAAGTAATGTGAGTAAGGTATGTTGATGTTTCAATGTTGTCATCAATGACAATCTTCCAATTCCCATGTTGACATCAATAACAATCTTCCAATTTCCAACACTCTCAATGTTCAATATCATTATAGAAGAACATGTACTCCTCACTCTTGGAGAAAAATGATTCTCATGTCAATTGTATGCTGCCCTTAGCAACTTTTCTTGTAGGTGTCTTAGCTGATATTTTCTTTGGTGTTTTTTGTTTGACTGTCTCTTTCAGTTATTTGGGTTGGGATGTGCCTCTTTCAGATACATTTGTACTCTTGTAAATTCTTTTTCTTTTATTAATATAATGCATTTTCTCAATTAAAAAAATAAAAAATCATAACAAGTGACAGTAGCTATTCTGATTTTGTCAATGGTTCAAGCCAAATCTGATGGATTATCATATTCAACAGGTTGACAGGTAGTTTCAAAGAGATTATATAAGTAACATGTTTTGCTTGTAGGACAAGAACCAATTAAGGGGTTGAATTAGCTTGATATGTAGAGTCTGTGATACATAAAGCACATTCACAGCCACAACCATGAAACTCAAAGAGAGCACCCACAAAAGATAGAGCACCAAAGGAGAGCATTTTTTTATTTCATGTGCAAGTTCTTCTTTGGAGATTGCTTTGATTCAGGTGACCAGACATGTTAAAGCCGTGGTGGTCAAATTAGACTAAATTAACAACAAAACTAAAACTGATTCCCATAATACACATTAATTACTTAGTTTCAAGCTTGCATGAAACCCACAAGATAATGTGTAATTACCATGTATAACAAATGAAGTTCGAAAGAGTTTTGCTCCATAAGAGGAGAGTGATATAGACTTTTCAGGAGTTTGAAATATCATGTTACATGTCAATAAGTGATTGATTTGCAAAGTTTACATAATTTAATATAATGGAAAAAATAAATTATAGAAATTTGTAAATATTTTGGATTATATTACGTAATTTTATTTTCTTCATCGATGTTTTAGATCATTCTATGATTTATTATTAGAATGAGATAGTATGAAAAGACAACAAATTTTTTCATCTTGATGATGGATCATAAAGTGTGATCTGAAACTTGGATGGAAAATATGTTTGCATATAGTCTAATCTAGAACTTTTGTTAGCTATTATCATCATAAAATAGGAGAAAAGATCTAGTAGTTTAGCATGTTACAATAGTCATGATAGCATTTGTTTATTTGATATCCAATATTTATAATGATATAGCACTAATAGTTGTAACCTTAAAGTTTTTAGTGTTTATCATGAGTACTCTTAATTGAATAAAATGTATTCTTTATATTTAAAAGTAACAAATCAAGTAATGCCACATCGGTGCACCAATAGAACATGACTTAGTGCACAACTAACAGTCTACTTTTTTCTGGGCTTTTCTAGACACCTCAACAGAAAGAATGCTGACGTGACATCATATTTGATGATGTAGCCCTTCAGCCTTAGTTATAAGCAAGGAACATGTCAAATAAGCTGCTGTAAAAATTGAGAATGATTTGAAATTGCCAAGTAGAATTTCGAGAGACATGAAGTTAAGATGCTCAACTAATAGATACTCTTATGTCCAACCAAAATATTGATACAATTAATTTCAGAAACATACCTTTCAGATATTACTCATTGGGAGATAAGACATTAAGAATCCCTGTCCTCCTCCACATCTGTTTATCCACAATTACATAAAACTCAAATAGTACAAAAATGTTACACTCTGATCTATTGCTGATTGATTAAGAGAGTGTTGTATCTGGATTCTGGGTCCATCAAAGAATGGACCTCCATAACATTAGCAGCAGGAGGGGGATCAGAAATTCCATATGTGGGATACAGTGCATACAGCATTGACTATGCCATGCCTCTAAATAGGTAATCCATCATTTCCATGAGAAACATTTTCATCCCACATTGATAATAAAATTTGCAATGTGTACCTTCACTGCCTACCTGTTTACAACAGATAGTTGCTTTACCAGTGCAATTCATATCTTTACTTGTTCAAGAGAAACACATTACCCATTTGCAATGAACAGTTTTCCAAAAAAATTAAGATTGATTTTGAAGATGACAGTCCTTGCACATGTTTAGCTTCAGACAATTGTCGTGCATTTATTGTTGTTTTTACAATCATCTGTACTCGTAAGTTTCTACAAAATGTCATCTCCAATGGTGAAGGGCCTTTCCTTCTGAAAAGCATAGATGATTTTGTCTATTTATATGAGTTTGCCCCTATTAACCATCATTATCATTTGAACTGGGCGCAAAAAGTACCGCATCAATCCCACCATAAAACCCATGAGAATGAAAATGAATTGAAAAAAAAACCAATCACATTTAAACATGAATAACTCAAGGCATTAGTACAGTACTCTGGTTGAAAGAAAAACAAGATGATTATATAGTCCAAATTAAAAAGCAATGACACTAGTCGAATTTAGATTAGTAAAATGTATATGTTTTAAATTATATATTTGAAAATATTTTCATAATTTCCTCTCCATCATGATAGATCATGAAGTGCGAACAAAAATATATCTTTTTAAAAACACAAAAATTCACAATTTTCTATTTAAAATATTCAAATTTAACTACATGAATTGTGTTTGTTCAGGTTTTTATTATTATGTATACCTTTTTTAAGATAAATAGAAAATCTTGATTTTTTCTCTTTAATCTATTGAAGGTGTGATGACGTTTCTACTAAATATATCTTTTTCTTTTCCACCATGTTAGATCCATCCTTTTTCACTTTAGACATTATCCTTCATGTAACTCTTAGACTCAATGGTGATGATTGGTACTAGAGCACTATCTCCATGTCCTTCTTTGATTGGTCTTCACATTAATTGAAGGAATTGGTATTAAATCACTATCCCAATACCATTTTTGGTTTGGTCTTCACACCAATTTAGTATATTAGCATGATTACACCATTATACTCATTGTCTCAAAAGTAAATTTAAATAATTAGTATGAAAAAGGTTTCCAACATCATTATGTTGATCAAGTTTCACAAATCTTAACAAATTTGTGTGAAATCAAGATATTGTTTGAATGAACACTCCTTGAGTTTGATGAAGCAAGGAATACTCTCCATTTCAAATTTGAAATCAAACTTCAACAATAGACTATGCAAGAAGGCAACAAATTACAATGTAACACTACTTATGAAAGATAAATCTTCAACATATATTGTATTCAAAATCTGAAAATGGATTACATAAACATGAAGCTCATGGGCTTCCTTACAATCTAGGCTTCATACATACAAAAATTTGCAACATAAATGTCTTAGATGAAACATTCTGGCCTCATTCTAGTAGCATTTGGGTATGCAACCACCAACTCTCCAAAAAGCCCCATTCTCCAAATGAATTACAAGCATCAATATATAAAGAGTGTGTGAGTAGAAAACCATAAATGGTTTCCAAAACCAACCTTCAATTACCACCTTGAAATTCCACAACCCACTTTGAGAAGAATAAAATATAAAATATAAAATTATTCATTGCAAATATGACCCACATATGGGCGCGTAACTTTTGAACAATGATCTTTGCCAATTATGACACCTTCAATGATTCTCGACGGCTCAGGCAGCTCCAAATATGGTCATCCAACAACATGCATAGCTTTTGACACAAACATACAAATATGTGTAGGGTATGCAATTGAACATGCAAGCACATGAACCCCAGGTGGTCCCACCAAGAAATGAGATGCCCAAAAAGAATATTTCCCCATTTACACCTTAGAAACATTTACCAAAACATAATTCCACCAAATTTACATTTACAATTTTGCCACAAGGGAATTTACAAAGTTGTAAATTAAAATATTTATTCTCCTAACCCCTAAGCCCTTGTTGTAAATAAACAAAAAATAAAATAGCAATATTTCTGGTGATGTAAGATTGCTAGTACCCCTAGATGCTCCTACATCAAAGTCACTTGAGTTAAAGTAACACTTTATTTGAACATATTGAAAGATAATTGATTCCAAAAGAGATTCAACATCTCTAAATCCAAAATCAATAATTGTGAGATGTATTTCACTTGAAGGAGTCTATTAGATCCTTGGTGAAAATAGGGATGTATTTTAATTATACTAGTGTATGTAGAGGGATATTAGAAACATAAGTTTTATGGTTAGAAATGAAACCAAGTGGATTTAATTGCATACCACCTATCACCTTCCTAAATAAAAATTTGGTAAAGCAACTCATTCCTATTAATGAAGCTCACACTTGAAACATCCTTGAGTAATAATGAGGTTGCAATATATCCCACCCCAAAGTATTATGAAATATCAAACCATCTTGTCTAATAATTTTGAGATACCGCTATGCCCTTTATCAATAATATTTTAATACATACATTAATTCAAAAATAAAAATAAAATAAATTATTAAATAAATAAAATGATATCATTTTTTTGGTATTGCATATAGGTTTGTAATATCAAAGTGATTACATCCTTAGTATCTAACCATAGTAGAATACAGTGTGAAAGACCACACAGGGTCAACAAAGGAATACCATAGAAAATATTAGTAGTATATGATTGCCATAAAAGAAGAATTGTAACTAGAATATGCAAGAACATCAAAAACAAAAGATGTACAATGTAGTGTAGACATTACAAAAATTCACATAGTTATACTATCATAATAATATCCCTTAGAAGTTGATACTTTCATTGTATTTATCAATATCATTCTACCCAATTGGCAGACCAATTTTTTATGTCTTCATTAGATCTCACAACCTCCAGTGTGAAATCCTCCCCTTGATTTACATTAAAATATCAAATTTTTGATATTGATATTGAATTTAATACATGAATATCAAATTTGATATATCGATGAATAATTTTAATAATTGATATTTGATTTAGTGTGAAATAAAGTTAACATTTTTTCTTCAAATTTAGTGTTTATATTGTTGAAATAAAGTTAGTGGGCTATCATTTCAAATTTGTATATATTTTTTTTGTTTCAAATTTGTGACTTCATCTTAAATTTATAGTTTAAGTTTTTATTTCATATATATGCATATATAGAGAAAATATTTTAAAATATATTTTATTTTTAATAAAATATTTTAAAATTTTAATTAAAATAAAAAATATGATAATTCAAGTAGGTTGAAGACCTACTTCTATTTGTGGGGTTGAGAGAAAGAATGTTGGAGCTAGAGAACTAGTTTGTGCTAGAAAGTTAGCTAGAGGGAAAAGTAGTTTTAGGCAACTTAGATTTAGGAGAAATAATTTAATGATGCCCTCCCCTTTTTCTATTTTGTTTAAAAACTCTTTGGTTGAATTTTTTTGCCAAAAATATTTTGAGTGTAAATGGGTAAGAGCACAAAGTTGTGACACAATTAAGATGCCACTTTTATTTTTTTACCCGAATTAAACATTTGGCGAGTGCTAAATTTGGTGCTCAAATGACTAAGCCTATGGCTTGATCATACCAAGCCTGTTTGGCGAGTGCCAAATATGGTGCTCACCTAATGTGAATGATGACTTTTTAGAATGCATATTCTTTCTCAAGTTCTTTTTTTGATCTTTGTCTTTGTCTTTCTTTATTAGTGAAACTATATGCATGAAATAAACATTTACATATGGATATTTACTTTCTTATATTTTAAGTTATATTTCATGTATATAGTTTTAAGATCTTATAATTTGTCAGGCAGTCAAATTTTATTAATCAACATGTCAAATTTCAATAATTAGGAGGTTAAATTTTAGTAATCAACAAGTTGTATCATCTTTCTCTATCTCTCTATCTCACTCATTGTTTACCTCTTATGCTCTAGACCTCTCTCACTATGTCATTCCCTTTATTTGACTCTCTCTCCCTTGAGCTCAAGAACTACCTCTCTACTTATCCATCCCTCTCTCTCACTCACTCTCTCTCTCTCTCCTCTCTCTCTCTCTCTCTCTCTCTCTCTCTCTCCCTACCTATCCCTCCTCTCCTCCCCTCTCTCTCTCTCCCCCCTTCCTCTTTCCCTCTCTACTTCTCTCTATCTAACCTATCCCTCTTTACCTCTTTCTCCCTTCTTCCCTCCCTCCATCCCCCTCTCAATCTCTCCACCTTCCTTCTTCCCTCTCCACTTCTCTCTCTATCACCTCTCTCTCTCTCTCTCCCTACTTCTCCCTCTCCCCTTCTTTCCCTCCCTCTATACTTTTGTCTATCTCACTTCTCACCTCCTCCCTACATCTCCATCCCTCCCTCTCTCTCCTTCCCTATCCACTTCTCTCTATCTCTCCCCCTCCTTTCTCTCTTAATCTCCTCACCTTCCTCCCCTTTTTTTATCGCATCTTGGTGCACATTAGAGAGAGGGGAGGGAGAGGTAAAGAGGTATAGGTGAGATAGATAGAACTAGAGAGAGAGTGTGGTGAGATAGAGAGAAGTAAATAGAGGAGAAAATGAGAGCGAGAGGGAGAGATAGGTAGAGAGAGGGGGAGGGGAGATAAAGAGTAGGGAGGGAAGGAGAGAGGGAGGGAGAGGTAGGGATATAAAGAGAGTTGAGAGAGAGAGAGGAAAGATATAGAGAAGTGGAGACTTGGAAGGAGAGATGGAGGGAGAGGTATGGATGGATAGAGAGAGGTGAGAGAGAGAGAGGGAGGGGGAGGTAGAGAGAAGTAGAGAGAGAGAGATGTTGATTACTGAGATCTTCCAAAAACTAGAATTTTCATTATAACTCCAAGAGATCTAAAAACCACTCTCAAACATCTTGAAATTATATGCATGAAATATAACTTAAAGTATAAGAAAGTAAATGCCCATATGTAAATGTCAACTTAAATGTTTATTTCAAGTATACAATTTCATTAATAGAGAAAGACAAAAACAGACATAAAGAAAAGAAAGGGAAAGAAAATACATTCTAAAAATTCACCTTTCACATTTGGTGAGTGCCAAATTAATTTTTATTTGGATAGTATCAAATTTGGTGCTTTTCAAATGAAAAAATTCATTTGGATAGTCCCAAATTTGGCACTCACCAAATGGCTTGCATTGGAAAATACTAACCCTTTGGGTTGAATTTTCCTTGGGTAGGGTTGGATGACCATTTCATGCTAAAGATGCTTTTTCTTGAAAAAGGAACAAAATTTCACATATTTTTGGCCATGCTCTCCATCAAGTATGCACATGTTGTAATGCAAATATATAAAAATACCATGATGACGTCAAGTTCTCTCTTAGCTATCTAACCATGTATAAATTTTTTCTTGTTTTGATTATGTTAAGGTTTTCATCTTTAACTTCTTTTGTTAGTGTTTTCATTTTTTCAAAATCCAACATGTTCCAGTTTGGGTATATTTTTTGTACTTGTTCATTGAATTTTTAAACAAATTGCATTTTTAGAAACTAGACTTCATTCTACACATATTGAAAACAATTTATTTTTTATTAGTTTTAAAAAAATTTAGGGGGGAGCACACTCAAATTTCTTCTTTTTAGGATGTGTCCACTTTGAAAATTAGTAAGAAATCATATATTCATTAAAAAATTAGCTGAAAAGTCGACATAAACTACATGGTGTTAGCTAATTTCTCACTGAAGTAATTTTTGAAATTATAAAAGAAGGTTAACATTTTAGGGGGAGCACAACAAATTTTATGTTATATTTTTTCATAAAAATAGGACCACTTTGTGTACTCCCCATTTTTCAAACCCTTAATCTTCACCATTTAAAAAAGAACAGTAGTTTAGAAAGTAGATTTAGAGAACTACAACTCTTGTTCTTGTTGCATCAATGTGACTATCTTCAATTTCTCATTGAACATTAGACTTTGCTGATTTTAGAAAAAAAGTGGAATAGATTAAGACTCCCTTTTGTGTCACAACTTTGTGTACTTACCCAAATGTTTTGATAGAAATTGTTAAGTACAAGTAGTTTAATAGATGTTATGTGGTTTCAACCAAAAAAATTGGCTGAAATCTTTTTAGGTGAAAAGGTTTTACTTGAAAATACTTTATTGACTAAAAGTATGACATGAGTGTTGAACGTAAGTTGTCCTTAATGTCAAAGGAGTTCATTATTGTTAAAGTTATTCATGATGTCAAAGTAAGACGATCAAAAGATTAGTGAGTATTAAATGTAATGTATTGTCATATCATTTTGAGTTGTTGCAGAAGTATATATTGCTAGCTATATTGATAAAAGAAGTTGAGGATTGTCTGTAGTATCATACCACATCAAGTCATGGTGACAAAAGTAACCCAGAAGGCTGATCCAGAAATTGGAAATTTAGTGTCTCAAGGTAAAAATATTTCTTTGGTAATACATTTATGATCAATATTTCTTCTTGAAGGAAAGTCAGGCTTTACAGTTTGAATGGAGAATATGTCTACACATGTTATATCATATTGAACAATGTTTCTAGAATGGATGTTTAGGTGGAATGTTTGAAGTGGCACAAGGCATGTTGTGTCTATCTGTTAACCTATGAATATCTTGAAATTGTGCAAAAATGGCTAGTAGCGTGTGACATACAAAGTTAATGTGTGGAGCTAAAATAGGTCCAAGTTAAGGTTCTTGTGGAAGCACACATCATTTTTTTTGGTAGTAACAAATTTTATTTAGGACCTACCTATTACATGTTTCATGTAATTTGAATTTAGGTCCACATGTTTCATGTAAGAGAAGGCATTGATTGAATAGACATGGATGAAAATCTATGTGAACAAGTGTTAATCAATGTGAAGCATCTCAATCAGTGTGCACCATCATTAGAAGAGCTTGAGGAGTATTGTAGAGTGTTTGAATCAAGTTTAGAATTTTTTTAAGTTGTGTCAGAACTGAAGATTCACAAGCCTTATATTTGTAATCTGGTAGGACTGGTGTTCTACTTATTGAGTTGGTGCTCATATCATTGTATTGGCCCGATTTGTGTCTCCTATAGGTTGGTGCCTACAATTGCATTAGGGGATTGGTTTCTTTGGTAGGTTGGTGCTTAATTCATATTGTAAATTCCCTTATTATATTCCTACTTTTTAAGGCTAGATTTGGATAGTAGATCTAAATGTAATTATTCTCACCATGGTTTTTTCTATCTTGGGTTTCCATCTATATTTGGTGTTCTCATGTACATATGTGTTTTCTTATGTAGTTGCTTGATTATCAGTATTTTTTTTGATTCATGTGTTATATTTGATATATGTGAAAATTTTTAAATGGATTTGATCTACTGTTTCACCTCCCTCTCAATAGATTGTTCCTTTCAATGGTATGTAATTTTTCCTAGTGACATTATTTTTAATAGTAGATATAGAGAAAATCTTGCAAAATAATTGATATCGAACTAGTTTTTGGAAGATAAAAGGGGAAAGGAAAGAAGGACAAGAAGAGAAAAAAATTAAGATTTGAATCTTAAGGAAGGTCTATATATCCTAGTAAGTCAAAGGATAAATGCAAGAACTAGGATAAGGATATTCATTACTATAGAGATTAAAAGAGGAGAATAAGAAGAAGAGACACAATTCTAATAATAAATCCGGGAGATCTTCTCAAGATGATGTAGATGCAACATTTGTAGTAGCCTTGTCAACTCATGAATCAAAAGGTGTGTGGTTGATTGAATCAAGTGATTTCTTATATATGACCTTTGATTGAGAGTGGTTATCTCAGTGTGAAGACCATGATTGTAGGAAGGTGTACCTTGGAGATTACTCACCTAAATCTTATTGGTCATAAAAGATGTTTTATTTGATTCCTAGGAGGACATGTCAAGAGGATTAATAATGTTCTATATATTTTGGTAAGTGCATGGAAATGGGGGATAAGTGGCTACAAATTTTCCAATTTTTCCCTAAAATCAACTAAATTGGGAGTTCAATGAGTAATTCAATCAGCTTGCACTAAAAAATTGAAGATATCATAAGAACACAAACTTTACTCTAGATTTAGTTTTTAAGTTACTAAGGATTTTTAAAAATGGTTATGATTAAGAGGGTGGAATATTGAGTAGACACAAAGGAGTTCCTATTCTTACAACTAAAATATAACACAACACTTGGTGTGTGCCCTTTATTTTTTCTATGTTAAATATTTTTCAAAATCGATTAATGAAATTATAGCTAAGAGTAATTTTTAGTAATATATAAATATTTTTAATTGATTTTTTAGTGATTTATTGAAGTGGATGAATCTTGAAGATAGTATCCTTGAGTGTGTGTGTCACATAACTTCAAAAAATAATAAAAAATATTAACTTTTTCAATGTGTATAAAATCAAGTGTAAAACAATTCTATATATTTTTTTAAAATTTACACAAACACATACAAAATAATGAAGATAAACTAATGGATACATATTTAAGAAACATGAAGGCACTATTAAAACAAAATAAAAAATAAAAAGCCTTAATTTATTTTAAATATAAAAGATAATATTAATAGAATATAAGAAATAGCTTGGAAATTTAGTGGTAATCTTATTAAATTTTATCATAAAATGCATATAAATTGATGAGGATGAATTTTAGGTATCTTATTTTATGTTGAAAGTGTGAATTTGTTATCCAAATTGGAGTTCCAACCCTTTAAACTTGAAAATTGCGCTAGTAGAAGAATTAAGATTTTGATAACCCACAAGGATAGTGAGTTTTATTTAGTAGACGTTAATAGATTTTGTGAGGAGTATGAAATCTCAAGATAAAAGATAACTCCATGTCACATGGAAAACTAGAGTTAAAGAAAGGATAGAATTATACTCAATGGAAATAGCTTGGAACATAATTGTAAGATGGAATTAGTTGTAAGAATTTATTTCCTAGTTAATATACCTCCTAAAATAACTCTTATTAACAATACACATATGGAGGTTTGGGAGGAAAAAATTCTCTCATCACAACATCAATTTTTTAGCTTTGAAGCATATTTACAAATTCCTAGGGAGAAGAAATCAAAGATGGAGAATGAGGTAGTGAAATTTACATCTTCATTAGATATGGTGCTAGTGTGAAAGGATAGAAGCTTTGGGACCCTATGGGAAATAATTTTTTGTATAGTAGAAGTGTTGTTTTTAGAGAGATTAAGGCTTCTTCTATAATACAATATCCAAAAGAGGATGGGAATAAATATGTTGTTTAACTACCCCAAACACTAAGAAGGTTGAACTAGAATATTTTGAAAGACTTGAAGAGGAAGAGAGCTCAAATAGTTTAGGTTAGGAAAGTTGTCTCAAAATTGCACCCTAATGATTATATGGATGACAAATTACTAGAATATTCAAACCACCATTGAGATTTTTCACTCCCCCATCATTTAAACACAACTATACCTTTCACATACAAATAATCTAATGCAAATTATTATCACTAAGGAAACCTTCTTTTCCATCATAAGAATATTGCAATGATAATGACTCATTATAAAGAGTTATATGATAGGATAAAACCAAAAAAGTTGTCCAATAGTCATCACTCACTCACAATATTAGTAGAAATGAATAATTCATCATTGTTACCATCATTAAAGGACTTCTCAATAGAGGGATCATTAGATTTTTTCTTCCTATTTTTCCATTTCTTCTTTTGGTGGCTCTACTTTCAATAATTCCAACATTTTACTTGGCTCTTTATAGGATTCTATACTTTAATTTAAATTTGGACTTATATTTCAATTTATTTTATTCCCCTTTAGACCCACCTTCATCCTTGGGCCTTTCCCAAATATGTAATATGTGTTTTGAGCCTTAATCTATGAGAATTTATCATCTCTCCACTAAACAAGGTAGCAACAAGGGGACCAGTTTTAGATCTACCACATAAACAATTAGAGCAATGAATAGATTCTTGTAAGATTTAGATAAATACTAAAGTAATAGAAAACATGCATCCTCATCATCTAGCTTAACAACAATGGAAGTCAATTGACTCAAAATAAAATTAATGTTGGAAAAGGTGTCTCAAAATTACATTTTAATGTTTATAATTAGTAATTATTACTATTTTAGGTCTCATATGTTAAATTGGAAATCCCACACTATGTTGGAATTATTTATCATGTGTTAGATTCTTTAGGAAGTGTGTAAGAATTTGTAAGTGAATGTGATGTCATTATGATGTGTAAGAGCATCTTATAGCAGTAAAATATGAGTTACTTATGATAGATTATATGAGGCATAAGAGAATGTTTGTATGAGAGTTATATCAAAGTCCTAACCAATTTAATGGCAAGTTATAAGGCATCTTTGAATGTTTTTTAATATGTCGAAATGAGGGGGGGCCAAATTGAGGAGTCACATATGAAAAAATTTATGATATTTAATGATAGGTGTAAAAGCATATTCTAAAAATAGTTTCAAAGATTTTGAACAACTTGATCATTAGAATTTGGACCAAGCACGGTGTCAAATTTGAGGTTTCAATTTCTTATAGTTTTGATAAATCTTTTAGAGTTTATTGTTTTGGCATTTACCTATTATATGGTGCTTAGGGGTATAGTTTCATTGGTGGATTTGTAGGTATCATTGTGTTGTCAAAAATTCTCTAGAACTTGAATGTTGGTGATAATCTTGTAAAGGCATAGACTAATACTTGTATTGAAGCCTCATAGTTGTTGAATAACATAATAATTTTTTTCCTAAGTATAAGGTTTTTAGATAATTTTTTCTCCATTAAAACATCAAGTTATGGTATAATGTTTCGTGCGTATTATTTCTTGTAACTTTAAGATTAAATTTATTTTGCACTTACCTCCTCTCAAACATTAATGTACAAACTTTATTCCATATCTTTGCTTCCTTTTTGGTATTAGAGCTTGATCATCTTGGTTCATAGGTGTTAGTGACAAGGTTTTTTGTACAATGAGTGGGAGTTTGTGAAGAAAGGAAACTTATTTTAGAAAAAATAGCAAGAACGTCAAGGATAGAGATGGAGAAGTTTACAAATACTAACTTTGAGTTGTGAAGGTTCAAAATAGCGGATATAATGATATAAAGAGATCTATGGACTGTAATATTTAGATTTAAACCCATCACAATACCAGAAGTGTGAAAGACCTCATTAGGCTTTATTTGATAGATTTAGTTGTATTAAATAAATAGTTAATAAGTGTTTCTCAAAGGGATTGAATCTAGATGTTCCTCTCATTGAGAAGATGAGAATCATATGTATTACAATCAACTAGAAAGTTCGAGCAATCCTATAGAATATGTGTACGTGAACTGTCTTTCATCCATGGAGAGACAAACTCCATTCTTGTCAAAGGCTTGTGCTGAAGTTCACGTGGATTCTGACATAATAGTGATACTTCTGATAATGTGATATCTTAGGTAATCTATTGTGTATATGATGAATATTGAATAATGTGAGAATTCGATTAGATCAAAACAGAAGTCTGGTTCAAATTATTTTTTGTCTTTTTAGACTACAGGAATCGGTTGGGTATCCATCCCCTTATAAACTGCAGTGCGTCTGGTAAACTTTTTTCACGTCATTGGTGACGTTGGTGTAATGCCCTCCGACACCAAGGAGACAGTGGGGAGACTAGACCTTGTGAACTCCTGCCTGCAACAAGATGGTTTAGCCAATTGAACTAGGCCTACCACCCCAACCTGGTTCAAATCATCATGATGGTTAACAAGGTGTCAATTTATGTAAATAGATATAATCATCTAATGCTTTTCAGAAAGGAAAAGTCCTTATCCATTGGAGATGACATTTTGTAGAAACTTACAAGTACAGAGGATTGTAAAAATAGAAATGTATGCACTACAATTGTAAGAAGCTAAAGATGTCCAATCTTGATTTTTTGGGCAACTGTCTGTTGCAAGTGGGCAATGTATTGTTGCACTAGTGAATGAACCAGTGGAAGGCAGTGAATTTACATATTGTAAATTTGATTATTAATGTGACAGAGAATTATTCCTTGTGGAAGTGATGGATTACCAATTTAGAGACATGGCATTACTCAATATAGTATGAATTGTTTCTTGTGGAAATAATAGAGTACCTAGTCAATATAGTATGAACTGTATCCCATTTATGGCATTTCTGATTCCCCCCTCCTGTCAATGTCCCTCCATTGTTCTGGAGATCCATTCTTTGATGGGCCAACAACCTCAATAAATCAACATCATTTCTGTACTATTTGAGTTGTATGTAGTTGTGGATAAACAGATGCCAACGAACACGGGTTCCTAATATCTCACCTCTCAATGTAATATTGATTGAAAAGACTTACAAAATCTCGTGTCTGCTAATCCTAAAAAATCTATTATTCTCCTCTTGTGGAGAAAAACGCTTTTTAACTTCATTTGTTTTACATGTTAATCCCACATTATCTAATGGGTTTCATGCAAGGTTAAAATGGAGTGATTGATATGTACAATACACAAGGCTCTAGTATAGAAGCAATGTATACCCTCCTATACTTTTCAATGATCCAATACACAAGGCCATAGTATTCGATACATTCAATTTTATTATTTTAGTTTACATAAATCTAGAGGCACTCTCACACAGTCATGCCTATGTAGTAGGGCATATATTAATTGGAAGGTGAGATCACTATCATCTATTGAAATTTAGCCTCAATCTAAATCATATTAAAGAGGGAGAGATTATCAAGTTTAGGAACAGTCCCTAAACACTAGAGTTATCCCTAAAACTCTCTCTTATGGACTTGGATCATATAGGTATCTTTTTCCCAAGGATTTCCTACATACCCTCTTACAAATGAGATTAAAGTCCCATGTAGTTCTCCTCACAATAATCTCTTCAAGAACATACACCTAGAATTCATACATAGAAAACCCCTCCAATTAGTAAGGTAATACAATTTTCCACCCTAGGAAAGTTAATTAGCTTACTAAAAATAATATTATTTCTACCTTCTAGACACACTAAAGTTTTATGCACATTAAGGTTATCTTATGCAAGATAATAAGGGCCAGCTAGGTTTTTGTCAATAATACCATTATCCAAGATATATCTCTCTAGGCATGTACACCAAAAATACTTGGGTACAAATTTACTAGGCAATCCTAACCCAATCTAAGAATAGGGCATTGATAAAGAGTATGCATCTCTAGATAGTAGTAGTCAAAATATCATCACCATCAATAAATTATATTAAATCCTTGACATGGGTTAAAGTGAGATCCCACTTCAATATGGTTCTATAAATTCATCATAATCAAATATGACTTCCTTCTAGATGGAACTTGACATGCATCAACAATGCCACATAAAAAAATCCTCTTGAACCTAAAAAGACATGATAATGATTATAAATTTTCTTTAAGAATGATCAATGTTCAATTTATATTTGAGATAAGACAGAAACACTATATCCTTTAGATCATTGTATGAAGATGTACTTTCAATAATATTCATGAATAATAATATTCTTGACCCTCTAATCTCACATAACTTTTGGTGCAATTCAATACTCTTATATTAGCCTACTTCATTAACTATAAAATATTCATACTTACCACTTATAACATTATTATGTTAATGGTAAGCAATAAGATATTACGAGATGTTATACAACATGATTTTGGATGGTTTGTCTCTTAAATATTGATCTCAACATCACCATAAAATTAAATTATAGTTTCCTTATGTTTTAATCATGCAATAATTTGGAACTATAGTAACCTTCCCATTCACCTAATAGTTCTAATAAATGAATTATTATATTTAAGAGGTCTTTAGTCATCATGTAGTCCTATAAAGCCTATACTCTTAGATTGAAAGAAAATCACCTAATTGTATCAACTTGTAACAATGTTAAAATATGAATACAATATATTTTTAATTTTATAATGAATTCATTATCACCCACATTACTAAGTGACTGTATGGTAAATCTCATATTAAGTAAATATTGAACAAGTAACATAATGCTTTAATAAGACATTACAAAAAAATAACATTGTAGGAAGAATATATAAAATCCCAATAGAGTAATTGGGGATTCTATGACGATACCATCACATATCTAGGCCTACCATATTATAAATGATTTTTAATTTATATAAATATAATAAACATAAATAAATCCCTTGTTTTATTTAAATCTACACCAACACCCCCCCTTAAGCATAGCTTAGGAGGATGTAAAAAATGATGGGTCCTGAAAAAATGAGGCCATGTTAGGTACCCATGTACATATCAAAGTTCCCCCTCAAAAGAAGGAAATGCCCCTCCTACCACAAATAGAGAGAGAACTCCACCCCAAAATAGAGAGAAGAAGATAAGGACTAAGTATCCCCCCCAAAGAGATCCAATGGTAGATGTTGGATACTAGATGCATAAGATTTCCATGATTGTTGAACAATGTTCCTCCCCTTAGGAAGAATCAAAACCAAAGGTGTATGCAAGTTATCTCCCAAGTCTTGAAAGGAATATGTAGAAAGAATGTGAAAGATGCATGAAGTCTATGAACTCAGGTCCCCATGTGTTGATGGTAAAGGATCTCATAATAAAATCAAGCATTCTAGGCCATAGTGTTGGAAATTAAAAATCATAATCTCATAGAGACTAATATAGAACACAATCCAAGGACTCAAGTATGTCATCTAAAGATGTCTCCTCCAAATGTTGATCCAAAGTACCAAAACTCATGTCAAATGTGATGAATGATCATAAATGAGAGGGTCAAAGTGTTCCCTCACAACAATTGAAGAAGAATCAACTTCATCAAAGAGGAGATGAATGTAATCAATAGTATTTCCCAAATTTGCAATATGTAGCTCCATAAAAAAGTTTGAAATCCCTGTCAAGAGATTATCCCACAAAGCTATATCTAAAATACCATGGATTTCATATTGCAAGGAATTATTGGAACCTTTTGAAGAAGAAACACTAGAATTTTTAGTAGCAACAAATGCAAGGACATAGTTTTCCTAAAAGAGAAGATGTATATCCTCAATAGTGTCATCTAGATCTGAAATGAGGGACTCTATAAAAAAACAATATGCATCTAGTAGAAATTAGTCCTAATGGACTAAATTTAGAAGATAAATGACCCTTCTGCAATGAATCACTGGAGGCTCTCAAAGAAGCATCTCTAGAATATGAAGTAACAAAGTGTATGTTTGATGGGGTATCAATGAACTAATTATCCATACAAGATGTGTTCTCACAAGATGGAGAAACATAAGTCTCCATATCATCCTCAAGAGCCTATTTATCCAAGGAAACATCACTTTCAAATGAAGATTCAATGTCTCCATATAATTGTTGGATGATGGTCCAAGCAATGAAAGGACACTTAGTGTGCTCTATATGATATAGAGTATCCTTAAAAATAGTAAGACATATTAGTGCATAGGCCATGCCATTATTGTTAAGCCATGAATTCTTTTGATCATAGTCACTTGGTTCAAGAATGAGTCCAAGGAGATACGATAGTAGAACCTCCTCAAGGCAATGATTTTTTATCCCTTTTTTCCAAGAAAAATAGTTCTCTAAAGTTAACTAAGTGACAACAACAGGATAAAAAGATGTTTTACAGACAAGATTAACTCACCATAAAGGGAATTTTATCTTATCTCATGATTACAAAATGCATATATAATCCCTCCAAAAATGAGTGTACAAGACACCAAAGGAATATCAAGACACTCCCACCCTTTTCACTAGTATCAAAAATTACCCCCTAAATATTACAAGGTTGTAACTTTATAGTTTAGTGTGAACATTACAAAGCTTTTTCCAAGGTATAATGCCCAATAGTCCCATAGTGGCCAAAATACAAATTCTAATATAAAATAGACCAAAAATATTTAATATGGAAAAATTAGCCTTGTAGTTGTGTAGTGATCTTCAATAATTTTCTATAACACCTATTCATTTTCAAAAAATGGAGCACCAGGGTGAAAGTTATGGCATGTTGAAGAAATTAGAAACAAATGACTAACAAAAAATATCTAGCAAAAAATCTTTTCAATACCTCTATGGATGGAAATTTCTCATCTCTAGCTTTCTATCAATATCTTGTTTGCCAAAATCCAATAATTGGTGAAAAAAGTTATGCAAGTTTGAATAAAGGCCCAATTTAGCCTATATGAAGGCATTGGTGGCCCCTTGTGGGCCTTGGGTGGCAACACTAATGGAGGTGACACCCTGGTTAGGTACAAGTGGTGCTTGAGTGATGCTCTAATGGAAAATTGGTGATGGTTGGTTGAGGCACCTAGTAGTAGTAAGTGATTTGTTGGTAATGGTTTGAATGACACTAGCAGTTATATATAACCATAGGTATTGTTGTATGCAAACCACAATGGCTACTTAGCTGCTCATGGGTAGTGTTTCTTTTGTGGCTTGTGTGTTTGTAGCTTAAAAGTTGTAGTTTGCAAGCTCCATGTGAGGGTTATAGCCCCTATTGGATAGCGTTGGGCTTCAAGCCCTTAGTGCTAGCAATAACACTTAGTGCTTGAAGCACAATGCTTAAAGCACTTTATATATATATATACATATTTCTACAAAATCATCATATAGACTATAGCTAGGGGGCCCATATGACACTTTCTAATTTGATTCAAGTTAAAAAGTTAGATCAATATTGTTAGTGTGACATAGCTTTACACTTTTACCTAGACTTTGTTGGACTAAGTGTTCATTCAATAAATCATTTTTTACATATCCTTGTCCACACATCCATATTATATATTCATGTCTACCAAGATAGTTACAACTATAACATCAAACAAAATTTATATCCAATTATGCTTTGGTGGAACTCTATTCCCTATTCAAAAGCTCTCATTTTGGTATAACCAAGGAGGATGTTGGCAATGGTTGTGGAATTTAGCTTTATAGTAGCCTATTGGATTTTCTTGAAATTTCCTAAAGCCTTTTCAACAAATTCATTTCATGCATATCTTACAATTTTTGTTGTGGTCCATGAGGACATGTCTCTTTATAAAATTTATCCATAAATTTGGTGCCCTCTCCATGCTTTCTTACATGATCTAATAATTATATTTTAGGATTGATGGGTGGCAATACCTAGAGCCAAACACCCACACATAATATGAATCTCTTATAGAGCCACCAAAAACTCCCCTTTTCCTACTCACGATGTTCTTCTATTTTAAATATTTGTATCTTCCTACATGCCCTTCTTAGTTCATATCTCCCTTTTGGTTTTTGTTTATGTCTTCCACAAACCACACCCTTTTTCATAGGATTGTAGGTGGTAACACCCTCTTTCTACATGTCATTCAATCCTTTTTATAGGTGGGAACATATAGAAATAGAACATATAACATACCTCATTAATGGCATAACCTTTCCATTCCCTCACGTGCCATTCCTCTTTAATGTATGGTATTCATTATTCTTCTTGGAATCATTTTATTTATTTTTAATTTATTCTTCCCATGTAGTCATCTAGATTATGGAAGTGACTAATATGGGGGATGCCACATTAAACACTTGAAAATCATCAGAGTTTTCATTCCAATCTAGTTGTGAGATGTATAGGTAAATATGCTTACAAACTAGGAACATAGATAAGGCACATGAGTTGTTTGACAAAGTGCCTCAAGAAAATGTGGCTCTTGTAAAGCCATGGTGGTAGGGTAAGTTGTAGAAAGGGGATTATTAAAAGGGCCTTAGAAACATAAAATCCTATTCAATGTTTAACTTCGAGCTTTGGAAGGGTTTTGTACACATATCATAGTAAATAAAAAGTGAAAGTTAAATTATTTGTTGTAGTTGTAAATGTTAGTTCTATCATCATAGCCTTCACAAAAAAATTGTGCACAATTCAATAAAGAATAATTATTCATAAACTCTCTCTTGAATAGGTTGAAATTGCACGATTAGTTCTCTTTATAGGTTAAATAGTTTGAAATTATTAATTAACCACTACCATAGCTAAAAAATAATTATTCTAGGTGATTTATGCATTGTTTATGAAGTATTGGATATTCCCATTGTAAACTATCCCCCAAATAATGACATCAATTATGTGATATGTATTCAAAATGGATGTGTTAGAAGTGATTTAGAAGTAATTAAATTTAAATATAATATAACATCTTTCCCACCTATACTCAAATTGGAGCTTGCTAAATGCTAATATTGTATCCAATATTGGTCATGATCCATTTTAGTTTTAGCATTGGGATGAATAAATGTTTAGAATAATACTTAACTAAAACCATCCTCCATTGGCATTTTAATTGGTGAAACAACCACTCAAAATATTGACAACTTTGTGGATTAATTATGTTATGTTTGTGAAGTAGAATCATCATGTGACATCATTAATATTGTATGTTGATTTATTTTCTTTGGAGCATACTATGAAGGTCCTAAATACTATGTGTGAGACCCCACCTTCTATGATCTGGGTTGACTCTTGTGTGATTTTTTGTTTATATTATTGGAGTATTCAAGGGTTTTTGGATAATAGTTTATTCATATACATAGATGATGTTTCTTATGCTTATATATTATATTTTAATTATTATGGTGTTCTTGATTATATGATTGATTATGATTGACTATTGTTAGTAATAGTTATATTGTGTTACAAATGATTAACTTATGTGAAATTACAAGTAGATGTTTTGAGTTAATATTTAATAAGTTAAATTTTCCCTTGTATAGGTTAATTTGCTTGTATGGTGTCTATGTGATATCATAGATGATTATTATAGATGAGAATATTTTAGAAATGATAATTGTTTCAAAATGTTATCTTGATATATGTTAAATGCTTTGGCTATTATTATTACTCCATATTATTCTAACACTTTTTTGAGTGAGCAGGTATAATTTACCAATAGTTTACCAAGGGATCACATAGGTATTTTCTTTCATATTATTTTTCTCATGAATACTAATCTTAATTTGTATGGAGTTATTAAGATATAGTGTTATAATTTTGTGCTATAATAAACCTATCATGCCTTGCCTTGATCCTTGAGTAAGAATCATCTACCATCGTTCCCATCCTCCATCACTACCCACCCTTTCTCATTCTTTTCCCTATGTTAGATAAAAAAGGTACATCTATAACATTATGTCAAGGAATTAGACCTTGTATATCCTTAGTTTCCAACACATTAGCCTTCTAGCCTCATGCCCTTGAATCCATCCTCACCCATCCCTTCACCCCATAATAAACAAACACATCTCAACCCATCCTATCTCTTATCATATCCATCCCATTTCATCCCAAATCCCATCCATAGTAAAAAATAATAATCTTGAGCTCCTTAGACTTTCATTTAAACTATAAAAAATCTCATCAAAGACATCAAATATTATCAAAATCATATCATAAACCTAACTTTTGAACATTAAGTAGTCATTATATCCTTTTTCCTATCATTCATCTTCCAACCATTTCTTGGTTATCCATGGTGTTTCCAAGTTGTATCTATCATTTATTCTTGGTTATCCATAAGAATTGTTGAGTCAAATCTTATCATCAATGCCCTTTGGACCCCTAAGTCTAGCATAATCAATCATCATCATTATCTTATCTTTGGCAAGATAAATTTTGGTTGCATGACATGTTTTGTAGTGAGTCCTTTTTTGAATCTTTTGATCTTATATTTTGACCCATGACACACCTAATTACGACCATCTAGATCTATCTATATATTGATGTGTCATAATTGGTGTATAATGGGGCATTGTCTTTATCTTGTACGTTGTGCTTCCCAAGGTTTAAGAGTCAACTCCATTCAAATGTTTCCTTTTCGCCCTCGTTCCTCATAACTTGGGGTATCATTATATTATATATTTCAAATCTTAGGATTGCTCAATATACACTAGCATAACCAATCTATCATCATCAAATTCCTCTTCCTTTTCATCTTCTTCTATCCCCTTTCATCTTCAATTTCATTCGCTTCTTGATCCTTATCTCCCATCATCCCATTCCATTTTGAGAGCACACTCATGCTCTCAAAGTCCACATGTCCTCTTGAGGGGATATCCCATCACATAATCCTATTATTTCCTTCTTCATCCTTGCACATCCTCCCATTGATAGGGGCATCATGTCTTTGATCATTATCCTCTCTCATCCAGTATGTCTTAATATTGAGAGGGGTGGCGGGGGGGTGAATCAATATTCTTTTAAACCATTTAAATATTTATCCATGAAACACAATATATTCAATTTCTAGTAGTGAAGGATAGCATGAAAACATTCAACAACATCACATAACAAATGAACACCAGGATTTTTACATAGAAAATCCAAAATGGGAAAAATCATGGTGAGGATTAGCTCACAATATATTATAACTAGTTATAGTATATTACAGAAGTGCTCATTGTAGGTAGACTCACTGTCCAAGTGGAATCACTACCCATTGAGAAATGAAAGAGATAGAAAATATTTTGGCTCATAGATAGATTTGAACTATTACAACTACATCTAACACATGCATGAAACATAGTTCCAATGAAGCTTAGGATACAGACTCAAAACCCTTCATACTAATTTGGATCAACACTCTATTGTGCTTTGCATTCACACTAAATTTTCCCAATTCACATACACAAACTCTTATCACATGTCATTATTCTCAAAATATCAAAAAATATCTAACTTATATATTCACTTCACCTATAACATCAATTACGTCAACCTTATTAGATGTAAAATACAAAATGTAACTTGTCAGCTCAAGATCCTTACATGTGTACTTCATGCCAAGTTTCAAAACCTTATAAAAATTTGAAATAGGTTGGCATGGACCTAAAAAAGTACCCACATGATAGATCATAACATATTCAAAATCTGCAATACATCCAACTCATTAGGTCGGCATCGATAATGACCTAATATCAAAATTCACCAATTGTACATCCACATTTGGACACATGGACCTCCAAAATTTATGCCATTTGGAATATACAGTCAAATAACACCTATCAACAACTTCCCAAAACTACAAAGAAAAATTCCAATCCACGGAGGAGTGCAGATTCACATAAACATATGCAATGAACTAGAAACCCCCTGAAACTGCTATGACGAACTTCTATTATTCAAAACTTCAAAACAAAAAACCAAAACAAGATGAGACTCTAGAATTAGGTTCCTTTATCAACCAAAAAAATTATATTAGAAGTGCAGAACAAGATCTTCATCAGCAGACCAATATAGAGCCAAATATCGGATCCCCTATACATAAATCACCTGAATTGACACTTAGTCAATTTCCACAACTATTGCCTTCACTAAATCAAACCTTCCTAAAAAAATTTCTTACATAATCATCCTTAAACATGTTCAAGACACCCAAACCGATCTGCACCATAGTTTTCGTACTAGGATACAATATTGGCATCAATGACAACATTACAATGCATAACTATTCACTTTGTGCTCATCCCACATGCTCATGTTGCCAACAAGTTCATCAATGACATCTCCTTGTTATTTCAACAACAATTTCATATCAAAGAGGGGGAAAATGCAGACACCTAAAATATTACCTTACCCAACCACACCTAATTTTAGCCTAGCCTAAGCCATTAAGTAATTAAATTTTTATTATTTGTTTAATTAATTCTATCATTTTCCCATCTTTATTAAAATGTTTTAGTCAAATAAATATTTACTATTTATTTAAATATTTTTCCCTTCACGTGATCCCATTAATTAAATAAATATTTTATTTATTTAATTAATTTCCCTTTATCCTTTATTGTTATCCATTTAATCCTAGCCTTCCATCTTGTTCACGTCGATCATAATCTAAATTTTTCATCATGTGAAAAGTGTCCCCTTCACATGTCCAACTAACTCTTTGTTTAGATTCATTGAACCTACACTCCTAACCAATAGTCAAACTAACTTTTCATCTTATTTAATCATCTCAATCCCACCTCTTAATCTTAACCATTCATATAAGGATTTTTCTCTTTATCCCAATCCTAAACATAAATCCTATCTTTAACGTGCCACTTGTCACATGATTACATCTTTGCCCCAAAATCTAATTATTATTCAATCTCAGCCATCTATCACCAAACATTACTAGCTCAATGAATATTTATGGTTTAAATGTGTTACACATAGCAAACAATATTTTCTCAAACACTAACAACATGTATTGACATAAACTACTAGTCATTTGTGGTGATGGGTACTTGATTCATGGAGGTCTTTTGTTGATAGCTTTTTGTAGTAATTCCTGCATGCCCAATCTCTTGTGTCTACATTGCAATTATTTTTTTCTCTAAAACTCCTCTCCAATCTGCAACACCCATGCCATGTCTCCTCCTCTTGTTCCTTCCTAATTGTGGCGTCTCCACTTCTATAGAAGTCCACTCCCCACCAAAGGAAAGGTCGTTAAGAATCCTTAAGTCACCTCCTTCCTCCATGCCAATCTACTAGCACTTCCAACACAGGGTCATTGATGGGGAAAGGGGATTCCATACTATCTTAATGACATGATGGGTAGCTATCATCTCCATGACATCCAAGACCTCTTTTAATAACTTAGCTCCTCTCATGAAAATGACTTTTATTTGCTATAAATTCCCTTGCTCCGTAAGATATATTTTGGTAAACTTTCATTCAACTTATTTTTTTCCTTTCTAAAAAATGTGTCATAAAACTACATTTTTCCATTATCTGTTTTCTCTCTAAATTTTTCTTTTTTTCTTTTCCACATTTAAATGAAAACATCAAGATTTAGTACACAATTATATTAAAACAATATATGTATAAACCAGTGAAAAGAAACCTCCCGAAAGATTTTAACGGTTACTAAGACTTTTTAACTAAGCTGCTGCATGGGAACCTGCTGTAAGAGTCAATGCTAAACTAGAGAGAAAAAGCAACCATCACAACAATGTGATATCTTAATTTCAAGGTAATTTAATATACTTAAACCTGCGGCTGATAAGATTTTGATTTTGGTTTAGGATATCCAATATTCTAACACTTGATTAGTATAAAAAGAGAAATCTCTTCACATTAAAAATGTTAAAATGCCTGTTACACATAGAATAGTAGTGCATTTTTTTTCAAAACATCAAATCAATTCATAAAAGCACATTCATAGCCACGACCATGAAATATTAAATGTTTATTTTAAATGAACTGCACTCAATAGCTTTCATTAGCTTTCAACATTTGTATTTCAAGTGCAAGTTCTTCTCTGGGGACTGCTTCGATTCAGGATTCAGACACATTAAAACTGTATAAAATATATGGTGGTCAAATGAGACTATACCAACTGCAAAATCATGACTGGTTACCTAATAGTTTACCATAATACACATTAATCGGCATCAGGCAAATTCACTGTCAGTAATTTATTGTTGGAAAATTCATCGTCATTCACCGCCAGCAATTCATCGCCGTCATGACAAATCCACCCACATGACAAATTCATTCACCGCCAGCAATTCACCTCCATGGAAAATTAATCGCAAACTTTTAATGGGATGAATTTTTGGCGCTGTGAATTGCTGGTGGTTAATTTTGCTTGAGGTGAATTTATCATGGCAGTGAATTTTCCTACGGTGAATTGTTGATAGTGAATTTTCTGAGGGTGAATTGTGACGGTGAATTTTCCTAGAACCACATTAATCACTCCATTTTAACCTTGCATGAAACCCACAAGATAATGTTGGATTAACATGTAAAACAAATGAAGTTTGAAAAGATTTTATCTCCATTAGAAGAATAATAGACTTTTCAGAATTAGCAGACATGATGTTTCAACGGTACATGAAAATGAGTGATTGATTGTGTAAATTTTCTGCATCAATGTTTCATTGACACCTAAGATATTAGGAATCCCTGAGCTCGTTGGCATCTGTTTATCCACATCTACATACAACTCAAACAGTAGAGAAATGTTGCACACCACTTTCTTGATGGGCCCACCAAAGAATGGAGCTCTAGAAAGATGGGGGGACACTGACAGGAGGAGAGGAATCAGAATTTTCATATGTGGGATACAGTGAATACTATATTGACTATGCCATATCTCTATATAGGCAATCCATCATTTCCACAAGAGACAATTCTCTGTCACATTGATAATCAAATTTACAATCTGTACATTCAGTGCCTGCCGCTGATTCATTTACTATTGCAATTAATAGCATTGCTTGTGAAAGCAATGTGCTGCCCATTTGCAATGGACAGTTACCCAAACAATCAAGATTGATTTTGAAGATGACAGTTCTTGCACATGTTTAGCTTCTTACAACTGTCCTGCACAAATTCCTACTTTTACAGTCCTCTCAAATGGCTAAGGATCTTTCTATAAAATGTCATTTCAAATGGCTAAGGATCTTCTTTCCGAAAAGCATAGATGATCATATCTATTCATATGAACTGGGTACAAGATGCAACACAAATGAGTCCTTAAATATGACAAAAACTTATGTTTGGATATAATTGAAGTCTCAGCTTATGCAATATTCATCATTTACTCTACAGATTACCTAGATAACCCTATCAACAAGTGACACTATTCTGCATGTCAGAATCCATGTGAACTGCATGACAAACCTTTGGCAGCAACGTGGTTTTGTCTCTGCATTGCTAAAAGACAATTCATGTACAAATATTCAGATTATATAGGATTGCTCAAACCTTGTAGCTGATTGTAATATATATGATTCTCATATTCTCAATGGCATGATCATCTAGATTCAATATCTTTGAGAAACAATTATTACTAATTATAGAACTACATAAAGATACGAGAATCAAGGCAATACAATCTTTATAAAGATTCAATTTAGGAGGAAAATAATTAAATTTAAATGTTTTGATAAAAAATTGTGTAATAGTTTTTTAAGAATATTATAGATTACATTTATAAGAGTCAAATAAGAATATATTGCAAATTAAACTATTTAAAAATGAAGGAAAAATACTTAATAATAATGAAAATAATTATTAGAAAAAAAAATGTTGAAATGAGATATAGTATAATTAAAATATTATCCAAATATGAAATCTTAAAATTTATAAATTATAATTATATTCAATTTATATGTTACTTGTTCAAAGTTTAATTTTTTAGTTTTAGTTTTTTTAAATATATGTTAGTTGTTGGGACGAGGGGCTTAGTTCGATTGTCTAAAGCATCCTATACAGGCAAGAGGTCACAAGGTCTAGTCTCCCCCCAAACCTGTGGTACTGGAGGGCGTGTCGCACTAGCACCATCATTCATGTGAAAAAAGTTTACGAGACACACTGCAGTTATAGGGGGATGGATACCTAAAGTCTAAAAAAATAAAAAATATATGTTAGTTGTGTTTTAGACTCTATGTATAGGAGTATGACATAAGCTTGTATCTTATGCTTCTTGACACTAAAGACATGATGTTTTGTACCTTGCTACCATTGTAGAAGGTCTCCCAACATTAATAATTTCAAATCCAAACATATTGATTTATAAAAATTATTTTGAAATTTGTAATTATTATTAATGTTGATGATTATTGAGATAATGAAAATATTGTAATTAATAGCAATATTTTCATGATTATATAATTAATACAAAGTGATCTCACAAAAAGACATATCATACAATGATCCTCATCCATTTTCACTCCAACCAAGTGCAAATTGATCATAATTATATTGGACATATTCATATGCTAAACTACAAAACTATCATCCTCCATTTGGAGGGTATACTGCTTCTTTTTCAAGAAACATTTATTAACCAAAGATTTAGCCTAACAAATTTTTTCCCAATATCTTCCAAAGTTTATTTCAATGACTTCTTCATGTACACTTAATGTGTCTTAGTTAAATTTGATATTACAATGGGTTTAAATCCATAAATTGCAACCCATAGATCTCCATGTATGGGCATATCCTTTATCTTGAACCTTTAATGCTCAAAGTTAGTGTTTGCAAACTTATCCATATCTATCCTTGATGTACTTGTTCTTTTTAAAACAAGTTTCCTTTCTACACAAAATCCCATTCATTGTAGAAAAACCTTATCCTTGACATCGACGACCCAAGGTGGTCAATCTTTAATACCAAATGAACCAAAGAAAAGATGTGGCATTCACTTCATACACTAATATTTGAGAGAAGGTATGTGCCAAATAAATTTAATCTTAAAGTTACAAGAAAGGATACACAAGAAAATAATAAGATTTACATGGAGAAAACATTTTAAGAAAAACACACACTTAAGAGAAAATAATAATATTATTTCGCAACTATGAGATTGCAATACAAGTCTAAGTCTACGCCTTTACAAGAGTATCACCAAAATTCAAGTTTTGAAGTAATTTTGATAATAAAAGGATACCTACAATTCAAACACACCAAACTCTATCCTCAAGCACTAATAAATAAACAAATTCCAAAACCATAAACATCCAAAGATTTATCAAAACCAAAACAAGTTCAAACCCCAAATGTAACACCATATTTGGTCTAAATTCTAATGACCAAATTGGTCACAATATTCAAAAATATTTTTAGATTATTATCTTACACCTATCATAACTTGTCATTAAATTTTTCATATGTGGCTCTTCAATATTGATGTAGGAGCATCCAAGGTGTAGAGCAATCTTACATCAAATTGAGTTATTTCCTTTCAATAAGGGTTGAATTTGGGTTTTGCAGATAAACCCTATGGGTTTAACAATCATAGTGTTCGATAGGATTTCTATTTCATTTTTGACTTGTTATTACAAGTTGCAAGTAGCTTAAGTTATTACTTAAGCCTATGAACTCATTGGGAGACTAGCCCTAGTTACCTAGCCTTCTGATTGATGGAGGGTGTATGCTCAAAACAAAGATTAGACGGTGCATGTTTGTAAGATGGAAGATCAATGGTGCTTGCCAACCCTCTGAGTTTTTTGTGGGTCTCGGCTAAGTCCCTTGAGGAAGAAGGGAACGGTGGAGATTAATCCACGGTGGATGGAAGATGACCTTTGATGTAATATGGTGGGATTTGATACCTATGGAAGGTACCTAATGTCATATGAATAGGTGGTGCAAGGCGATTGAGTAAAACATCAACTCACATTATTGTTGTGAGTTGAATGGAGAAGTGACAACTGGCGTTAGCTTGATAGCCTGCTAGGATTTTGTGGGCCCATACCCTTTTCCTATGATATAGCAAGGAACAATGTGGATTCGAAGGAGAAGATCTAATGGATATGATTTAGGGATGAAGTGGAGGTCCTTCATAGAAGGGATATATGGATATCGACCGGTGGAATGGAAATGCAAGTCCTGAAGACATTTCAATAAAGCTTCTTCAGCAAGACCTTGTCATATCAGGGTGAGAGGATTAAACTCCCCAACTTTATGATGATAGAAGGGTGGATGAAGATGTGAGTAGATTGATGACGATGGATGGATGAGTTGGGTGGTGACACATGGTGAGAAGTTATTCGTTGATTCCACATCTTTGTTGTGAATCAATGCGAACATTGGCCAAGTGATTTCAAAAAGTCGATGGATGGAAGATGATTACCTAGTACAAACGAATAAGAATTATAGTTATTGATAACAAGATAACTTCATATGAGATCTAGATGTTGATTAGATGACAAGGTGGTACTAAGACAACACAGGAGGAAAAGAAAGTTGAGAGGATCAACTGACATGGAGTATAGTATATAGAGAACAGATAGAGTGAAGGTCAAGTAGTAGGTGGGTAATGAGATCAAGGAGTAGAGAGGAAAGGTCGATCACCTGTTGGTGAAGGAAGAACAAAGAGTGAATATTCTGATCTACAATTTGGTAGATGACTGTAATAAGATTGTCCACTTTGATGGCATGTGATCCTATAATGTCATTTTAGTAATAAAAGAAAGTTTTTCTCTTGCATTTTTTGCTATGCAAACCTGTGTCATTGTTGTGTTGTTAGCTTGTAAGGGGAGTACCCTTCATTAGTGGTATTAGAAATAAAAGATCTTGAGAATGCAAAGTATGCACCAGGACCTATAGGTGACGAGCTGAGCGAGTTGTGGGAAAGTATGTTTGTTGCAAGAATGAAAGAGGGTCTATGACTTCTATCCTCTAATAGAGATAAAGCTGGGTAGAAGGTGTAGATTTCCTCTATTGAGAGAAGGTGGTTAGAGGAAGCATCTTCCAGAGTCTTTTTTGGGTAGAGGATAGTTGTGTGAGCGAGATATTGTTGCAAGGAGTACTTGTGATTGCATAGGGACTTGTGAGTCTCTAAAAGTAACCTGAGGGTTGAATATTTGTGTTGTTAAAGCTTTGAGAGAACTAGAAAATGGAAAGGAGAAGGGGCATTGTCATTAGATGGATTCTAAGGATTCCCAGACTAGAGGAAATCAAAAGGAGATTCAAAGGAAGAGAAATAATAGAGTTGGAACAACAAATAAATGAATTGGAGGACAAGATAAGAGGGTGGAAACAACAAAAGATAAGAGCTGAAGATAAATTTTATCTTTCTAATGATATTTTGACTGTAAGAAAGAAAGAGGATGTAGTAGAGTGTCATGCATGTGACATCGAGGAAGGGTATGCATATGAATAGGTTGAAGTTCACTTGAACTTGGAGTTGAGGGATGTCTATTGGAAGACATGAAGGATAAATATTTAGAGGTGGTATCAACCACAAAAGAATGGAGAACAATGGAGGACCTTGGAGAAGAGGAGACCCAAGTGGTAGTAGTTGAAGAAAAGGTAAAACTTGCATCTTTTGAATTCATTGAGGATTCTAGTTTGCATGTGAATGATATGAATGGGATGGTTAGGAATGATAAGGTTAAAATATTTTTAGATTTTGGTGAGGTTAGAACTAAATCTGGTTTGTGTTGGAATGACATGAAGAGTGATAATGAAGGAAGAATTGTAGCAATGAAGGTTGCAAAAAAAGGTGATAAGGTTCACCAAGATTTTGGTTTATGTTCCAATGAGGATCAACATGTAGAAATGGACAAAGTCATTGCAAAAATAAATCCATTTGATGGTGTTGCAATTAAGGAATCGTATGTGAACTGTGCAACCACATTATTTCCTTCTAAGGCCATACAAATAGTGACATATCATCTTGAAGACAAGAAAGAAGTTGCAGAAGTGTAGAATGCACCCAAGTTAGGTATAGTGAAGATTTTGATGGAGAAGAAAGAGGTAAATTCTGAGTTCTTTGAAAGTTTTGTTGAAACTAATTTTTTTGAGTATGATAAGAGTAATGTAGATGATGTTGCAATGATGAGAGTTTTTATAGTTGAAAGTACTATGTACAACTGAAATTAAAGAAGGAAATGAAGGGAAGAATGTTGATTTGTTTGGTGATCTTCCCTTGGCATCAATTGATGACTTCTTTGTGATAAGGAGATTGTGATAACTAATAATTTTTTGCAGGGAGAAAAGGATGAGTCCTTTGATTATACTGCTAACATTGATGTGAATGTAGAAGAGGAAGTGTCTGCACCAAGAAAATTTCTTTTAGAAGGCATGGGAAAAAGGGAACATAGTATTGAAACCAAGGGTGATGAAAGAATGGTTGCAGTAGTAACAGAGAGCGAGGTAATGCACAAATCTCATTATTCTTCTTCTTCTGAAGAAATTGATATTTATGACTTTTTTCATATTTTCATAATTTATATTGGTGGGAGATGATTTTTTTGAAAAGCAAGAGAAAGAGAGGAAGAATGAAAGATGGAAAAGACATCAAGTTACAGGGATAGTTGAGAAAAAAGGATCAGGTGAATAAGGTAGCAAGATGGATTTTGAATGAGCATCGGATCCATAAATGTTTATGAGTCACATTCATGAAACATTTATTTCCTACCCCAGGTGTCTGATGCAAGAGAATCCAGGGTGTAGAGAAATCTTGCATCAAACTGATTTATTTCTTTTCAATAAGGGCTAAATTTGGGTTTTGTAGAGAAACCCTACAATCATAGTGTTTGACAAGATTTCTATTTCGTCATTGACTCATTATTATAGGTTGCATGTAGCTTAAGTTATTACTTAAGCATATGAACTCATTAGGAGACCAACCCCAATTACCTAGCCTTCTAATTAATAGAGGGTGTATAATTATGATGAAGATAAGATAGTGCATGTTTGTAAGATGGAAGATTGATGGTGCCCGCCAACCCTTTGAGTTTTTGGTGGGTCCTAGCTAAGTCCCTTAGGGAAGCAAGGAATGATGGAGATTAATCCAAAGTGAATAGAAGATGACCATTGATGTATATGGTGGGACCAAATAGGTGGAAGGTAGGATGTATTATGAATAGGTGGCACAAGGCGATTGAGTAAAGCATCAAATCTCATCGTTATTTTGATTTGAATGGAGAAGTGATAGGCGGTGTTAGCCTGACAACCCACTAGGATTTTTTGGGCCCATACCCTTTGTCAGTAATATAGCAAGGAATGGTGCAGATTCAAAGGCGAAGATCTCACAACTATGATTTAGGGATGATGTGGAGGTTCTTCATTGAAGGGATACATGGATATTGATGGAATGGAAATGCAAGTCATAATGAAAGTTTGATAAATCTTCTTTAGCAAGAACTTGCCATATCGAGGTAAGAGGATTTGAAGTTCCTTGACATTACGATGGTGGGAGGGTGGATAGAGATGTGAGTAGATTGATGATAATGATGGACAAGTTGGGTGGCAACATATGGTGAGAAGTTAATTGTTGATTCCACATTGTTGTTGTGAATCAATGTAAACATTGGCTAGGTGATTTCAAACAATTGATGGATGGAAGAAAATTACCAAGTGCGAACGAATAAGAATTGTAGTTATCGATAACGAGATAACTGTCTGGGAGATCTGGATGTTGATTGGACAATGAGGCAGTACTAAGACAACGTGGGAGGAAAATAATGTCGAGAGGCTTGGCCAACATGGAGTATAATATATAGAGAACAAAAAAAGTGACGGTGAAGTAGTAGGTGGGTAATGAGATTGAGGAGCAAAGAGGAAAGGTCGATCACCTACTAGTGAAGGAAGAATAGAGAGTGAATTCTCTGATCTACAATTTGGCAGATGACTGTAATAAGACAGCCCACTTTGATGGTTTCATGTAATCCTATAATGTCATTTCAGTAATAAAAGAAAATTTTTCTCTTGTATTTTTTGTTGTGCAAACCTGTGTCATTGTGGTGTGTATCAGCTTGTAAGGGGAGTACCCTTCATCAAATATGGGTGCCCCATTTGTACAAATTCAAACACATCTAAATATTCCTTATAGCTTGTTGTTATATTGATCAAGACCTCAACATAACCCCCTATAATCATTCTATTATGCCTCATATAATTTTTCATAAGTAACTCATATCATAATATGTCATAAGATTCTCTTACTCATCATAATGACATTCAATTCTCTTATAAATTCTTACACACTTTCTAAAGCATCTAACACATGACAAATAATTCCAACACAAAGTGGGATGCCATATTTCTCATATGAGACATAAAATATAAATAATTAATAACTACCTTTCCCAACATTAATTTTATTTTGAGTCAATTGGCTTCTAATGATGTTAAGCTAGATGAGGAGGATAAGTGTGTTTATTGCTTTATTCTTATCTAAATCTTAAGAGAATCTACTCATTTCTCCAAGTGGTTATATGGTAGATCTAAAATTGACACCCTTATTGCTAGCTTTTTTAGTGGAGAGATAAGAAAATATCATTGATCAAGACTCAAAACATGCATTCAATATTTGGAAAAGGCTCGAGGAAAAATTTGGGTCTAAAGAGGAACAAAAGAAATTGAAATGTAAGCCCAAATTTAAAGTAAATTATAAAACCCTATAAAGAGCCAAGTCAAATGTTGGAATTGTGGAAAGTAGAGCCAAATAGAAAAGAATGAAAAAGTAGAAAGAATTTTTTTTATGATCCCTTCACTAAGAAATCCTTTAATGATGGTTGTTGGGAGGAAAAATAGTAGAAAAGAGACACTAAGCAGAGAATGCTACTACAACCACTATAAAAGGGTTGCAGTGCTCTAGGACAAAAACACACCTATAAGAAGAGATATACTTTGTAAGAGACATGTCCCAATATATGAATATATGTATAAGGTATAATAGAATGTAATAGGAGGATGAGGAAGAATAGAAGGAACAATAGAGAAGAACTGGAATAAGTAATAGAATATGCAAGAATAGATAAGGAGAAAATTGCATACAAATAGATGTATGAATGTGTAATATACAAAGATATATTCAATGGAATGATGGAAAATATAATATAAGGTATGTCAATGCATTAAATTTATCAAATTCTATGTATGATGTTTTGATTAGGGGTAAAAAATAGGTTTTGAAGGGGCTCAAAACCCTTTACAAAAGAAGACAGCTAAAACTTAAGATAACATCAGTAAGCATAAATCAACCTAGCAACAACAAGCTACAATAAAGATAACTCACAAACCACCAGCAACCCAACAAAAACCACCAATAGATAATCAAGACATCACAGGCTACAAAAGACACACAAGCATGGGCCTGAAGCCCATATACAACCTAGTTTTATTTGGGACCAGAAACCCCACCCAAGTTTTGATTGTAATAAAAACCACTTGAAATAATTAGGCAACATACCAACACAACAACAACTAGCCATGTACTTAGAAACAATATACCATAACCTAACAAAAGAAAATTTAATGGTAAAGACTACCATTAGACCCATCCTTCTAATAAAAAACACTAGCACACAAGAGGAAAGAGACTCCTTGAAGCTTCGAAACGCACCACGGACCAACTCCAAATCCACCTTAATAGGACTGAGCTCCCCTCTATAGGAGACGATATTGTGAAAACCCAAAAAACCAAGAGCACACTTCTTCAACAACCTCAGCCTCCACCTTGATAGGAGAAACTTCCACCTTAATAGGAGCACCACCAGAGGAAACTAGAGAAGAGGACAATCATTCACCTCCAACACACCCACCTCCAACTCAATAGGAAATGCCTCCTGACCATCAAGAGTTGTCTTTTCCTCAATAGAAGACAGAGTGCATAGGAAATGGAAGAGATTCAGAGCTCCAAAAGAATGGGGAGCCACACCATCCTTTGGCTGAGCATATAGGAGCTCCAAGAGAAAAATCACACCCAAACCAACAGAAAACTCTAAGGGAGCAAGAGGGAAAGGCATTCCACTCCACTAGCTAGAAACACTACCCAACATCCAAGTCAAACCCAAAAATAGAGAAATCCTTCAAGAGACAGCTTGGAACCAAAAGCAAAAGAAAACCCCCTTCAAGAAAGATATCCAAGACAACCACAAAGGGTACCTAAAAGCTCTAATATAGAGCCCAATAACACAAGAATCCAAAGCATCCCACCTCCTAGCAGGCACCACCGAAACTCCATCACTAGAAACCCTTTCCTCAACAAAGAGAACCCACAATGGGTACCCACAAGCTCTGAAAGAAAGCCCAAGAAACAAAAAAAGACTCCAAGAGCCCTACAACACAAGCAAGTGCCACACCTCAATCAATGAAGGCATAACCAAAACCTCCAACGAAGCCAAGCAAATCCTACACTTAGCAAGAGAAAGAAAGGGCTTCTCCAAGCCAATAGAAGATCCACCCCTTCCCAACTCAGCTCCAAAATCCCTAAGAGGAGAAGAGCCTCCTCCCAACACACCAAGAGAAACATCAACCACTCCCTGCCAAACAAAGGGGAGAGTCACATAAAGAAAAACATGGAAGCCAACACTCGCACCAACAACCACCCATTCTCACCATAACATCACCAAAAGACACATGGGATCCCTCAGAAGCAAGGAAAACAACACTCCATATAGGAATAACTAGCACCCATGGAAATCCAGACACCGTCCAAGGAAGGACAAACTACAACCCATAGGTAGCAAAGGGAAAGTCCCCTCTAGAGAAGCCGACACTAGTAGCCTCTACCACAACAACCACAAGATCCATGCCAGCTTGCAATGTGAACTAGACACCAGCAACAACCCCCAGATCTCCATCATCCTCTGCAGAGTATTCCTCACCCTTAGAGGATTTCAAATCCCCTCCTCTGCGCGCTCTCCTATTCTTTCTCCCACTCTCCATTCTCCCTTGAGTCTATGTATGATGTTAAGGATTGCTCTTTACCTTCTATTTATGATTTATTCTAATAAATTTTTTATTCCACACTATAGCTTAATCTAGAATTCCTCTCTTACTATTGGGTCTAGGGTATAAATACAACATATAGAGAATACTTGGGGCATATAAATTTGGTCTATTCTCCCCCACTTTTCTTGCTAACAATGTTGAAAATGA
Organism: Sequoia sempervirens; assembly: GCA_007258455.2. Taxonomy (NCBI): domain Eukaryota; kingdom Viridiplantae; phylum Streptophyta; class Pinopsida; order Cupressales; family Cupressaceae; genus Sequoia; species Sequoia sempervirens. The sequence goes on from VDFB02047230.1 coordinate 468,245,597, forward strand.
TGCATTATTTATTTCTACTAATATTGTGAGTGATGAATATTGGATCATTCATTTAGGTTTCTCCTACCATATGAATCCCTTTAATGAGGCATTCTTGTCATATTATGCTTATTATGGATGATAAGGTTTCCTTAGTGATAACAATTTGCATTAGATTATTGGTAAGGGAAAGGTATATTTATGTTAAAATGATGAGAGAGTGAAAAATATCAATGGCATTTTGAATATTCTATGAATTTTCATACATATGATCATTGGGATGCAAGATTGAGACACCTTTCCTAACATGGACTATCTGAGCTCTCCTCTTCTTCAAGTCTTTCACAAGCTTCTTTCTCAACCTACTTAGTCTTTGGGGTACTTGAACCATCCTATTTTGGCTACAATACAATGTCCAAGAAGGCTTAACCTCTTAGAAAACAGCACTTATTTTACTAAACTATCTAGACCATAGGGCCCCAAATCTTGTACCCTTTCACATGGGCACCATATCTAATGAAGATATATTTCACTACCATGCTCTCTAATTTTTATTTCTTCTCCCTAGTTATATGTGAATATGTTTCAAAAACTAAAAATTGGAAAATGTTGTAATGGGGTATTTTTGTCCACTCAGGCCTCCATATGTGTCTTTTTTAACAAGAGTTATTTTAGGAGACTTATTATCAGGCAATCATTTTTAACAACTACTTCCATCTTAAGCCTATGTTCCAAGCTAGTTCCATTGAGTATACTTGTGTCCCTCTAAATAAACTTGTCTTTTTTATCCTTTATACAACTATAGTTTTATAAGTGGTTTATGGAGTAGCCTTTTGTCTTGAGATCCCATACTCCTTAAAAATTTATTAAACTCTCCTAAATAGAACTCATTGTCCTTTTGAGTTACCAAAACCTTAATTCTTATACCAATGTGATCTTTTTTTTTTAAATTAAACTTCTTAAATTGAATAAATACATTGGATTTACTTTTAAAGAAATACACCTATGTTCTCCTCAAATAATCATATAAAAGATATATAGCATAAATACCTAGAAATTGAATTAATAATTACAAGACCAAATACATCAAAATAAATTTAACCCAACACCTTGAAATATTTATGGGAACTTAAGAAAAAATAATGTAATTCTATTTATCGTATATAAAATGTTCATAGAAATCAAACTCAAGAGCACAATCATTTTAACCCTCTGCATGATTTTAATTTTTTACTTGGAACCTTCTCATATTTATGGCTCACTCATTGGTTTCATAGCATTTTTTCTCTAAATTTAAATTATGGTTTGAAGAAAGAGCTTGCTTAGGTACTTAGACTGCATGGCCAATTGAAGTGTGTTGCAAGTATGTTGTTGGTGTTGTCATTGATGTCAACAGTATGGAGATTGTTGGAGATTGTTGGTATTGTATATGGGAATATTTTTGTTGTTGTAGATGTTGTAGATAATTTGTGTTGGTGTTGTTGATGCAACTAGTTCACTTAGTTTCCAAGTGCTTTTTAGAAAATTTGAATAAAAGAGTGTGTAGTGTGACAGAGGTGTGTTTCGTGTTGTGTTCCATATTTCTTCATGGTTCAATATATGCTTGTTTGGTTTGGATGTGATGATTAGAGATGTTTAGCGGTTCTATATCTATAGTTTCAAGTTCTGGATTGTACAAAAGTAGAAGCTGTGTTTGACAGTGTTCTTGCCTATGAAAAAGGTTCTCTAGGAGAAATGAGATTGCTCCACATTTCTTCACGTTGTTGTTTCATATATTGTGGATTTTACAAAATGCTTATATTGTATGTATTTATCTTCCCTTGGAGTTTCTAGTGTTGATTTTCTCTGCAAGTTCAATTCTTATGTTGGAAGTTCAATGGCAGTGCATCCTAATGCACAGGATGAAAGTAATTTTTTTTAGGTGGTTGTGGCAATGGTGTTGGATATTTTGATGATGTGGACTATTCTATAAATGTTTTGGATTGTTGTTATGTGGTTTTTGTGGTGTTGTCAAACCTGGAGAGGCGTGTATGTGGTCACTTGTTAGTGTTAGTGTAGGTTTGGCTAACCTAGCATGCTAGTGCTAATTGCAAAGTTTGTTTATTGTTTGTGGATGTGATGAGTAGTGTGTTGATATAGATTTAAGTCCTAGTTAACCCTTGATGTGGTTTACCTTGGCTTCTTTCCACCATGAAAGTGTTTGGTGCTGACCTATTTTGGTACATTGCACATTTGAGGTGCATACGTTTCATCAAGGTCAACCTTAAAGAGTTGTTTGAGGTCATGGATGGTATAAATACAAGGTGATTTGTTAGTAGCATCTTTGTAGAGAATGAATTATTTCAATGTGATAAAGTGTGGTGATTTGAGCATGATCTTAAATGCCTATGACTTCAAATGTAGTGAGCAAAAGGTGTCTACATTTTGAGTGTGCTTGAAGTTGTTGGACACAATGAGCCAAAGGTTATGGATGGCATAGAGTTGTAGTGGTGGATTTTATTTTTTCTTTGAGATAGTGAATCTCTCTATAACATTTTCTTCTATTCTTCTTTCTTTTGGGAAGTGAGCCACTCAATAGTGATCCTTTCTTCTTTTATGGGTAGTGAGCCCTTAGTGATGAGAATAATTATAGTTGGTGTTGTTATTCATATGTATGTGAGCTAACTCTCACTGTGGGTTTTCCCTACTTAGGGTTTTCCATGTAAATTTGTTGTTCCATTTTGTATGGTTTTGTTTGCATTGTTTTTTCACATGTTTCCATTCTACTAATACTTAATGAGGATTTAAAGTTTGATAAGGGTTTGAAAAGTTAATAAGGGATTGAATTTTTTAATGTACAACTAATTCACCCCCCTCTCAGTTATCTTGTGCATCTAGCAATTGGTATCAGAGCTATGGTTCCTTGGAGAAAGCTTAACCACTTGAGGTAGATTCATATGGCACATAGGAAGGGTGTCAAAAGATCATATGTTTGATGGAATGGATTATGCTTATTGGAAAGTGTGGATGAAATTTTTTATGATCTCTCTTAGGTTTGGTGTTTGGAAATCAGTTGAAAAGGGATACATTATTCCTGCTATTGGTCCGAGAAGTGATAATGAAATTAAGGATTATGAGAACAATGGAAAAGAATGAAATGCTATATTGAGTGGACTTTTTGATTTAGAACTTGGTAAAGTGATAAGCCTCAAAACTACAAAAGAGATCTGGACAAAGTTAAAGAGTATTTATGAAGGAGATGAAAAGGTCAAGCAAGCAAATATGCAGAATTACAAAGCCAAATTTGAAACCCTAAGGATTTCTATAGATGAAGATATTAAAGCCTATCTGCTTAGAGTGGATGAAGTTGTTAATACTGTCAATGGTCTTGGTGGTAAGCTAGAAGAAAGTGAAGTTGTGAAAAAGGTACTAAGAACTCTTCCTAAAACTTATAGTTCTAAATTTTTTGCTATTGAGGAAGCTCATAATTTAGATCAATATTCTAGAGATCAAATGTTTAGTGCTTTAATTTCTTATGAATTGAGAGATTCTGGTCAAGATGCTATAAATAAAGAAACTTATTTTAAAGTTTGCAAGGAAAAAGAGGATGATGAATCAAATTCAGGTGATCTTGATGAGGTGGAAGAAAATTTTGGAAGGAGACTAAAAAAGGGCACTAGCAAATACAAAGGTAAGTTACCCTTTAAGTGTTTCAATTGTGGAAATATAGGTCATCATGCTTCTAAATATCCTATCAAAGTTGCAAATAAAAAACATAAGGATCAAAAAGGATTATCTATCAAGAAGAGTTATTATGCTGAAAAAGACAATGGTGTATCTAATGGCGAGGAATCAGACTATCTAAATGACTACAATGATGAATGCTTGTTCATGGCTCTAAATGTTGTAATTACTAGATAATGATAGTGGATGCTCAAGTCATATGATAGGTGATAAGATTAAGTTTTTTAAACTTAAGAAGTATGATGGTGGTCTTGTTAATTTTGGTGATGATACATCTGCTAATATTTGTGGAAAAAGGTTCAATTAGTTTTGAAGGAAAGCATAAAATAGGTGATGTTATTTATATCAAGGGTCTCTAGTATAATCTTCTCAGTGTAGGAAAGATGTGTAGTAGAGGATACAATTTGGTGTTTTGGGATGATACTTGTGAAATTAAAAAAAGGAAGATCTAGAATTTTGGTTGTTGTAGGGACAAGGATAGAAGGTAATGTTTATCAGCTCAAAGGTAGTGGTACTAAGTGCTTTATGTCACAAATCAATGAAACTTGGCTATAGCATAGAAGAATGGGTCACATCAATTTTGAAAGACTAGAAAAGATTAGTTCTATTAATGTTTTGAGAGATCTACCAAAGATTACAAAGCTTATCAATGCAATTTGCAAGGAATGTCAATTTGGAAAGAAAAAAAAGAAGAGGCTCAAGACTAAAGAATACTCTACCATTGAACCTTTGGATTCAGTGCATACAACCCTGTGTGGACCTACTAGAATAAGAAGGTCTTATGGTGACATGTATTTTATGTTGTTGATTAATAATTATTCTAGAAAGACTTGGGAGACATTTGTCAGAGAAAAATTAGAAGCTCTAAATAAGTTTAAAGCATTTAAGTCTATGGTTGAGAATGAAATAAAACTAAAAATCAAGTTCTTAAGGTTTGAAAAAGTTGGTGAGCTCACCTCCAATGAGTTTAACAATTTTTGTGAAGATCATGGAATAAAGAGACAATTATCAACCCCTAGAACTCCTCAGCATAATGGAGTTGTGGAGAGAAAGAATATAATAGTTCAAGAAGTAGCAAGGACTGTGATGAAAGAAGTAAATCTACCAGATGTCTATTGGAGAGAAGCTATTCATACTACAGTGTACATACTTAACAAAGTTCAAGCAAGAGTGAAGAGTTCAAAGACTCCCTATGAGTTATGGTATGGAAGACCTCCTACTTGAAATAATTCAGAGTGTCTAGAAGTAAATCCTATATCAAAAGAGATGAAAATTTAGGAAAGTTTGATGCAAGATATGATGAATGAATATTCCTTAGATACTCTACAAAAAGTAAAGCTTATCGGTGCTATAATAAAAGATTGAATAATATTGTTGAAAGTGCAAGTGTCAAAGTGGATGAAGAACCACTTCAGAGTTCTATATTGATAGAAGGATATGAATCTGATGAACCCCCTTGTAGTGAAGAAGAAAAGGAAGAAGAGAAAGAAAAAGAGATGATAGTTGAATAGGAAGAAGCTCTAGAAAAGATTCCTATGACTCCTAAGTATGTGTAGAAGAATAATTTTGAAGATCAAATTATTGGAGATAAGAGAAAAGGTTTGTTAACAAGAAGAAGAGTTTCTACAATAGAGGAATAGGTAAAATTTTGTTTACTTTCAAAAATGGAACCTAAAACTGTAATTGAGGCATGCAAAGATGAGAATTGGATCAAGGCTATGAAAGAAGATTTGGAACAAATTGAGAAGAATTGGACTTGGGAATCGGTCCCAAGACCTACAAATAAGAATGTAAAAGAAACTAAATGGGTTTTTAGAAACAAGTTAAATGATGATGGAAAAGTTGTTAGAAATAAGGCTAGACTTGTGTCTAAGGGTTACTCAAAAGAAGGAATAGATTTTGAAGAGACCTTTAGTCCATTGGCAAGGCTAGAAGCCATTCGAATGTTTTTGGAATTTGCAGCATATAAAGACTTCAAGGTATATCAGATGGATGCCAAGTATGCATTCTTGAATGGTGAGTTAGAATATGTCTACATTGAACAACCAGAAGGTTTTTATTTATCAGATGATGCTAATATGGTTTACATATTGAAGAAGTAATTGTATGGACTCAAACAAGATCCTAGAGCTTGGTATGTAAGATTAGATAAGTACTTGTAGCAAGGATTTAGAAAAGGTACTACAGATAGCAACCTTTACTTCAAGGTTGAGGGAGAACAAATTTTGATTATGGTAGTGTATGTTGATCATATAATCTTTGGAGGAAATGAAGGTATGTGTAAGAGGTTTGTAGATGAGATGCAAAAAGAGTTTGAGATGTCAATATGTGGAGAGATGAATTTCTTCCTTGGATTACAAATCAGTCAATAAAAAAAGATATTTTCATTTCATAGTTAAACTATTTCAAGGAAATGTTGAATAAGTTTGGAATGGATGATTCTAAACCAGTGTGTACTCCTATGGTTACTCATTGTAATCTAAGAAAAAAATGATGAATCTCCCAAGGATGATTAGAGCAAGTACAAATTAATGATTGGTGGACTACTATACCTAAATGCTACTAGACTAGATTGTTGGAAATTTGGAAGCTTGAGTTGTTTGTGAGTTTCTTGGATGTTTTCATTGATGTCAACTCCTTGTATGAAGAGATTATTGGAATTTTTTGGTGTTGATGATGTCAACCCTTAGTGTTGGAGTTGTTGGATTTGTGAGATTCTAGATTTGTTGGTATTAATGTCAACACAATGTTGTTGGTGTTGTCATTGATGCCTTACTTCAGTATAGTTGCAAATATTTTTGGTATGAATTGTGTTTGAGGAGATTGTTTTAGTGTTGCACATGTGTTGTAGAGATGTTATTAATGTTGTTGATGAAGTTGGTTCAATTGGTTTCCAAGTGATTTTGAGAAAATTTGAATAAAAGAGCGTTTAATGCGATAGAGTGGTGTTTAGTGTTTTGCTTCACACTTCTTCATAGTTGAAGATATGATTATGTGGTTTGAACATGATGATAAAGGTGTTTAGAGGTGTCATATCCAGAGCTTTAGGTTCTAGATCTTTCTACAGTGGAAGATATGTTTGACAGTATGTATGTTTGGTAAAATAGGGTGTCTTGGAGAAATGAGATTACTTTGCATTTCTCCATAGTAAAGGTTTTGGTGTTGCAAATCTAGGAAAATTCTTATAATGTGTATATCTACCTTTAAATTTTTAGGTGTTGAGGTTTTCTGCAGAGTTGTATGGTGTGTTGGATGTTTGTGCCAGTATGTCTGGTTGCATAGAATGAAGGTGTTCTTGAGTCTCAGGTGGTTATAGTAGTTGTGTAGAATATTTTGATGATGCTAGAATATTTTGAGATGTTGGATGTGTTGGATGTTGTGGTTGTATTTCTAATATGTGGTTGGCATTGATGTCAACACTGTTAGCATTAATTCATTAGAAGTTGTATATGTTGAGGATATTGAGAAAATTGTAATGGAACGAGTTGTAGGTTGTCAATGGTGAAGTGAAGTTCAGTTTGTTGGTGAGTTCAGTACATTGCTGATCAAAGGTTGTGGAATAAAGGGTTTGTTGTTGATTATATATAGTTTATCCACATTGAGTTTCAAATATCCACATGAAGATTTGATCAAGTTATGAAGACTTGTATTTAGACAATTTTTTTGTTGCTTCAATTGGTGTTCCTGATTGAAGATAATGTGATTTCAGTAAGTTAAGTTGTTGTGGATGCTTCTTTGGTGATTCATGATGTTTTTGGATGTTTCTAGATCATGCTCTATCTTTGTTGCACATCTGCATTAATAGTTGTGCTTGCGATTGGAGATTTTCTCTTGCGTGTTCATGTTTCTCATGTTCATGGCTAACAAGGTGATGGTAGTGTGTTGTGGATCCTCAACGAATATTTTTTAAAGGTGGTTTGTTTTCAAGAATATTGATTTGGGTATTCACTATTTTGTGGCAGACCTTGGTTGATTCACATTAATAACTTGTTTATTTCATTTGAAGTATGCTAAATGTGTGTGTGCATGAATAATGTTCTAAATCATTTGAAGGTAGAGAAGAGTGTGAAGAAGAGTGAAGACAAGTAAAGAAGTGTTCATGTGCTTAACCAGAACTGTAATCAGGCATTGGGAGATGATATTTTCTTAGTTCAAATCCCTACGAATGTAATCCAAATCTTTCTGTAAGATAGTGTGTCTTCCTTTGGGCTATGAGCCTTGTTGTAATTGATCAGTGAGCTCTAGGAAGTGTGCCTAAATGCATGTGCATTCCCCATTTCATTATTTATACTTTTAACAAGGTATAATCTTATGGACTAACCTCCACCATTTTTTTTCCCTAATAGGGTTTCCACATAAAAAAATCTTGGTGTTGTGTGTGTTTCTGATGTGTTGATGATTTATTCTTTCTTGGTTAATAATTAGATATGAGATTAAGAGTTAATAAAGTTAATAAGTTTTAAATTTCTGTGACAACCAATTCACCTCCCCTTCTCAGTTGTATTCCCTTGTGTTGCCAACAATTGGTATCAGAGCAGGTTCCTTGGAAGAATTTTAATAGCTTAAGGAGATCTAGGATGGTGACATACAAGAAGGATAGTTTGAGATTTGATGGAACAAATTATTCTATGTGGAAGACTCGAATGGAGTTCCATTTGAGATGTATTGGTGAACCCTTCTAGAACATTACATGTAATAGGTATGTTATTCCACAGAATGGTCCTACTACTACTACTGAGATTAGGGATGTTGAGTACAATATCAAGGCTAAGGAAGCATTGTTGAGTGCTTTGACTGATTCTAAGATGACTAATGTTATGGATCTGAATATTGCTTATGATATCTGGAAGAAGTCAGAAACTTTGTATGAAGTGATGCTAGTGTAAAGATTGCTAAGTTGAAGAGTTTGAAAGGGAATTATGAAATGTTGAGAATGGGTGATGATGAGAACATTACTACTTTCATGCAAAGAGTGAATGAATTTGTGTGTGGTATCAGATGTGCTGGTGGATGGTTGGATGAATCAGAAATTGTTGCTAAAGTGCCTAGATCCTTGCCTGCTTCATACAAATTCAAAGCTATTGCTATTGAGGAGCTCCAGACTGTGACAAATGTTACCATAGATATGTTGATTGATAAACTTACTGCTTTTGAGTTGAGTGATTTTGGTGATGCCCTTCCTAAGGTAGAATATGCATTCAAGGCTACTACTTCTAGAAGAGATAAATAGAGATATGACCTAGGAGAAAGTTCTTCTAGAAATACATTCAAGTATGAGGAAGAAATGAGATAGATTGAAGAAGAAGAAAGAGAACTGGATGAGCTTGAAGCACTTATTGTCAAAAGAGAAGCTAGAGGATAAGGTAAGTATAAAGGGAAGTTTCTTATTAAATATTTTTCTTGCAATAAGATAGGTCATCTTGCATCAAGTTGTTCAAAAAGAGTTCCTAAGTCAAGACCTAACAAGCCTAGATTTCAAAGAAAATGCTATTATGCTATTGATGAAGGTGTAACAGATCATGAATCTAATAAAGGGAATGTAAGTGATGATGAATGGGTATTTATTGCTATCAAGGAAAATAATCTTGTGTCTACTAAATCTGATGGTTGTACAAATGTGGAGAAATCCCTAGTTGCTCTAGTTGAAGAAAAGGATGAATGGGTGATTGATAGTGGATACTCTCATCACATGACAAGAGATAAAGTAAGTTTGTGAGCTTGGAAAAGTATGATGTTGGTGTTGTGAGATTTGGTGATAACATAGCTGGTGTGATCTAAGGCAAAGGATGCATTTTTCTTGATGGTAAGCATAATATTGATGATGTCCTATATGTGGAAGGTTTGAAGCATAATCCTTTAAGTGGTTGTCAGATGGTTAATAAGGGATACAATCTTTAGTTCAAGGATGGAAAGTGCAAAATATTGGGGAATTCCATAAATGTGATTGCATCAGGTACAAAAATGGAAGGTAATATATTTCACTTGAGTGCTGCTAGTAAAATTTGTTTGATTGCTCAAGTTGATGAAAGTTGGTTGTGGCATATGAGAATGTATCATGTTAACTTTGATAATATTGTCAAGATAAGTTCTAATAAGGTTGTGAGAGATCTACCTAAGTTGATGAAACCTACTAATGTTATATGAAGGAATGTCAGGGAATCAAACTAGAATTTCATTTCGAAGCAAACAACATTGTTCAAATGAATTGTTGGAGCTTGTGCATACTAATTTGTATGGTCCCTCTAAAGTCAAAAGTTTGCAAGGCTACAGGTATTTCATGTTACTCATTGATGATTATTCTAGAATGATGTGGGTTACTTTCTTAAGGGAGAAATATGAAGCTCTGGAGAAGTTCAAGATATTTAAGGCTATGGTTGAGACAAAGACAGGTCTGAAGATTAAATTTCTAAGATCAGATAGAGGCAGAAAATTCACTTCAAGTGAGTTTAATTCTTTTTGTGAAGAACATGGAATAAGGAGACAATTATCTGCACCACAGAACCCTCAACAAAATGGAGTTGTGGAAAGAAAGAACAAAACAATTAAAGAAGCTACTAGAACTATGATGCTGGAAGGAAATGTCCCTCATATCTACTAGAGAGAAGTTGTGAGTATTGTTGTGTACACACTTGACTGGGTACAAATCAAAGGTGATACTAGTAAGACCCCTTATGAGCTATGGTATGGTCATAAACCTACGGTTAGATATTTCAAAATCTTTGGGAGTAGATGCTTTATTAAAAGAGATGAAGATATAGGAAATTTTGTTGTGAGGAGTGATGAGGGAATCCTTTTTGGTTATTCTACTAAAAGCAAGGCCTACCAATGTTACAATAAGAGGTTGAGGAAAATGGTTGAAAGTGCAAATGTTAAGGTTGATCAAGACATATCTATACCATCTAGAACCTGTGGATATGATTCTGATGATTAGAATGACAATAAAAATAAAGGAAAGAAATTTTAGACTTCAAATCAAGTTCAAATCATTCCAATGAATCAAGAAAATCAAGTGGAAGGAGAAACTAGTGAAAGTGTAGAAGAGAGATCACAAGAGCCTGAAATTGAAGAACGTCCTAAGACTCAAAGTTATGTAACATTAAATCATTCATAATTTGAAGAACATCCTAAGACTCTGAGGTATGTAAGATTAAATCATTCAAAAGATCAGATAATAGGTGATAAAAAAAAGGTGTCTAGACTAGGAGAAATATTGTAGTAGAATATTGTTTGATTTCAAAGACTGCGTCTACTAGTGTGAATAAAGCATGTAAAGATGAGCATTGGGTTGAAGCAATGAAAGAGGAGCTAAAGAAGATTGAGAAGAATGATACATGGATTCTTGTTCCTAGACCTAAGGATAATTTTGAGTATCTCAGAGGGAATTTAGGGGTCATTACCCCTCCTAATCAGAACTAAGATGCATTTCTTTGCATCAATCTATGCAATTCATAGTCATATTTTGATCTAGATTGATGTTGTAGTGGCTGTTACTTAGGGGGAGTAGTCAGATGTTCAAATATGTGATTCAGAGTTTGTGTGGAGAAAAGAGATCTTTTTCATTGATGTCAAAGGGGGAGAAGATCATGTGAAAAACCTTGTGGGGAGAAGATTTGTGTGAAAGAGTTGAGAAGAAAAGAGTCAGAACCTAAGGGGGAGTAAGTGCTAGAGTTATTTGCGTTGATGGTGTTTTTCACATCATGTGTTGCCATCAATGCCAAAGAAGGAGATTGTTGGATGTGGTTGTGTTTCTGATATGTGTTTGTCATTGATGTCAACACTATTAGCATTAATTCATTAGAAGTTGTATATGTCAAGGATATTGAGAAAATTTTAATGGAATGAGTTGCAGGTTGTTAGTGGTGAAGTGAAGTTTAGTCTATTGGTGATTCAATATGTTGATAATCAGATGTTGTGGACTAAAGGATTTGTTATTGAGTATATCTAGTTTATCCACAATGAGTTTTAGAGATCCGCATGAAGATTTGATCAAGTTATGAAGACTTGTATTTTGACAGTTTTTTTGTTGCTTCAGTTGTTGCTAATCCTCATCGTGGTTTTTCCCTTATTTGGTTTTTCATGTAAATTTGGTGTTCTTATGTGTTTGATGTCTTTATATTACTACTTTATATGTTTACATTTTGTTAACGCATGTTAAGGGTGGATAAGTGTTTAAGAACAAATGTAGATCTGAATGTTAATGATGGTTTCTAATCTTGTAAAAGTATACAACTAATTCACCCCCCTCTCATTTTTTCTATGTATCTAACAATTGGTATCAAAGTTGTGGTTCCTAGGAAGAAGATTAAATACTTGAGGTAGATCCAAATGGCGCACAGGAAAGGTGTTAAAGTTCCCTTGTTTGATGGAACAAATTTTACCTACTAGAAAGCTAGAATAGACTCTTTCTTAGTCTCCCTTGGATTTGGTATTTTGTAGTCTATTGAAAGAGGTTATACTATGCCTACAAATGCACCATCAATTGATGATGAGATCAAGGAATATGAGAACAATGGAAAAGAAAGGAATGCAATCTTGGGCAGTCTTACTAATTCAAAACTTGTGAAGGTTATAAGCTACAAGTCTACTAAATATGTATAGAAAAATCTGGACATAATCTATGAAGGAGATGACAAGGTCAAACAAGTGAAGATGCAAATCTACAAAGCCAAATTTGAAACCTTGAGGATGTTTGAAGATGACGATATTACTGCCTACATACTCAAAGTTGATGAAGTTGTTAATTCCATCAATGGTCTTGATGGAAAGCTAGATGAAAGAAAATTTGTGAGAAAGGTATTAAGAACTATGCCTAAAGCTTATAGTCATAAAGTTTTTCTATTGAGGAAGGTCAAAATTTGGATAATTATTATATAGATTAGATGTTTGGTGCTTTAACTTCTTTTGAAATGAGAGAGTTTGGTCAAGATACTACAAATATAGAAACTTCTTTTAAAGTTTACAAAGTGGAAGAGGACGATGGATCAAATCTAGATGATCTTGATGAGGTGGAATCAAATTTATGAGATTGAAAAAAGGTACAAGAAAATACAGAGGTAAGCTACCTTTCAAATTTTTTAATTATGGAAAGATAGGTCATTATGCATCTAAATGTCCACTCAAAGTTACTAATGATACAAAAAGGATCGTAAGGGTAAATTTTCAAGAAGAGTTATTATGTTGAAAAGGACATTGGTGTATCTGATGATGAAAATCAAATTATCTAGATAAAGGATGTGATGAATGCTTGTTCATGGCTTTAAATTTTGGAACAAATTCTACTAATCTTGAAATATGTGTGAAGGAAAGTGCTCTAAAAATGAGTCATAACATTGAAGGAACCATGCTAACTGATTTTCATGCTAGAGAGGAGAAGAATTACTGGATCATTAGCAGTGGATGCTCAAATCATATGACATTTGATAAGAGTAAGTTTGTTAATACCGAAAATTATGATGGTGGTCTTGTTAATTTTGGTGATGATACATTTGCTAAGATATGTGGAAAAGATTCAATTAGTTTTGATGGAAAGGATAATACAAATGATGTTATTTATGTCATGGGTCTCTAACATAATATTCTAGGTGTAGGAAATGTGTAGCAAAGGATATAATCTTGTATTTAAAATGGTGGTTGTGAGTTCATAAAAGGAAGCTCCAATATTCTGGTTGTAGTTGGAACGAGGACATGAGGTAATGTTTATAAACTCAAAGGTAATGGTGCAAAGTGATTTATGTCTCAAACTAATGAAATTTGGCTATGGTATAGAAGAATGGGTCACATTAATTTTGATAGCCTAGTGAGGATAAGCTCTACTATTGTTGTGAGATATTTTCCAAAGATCACAAATCCTATCAATGCAATTGCAAATAATGCCAAGTTGGAAGCAAACAAAGGAAATATTCAAGACAAAAGAATATTCTACCACAGGTCCCTTGGAGTTAGTGTATATAGATCTATGTGGAGCTACTAGAATTAGAAGATTATTTGGTGATAGGTATTTTATGTTATTAATTGATGATTGTTCTAGAATGGCTTGGGTTACATTTCTCAAAGAAAAATCAAAAGCTCTAAACAAGTTTAAAGCATTTAAGGCTTTGGTTGAGAATGAAATGAATATAAAAATAAAATGTTTGAGGTTTGATAGAGGCGGCGAGTTTACTTCAAATGAGTTTAAAAATTTTTGTGAAGACCATGGAATAAAGACGCATTTTTCATCCCCTAGAACTCTTTAGAAAAATAGAGTTGTGGAAAGGAAAAATAGAATAGTTTAGGAATCAGCTAGGACAATGATGAAGGAAGCTAATCTTTTGGGTGTCTATTGGAGAGAATAAATTCATACCATAGTCTATATTCTTAACAAAGGTCAAGCAAGAGAAAATAATTCAAAGACTCCTTATGAGTTATAATATGGTAAACCCCCTATTTTGAAATATTTCATAGTTTTTGGAAGCAAATATTATATCATAAGATATGAAGAAAACTTAGGTAAGTTTGATGCAAGATTTGATGAAGGAATCTTCCTTGGATACTCTATAGAAGCAAGGCCTACCACTTATACAATAAAAGGTTAAAGAGTATTGTTGAGAGTCCAAGTGTCAAGGTAGATGGAGAACCACATCAAAGTTCAGTATTGATAGAAGGATATGAATATGATCAATCCCCTTGAAGTGAAGAAGAAAAGGCTAAAGATAAAGGAAAAGAGTTGATGGTTGAAGAGGAAGAAGCTCTAAAAAAGAATCCTAAGACTCCTAAGTATGTGCAGATGAATCATTTAGAAGATTAGATCATTGGAGATAAGAGAAAATGTGTGCTAAGAAGAAGAAAATTTGTTATGACAAAGGAACAAGTGAAACATATGAAAATGGAGGAGATGGATAAGAGAGCTAAAAATGAGATGTGAAATGAGGGACCTATGCCTAAAGAAAAAGGGGGTGTCCACCTAATCACAAATCCACCTTTTCCATGTTCATTAGGAAGAAGGATAGTGCCACAAATGATTAGAATTGACTTACAACCCTCAAGGTGAGTCAACCCTAGATTTGGACACTATTGCCTTAACTTCCTTATGACGAAAATGATTGAATAGTAGTTTTGGGAGAAGAATAAAAGTATATTAACAATCAAACCTATGATATCTAACACTTGAAACATAATGAATTATGATAAAACTGACATAAATAGCAATTAACCAACAGATCTGAGATGGTTAGAATGGTTTTTACCTGGCTCCAAAAGTGGGTTTCAAGCTCTACTGAAGGACATATTCTCCCAAGGACAAATGGGTCTCTATACAAGGGTTTGAAATTATTTTTTCAGTCCTTGGATCCTAGATCTAAGCCTCTGATTCCCCCAGGTTTGATTATCGTAAATCTAAAAATAAAACATGTAGGTGAGTTTCAGTATCTTGACAACTTTGATGATAACTTTGAAAACTTTACAAAATTATACTTTAGATTCAATTTCAATCCTTCTTCACCCACAAATCTATAAACAAAAAGAGAAGAATTTTTTTTTTGGTGGATAAGGGTTTTCCTTGGTCAAACCCTAGTTTGGTAATTAAGACTTGATAGTGAAATAATGATAAAATGAAGGAATTGATGAATAAACAAAGCATGTTACACCTCTCCAAACCCTTTAATGGTTTCCCTTACAAGACTAAAGTCTAACACATCACTCCAAGGATTGGATCTTGCATGAAATTGCATGATTGGATGCTTGATTTGACACTTTATTTGACACTTGAATGCTTGAAAACTACATCATAATGTTAGCTCCAAAAATATGCATAAACACACATAAATGTAGACATCATGATAGGATCTTGAATGTTGTAGCAAATGACTGATAAATCCACTCTCCAATGCTCTTGATAATAATCTTTTCTCTTGTAATGCTTGCATAAAGTGTCTTAGGATGCTTAGATTTGAATTGATAAAAAGACCTTGTATTTATAAGTATTTCCTTAATTACCCGTCAATTAAATATCACAAGTTGACCTTTGCAATTTGAATTTAGATAATTAAAGTGCCACCAAAAACATATTAAAAAATGGGCTATAGGACTTAAGGAGGACCCATTCACCCTTGGGTGAATGGTTCCTAGGCCCTAAACCTAGGACACACATTTTCCAACATGTGTAATTAAGTGTAGGAATTAATTAAATGTGGGTTTCCCTTTCAGAAAATGAAATAAATGAGGCTTGTGAATGCATAATCAAACCAATTAAAGGATTAATTAAGTCAAATTAAAGGATTAATTAAGTTAAATTAATTAAGGGGATGCAAACATAGTGCAAAAATATAAAGGTGTACATTTTTCAACACTACATTTAGCCCCCACTTTAGTGAGAGTATGAACTTGTGCTTAGACTCGCGCTAAAGTAGAAAAATAAGTCAAGAAAAATCTAATTGTACAAGTGTTGTAAATATAATATAACAAAGGTCAAGGAGGATGATCAAGCTCCCAAGATCTAAGATCTTGGGGAAAACCAAAAGGTACAAAGAGACATATGCTTGCATCAACAACACAAGATGCACAATCAAGTAATGTCAAAATTAATGCAAAAGGAAAGAAAAGTAAGGATGGAATAGCCACAGTTGCATTGTTGTCCATAAAATGTGTTCACAAGTGAAACCTAGTTGTCCATTACACAAATAAATTATACTAACGAGGGGTAGTGAAATCTGATGTCCACTAGGTCGATATGTACCCACAAAAAGGTGGCTGATGGGAAAGTCATGCCAGGTCTACAGGCTCCCATATGTCAAACATACCAAAATTTATACCTCTTGATAACTTTTATAAAGCACCACACAAAAATGGTTCCACAAGGCTAGCAAGTTGCATTATACTAGACACTCATGAAAAAAAAAGGTGCCACTAGCAAGCAAGTTGTGTTATGCTTGGTGGCCATGACAATGTTTTAAATACAATAGGATAGGATAGTCAAAAGGGTTTTTCTTAGTTCATGAAAGGTCACACCTTAGGGAACATTGTGATTAATTTCACCAAGAGAGGACTATTCAAGGAATAAAAGATTCACACCTTAGGGAATGCAAGCCATAACATTACCACTAAGAGGAATAGCATAGGCCAAGAAAGATCATGCTCTTGAAGGACATAAAACCCAATGTCACCACCAAGAAGACACATCACATAAGTAAGAAGACCACACCTTGAAGGGAATATGCAAATAATGAGTGGGGACGTGTGCCCCCACTTTAAATAAATTACTAAACACCATGTTGTGAGATATTAATTTAAAGTAGCAAAATGTTAAATTCCAATACATGAGGGGTTTATTTGGAAAGCCTTATGTAAACATATGTTTCCAATTAGAGCTACGTCATGAAAGGAGGTTTCTCCCATATGCAATCCTAAGATAACATATAAGGGATCCATGAATTTTGGGTCAGTGTTATGTCATTACTACAGTGATATAATCAAGCTTGGAAATATCATCATTCCCTAAATAACTCATGGAACAATGAGCACAAAGGAAGAATGACAAATAAGAGTGAAAATAAAGAAAAAAAATTGTCTCAACATGGAAGAGACCTAAATATCTCAATGCCTTGTTTCATCCCCAAAATGAAAACACAAGACAAATCAAAAGATAATGGTTACGAAAAAATAACGTAGATACAAATAGAAGAATGTGACGACAGATTCACTTCCTTTGAATCCTTGCACCAATTGAGTGACAAAGGTCATCCAAAGTAGGCTCATAGACACATAAATACATGCCAAGCAACATGATATAGGGGATCACATTACACACATGAAATCATAAAGAACATGAAAAGAAGAAAAAGAAAATACTAGTATGGTACATGCAAGTCAACCTATAGCAGGTCATCTGCATCCCAATCTTGTTCATAATAGGAAAAGGTACATAACTAGCTAGAGGGACAACGACAAGTGTCATACTAGGAGCATCACCAAGTTCAACATGTGGTGAGTCACTCTTTTTAGGAGGATCATCACGACCGTCATCATCTATGCTCATAGAAGAGGAAAACAATAAATTTAGCTCATTATTCACTTCCTCATCAATCTTAGCAATCTCATCATCACCATTAAAGTTAATCATTATATAAGGCCTAACGATAATGTCTATTGAAGTTTCATGTTGTTGTTGTGGTGAAGGTTGAGAATCATCATGTATTTCTTGAGTTGGTGTTTGATCTTGGTTTTCTATTTTGTTCTTTTCTTCTAAATGATGAGAAATAGTAAATTGTCCACACCTATTCTCTTTAGCATTTTGGTTTCTTCTTCCATGATTTTCAAGCTATGAAGGTGTAGGAGTGGGTTTATCAACCATTGGTTTCTTTTCTTTCTACAAGGAAGGAATGGAAGAAGCCATGGAAGGTTGGTCAACCACTTTCTCTTTGGATTTATAAACTCATTTGATCTTAGGAGGCACAACGGGAATGGTATGGTTATCTCTTGGTATCTTATAGGAAATAAGCAAAGGATTTGTCATGTATTTATCTTGATTAATTGGGAGGGTTTTGGTTCAATCATGGCTTCATCAAGTATAGGAGACTCAATCATGGGTTGAGGCATGTTGCTAAGAGATAATTATGCTTTGCACTTTTCCTTGAAATTTTGGTAATTTTTGAAAAAGAATTCCTCATGAGGCTTAATAGGTTCCATGATTTTGGGCCAAAATAAATCCAATGATAAATTCCCATGGGAAGACACAAGATTAAAGCCGTTATTATGCATAGTAAATATTTCATTGCCAAATGGAAATTTTAAAAATTTATGCACTGCCAACAAGACGACATCCATGGAGTGTAAGCATAGATAACCAAGCTTCACATGGAATTGGTCTGACGATGGGATGATGGAGAATGATACATCTAATTGTTTCATTCCAATGTTTAATGGGAAACTAATCGAACCTGTCATAGGTCAAGAAAAACCATTACATGTTTTGATCCATTCTTTTGGTTGTTCATAAGATTCTTGATAAAGTTCATGCACAAATAATATTTCCTTAGTGATCACATTATCTACACACATGAGATCAATTAATATCCTATTAGTAGGCTAGTCATTGAATCTTCTGGCAATGTAAAGAGGACCATTGGGTGTATGTTTGATTATTTAATTTTGTGAGAAAGCAATGTTCATAGACCAGTTGGTTTGGCCCTTGCGAGGTTCAATGTTAATGAGGTTAACCATAGTATATGTTATGTAGTTTTTGCACACACGCCCCACTGAAAGTAGGGACCCTCTTTCTCTTTGGTTTTTGGTGTCTTGGCCCTTTCATTTTGAGGTTTTGTCTTATTTTGGCATGTGCTTAAATGTTTATTTCAATTGCCTAAGTGATTCCCCTAAGTTATTCATTGAAAATCTTAAGCTCTAGGTGAATTTCAGGTTTTTACCCTAGTTCGAGATTTTCCACCCTGGCCGGATTTTCCCGGATCCTACTCGGACTCTGGCTCAGTACTGTCATTTGGAAATTTTCAGTTTTCGTGGAATTCTGCATGGTCCGAATTTTTTCGGATTTTGTCCTATCGACGGGTTCCCAGTTTTTCCTGGTTGTCTTCTTAGCGGCATTAATGTTTTCATACGAACTTTGAATGATGTATTTAACTGATTTTCTAGGTCTTTTGCACTATTATGCTTTTTGTTAGCCATCGATTAAGCTGAGGAGTGCATTCTTACAAGTATTTGATTGGATTTGAGGCGTTGAGTTTGAATTGTTCGATTTAAGTGGCGATTTCTAGTGCATTCCTGCCGTTGTTCTTTGTGGACGCCATTAAATTCGCATTTGTTGTTTCTGGATCGATTTTCGCTTCACAATGGTATGTTTTTGGTTTGCTTGGGGTTTAATTCTTTGCATTATTTAAACATTTTCATGGCTAGGGTTGTGAAATATGGTTTAATTTTTGTCTTCCAAGTGATTTCTGAGCTTGTTTGTTTCTTTGCATCTTGAGGAGTCGTACTTGGGAAGTCGTGAGTGAGCCCTAGTAAGGAATTAGTGCTTGAAATGCTTGAATCCTGAGCTTGCATGTGTGTTAATGGTGGATTTGTAGGGTTTGACTTAGGGCATCACCATTTAACCCTAATTCACCTCCCAATTGGCCTAGAATTCTAAGAAAATCTATGAAGGACCCATAACAAACTTGTCTCAGGCCTAGGTTCTTGAAAATTTATGATCGATCCATCAATCTAGGTGAAATCATGATTTGGTGTCGCAATTCGGGTTTTGTCCTCAGTCCAGGATTTTTCATCTTTGGTGGATTTTTCGGCTCTGGCGGATTTTCCCGACCTCCTTCGATTTCCCAGAATCTGCATACTTTTGGAGTTTTACCTTATCTGTGGATTTCCATGTGGACCATATTTTGCCGAAGTTCTTGGCTCCCTATTTTTTCTAGATTTGCAAAGTGTCTCTGCCTTTGCGGAAATCTGTCTCACCCGGATTTTCCTGAAATCTAATGAAATATGAAGGAACTTGGAATAGCATGATGTGTTAATAGATGACTATGCATTTTATGATTAATTTATGCTATTTTGAGGTCTCACATGTTGTTTATTAATTAGTAATGATTGGATTGAGTTACTAATTGGTGTTTTCTTGATCATTCTGTTGGAATCCGTCTGGCCCAGAATTCCCCGAAATTCCTTCCTAACTTGGATTTCGCGGATGGCCCTGAAACCCGAAGTTTAATATGATCATTTCATTTGAAATTTAATAACAGCTTGCTTATGTGGGACTCATTTTATTGATTCCCTTGATGAATTAACATTGGTTTCTGGTGGTTTTTATTATGTTTTCTTTGTCAAGTGCAGGCTGAATCAAGCAAGGTAACAACTAGAAAGGCTA
Source organism: Sequoia sempervirens (assembly GCA_007258455.2). Lineage (NCBI taxonomy): Eukaryota > Viridiplantae > Streptophyta > Pinopsida > Cupressales > Cupressaceae > Sequoia > Sequoia sempervirens. Next base: position 468,266,139 of record VDFB02047230.1, read on the forward strand.
AGGGTGACATGGAGGGATCCTCAGTGTCTGAAGTGGAAAGAATAAAGATGGACATAAAGAGCAAGATTCCAGAGAGTAAGATCACTTCTATCTGGTTAGAGGTAACTAATACCAACGTTGGACTATGGGACTATGAAGAGTTCAAAGGTAGAATGGCAACATAGGATCTTCCTTTGGTGGCTAAGAGAATGCTGGAATTAGGATTGGCACATGTGGCTGATTTCCCCTCCACGGTGCAGTGTTATGAGCTGGTCCTTGAGTATGCTAGACATTATGACAATGATACACAAAGAATAATTGGTCCTCAAGGGAGGATTTTGGCGAATCTCAACCCTATTTCTATTTCTCAGACTTTTGGCATGCCGGATAGATCTCATGTGGTGGCATTCAACATGAAGGCAGCTCAAGAGTACTATGATGAACAGACTGTTAAATATCAACAACTTATCAATTCCTAGCTTGAGAAGCCCAAGTCTCATTATTCTAAGCTACCTAAACAATTATTTAGGGAAAAATTCAAGGAGTATTATGATGTCATCGCTCTTCTTAGTAGGGTGGTTGGATTGAAGAACGTTGGCATGTTTGAGAATTGGATGTGCCATGTGATTGTAAGGATGGAATAGGAGAAGACTAATTACCATTGGGTAGGTGTCATTAACAGAGTGATTCATGAGCAGTTGTCCAATGTGTTGTAGACCAAAACCTTCACAATGACTTCATACTTGGTCTATGCTCTTGCAAGATTTCACCTCTACAAAGGATTGAGTATTAGGGGCACATTTAGACAGGATATTATCTATGAGGTCTACCCTTGGTTGCATTTGGGAAGTTTGAGTTACAAGAGGGTGAATGATGCATTCACCATGCATATCACCAGATTGCTTCAAGGAGCATAGCAAGTAAGAATTTCAGACCAAGCAAAGGAGCTCATCAAGAAATATGGGGCATGGTTTATTCAATTCCCAAACTTCTCATACATTTGGATTGATGGTTTTCAAAGGGATCCATACAAACTTCCAAGATATCCCACTAATCATATCATACTTCTGGAAGTCACTAGACAGATATGTGACTTTGATGCCATTGTTAAGAGGGACAAGCATAAAACTAGTTTTGGTGGAGATTTCCCATTAAGGATTGGCACTGGAGAGGCTTGTCCTTCCATTGGTTCTACCCAGGCTTCTGAGGAGGAGATGAGTGCTCTTGGTTTATCCTTCCACTCCAAGAGATCAAGGTTTGAAATCACATGTTCGAAGCCCAAAAGAAGGCTAGTAGAGAGTATAGTCATAAGGTTGATCTGGAGGACTATTGGGCCAATTGCAGTGATGAATTTGAGGTAAGGAAGAAAATTTTTTCTCCCCTTCCAGTAGAATTAGTTCATTTATACAATGTGAAGGCAGTGCCTGATCAGCTTGAGGATGATGGAAATTTGATTCAAGATCATGCTTACGAAGCGGTAAAGGACAGGCCGATTGGTGATGTGGATTGGTTAGAAGAAGAGAAGATAGAACTAAAATAATTGATGGATCCAGTCACCAAGTTCACCAAAATGTGGCTAAGGCATAAACTGTGGGAGTTGGAAAATGAAGGTGTACAGTGCACCTATGAGCTGATGGGGGATTTGGATCCTCATTCTACTTCTGAAGAGTCAACCAAGTAGGATCCTAAGGGAAAGGGTAAGCTAGATTCTCCATTCAAATTTAAGATTAAAGGTGTTCAAGAGGAGGAGGTCCAAGAAACAAAAAAACAAAGAAAGCCCATTACTAAGAAAAGGTCAAAGACTAAGAGGTCTAAACAGAAAGAAACAAAAAAGCAGGGTCTTGAAGTTGATGTTCCTGTGCCCAAAAGAAGAAGAGTCATAAGATTGTCATAGAAGGCAAGCTCCAAGGTAGGAGAAGAAGAGGTTACCCCAACAATGGTAAATGTAGAGAGCTCAGAAGAGAAGGCACATGTGTATACAAGGAGGTCAAGGACTCCTCCCAAGGATAGTGTACCTAAAACAGACCTTCCTCCATTTTTTTCTCATGAGGAGCAGCATGATGATGTTCCTTCTGCCCATGAAGCTCAAAATGAACCAAGTGAATCTGAAAAAGTTGAAGATCATCCAGATACTGAAGGGGAGGAGTTTCATGAGGGTGACCTTTATAGTGCAGAAGCAGAAGTTGAAAAGATAATGCAGTCTCCCTTGGTTGCATATGTAGAGTCACCTATTGGAAATGAAGAGGTCAAATCACCTCCAAGGGAAGGAGAGTCAGAAAGGATTCCATCCCCTAAGCACAAAGAACATGTTGAAGAGAAGGAAAGCAACACCGAAACTCTTGAGAAGCAAGGTTTGAATGAAGAAATGCCTAAAGATCAACAAGAAGAAGAGAAACAAGGAAAAGTGCAGTTGGAATCCATTGTTCCAGAGTGGTTGGACAAGGAGATAAAGAGAAAATAAGTTGTTGTGGAGGATACTCCACCAAACTGGGATGAGTTTTTTCCAAGATTGGAAAGGACAAGGGTAAAAAGAAGGCTAGGGTGATTTCAAAAATCGAAAGAGATGAGGCTAGCAATAGAGTTATCTACATTGCAACTCCTGCTCCAAATAAGAATAGAGATGAGGTATCTGCAAAGGATTATAATGTGCAGACTTTCAATTTGGGGCCCACTTTTGTTGAGCAGGATATTGAAGATTATCAGGGTTCTAGTGCAGTCATCTTGGGGAGATTGAGGAAGGAAATCCAAATGAAGTAGGAGCTAAAAAAGGAAAATGAAAAACTTAGGAAATGCTTGGAGGATCTGATGAAGCCCTTGAAAACTATTAACCCCTCTACCTCTGTTGCAAATCCATTACCTCAAGAAACTATCACTGAGCCGGAGAAGATGAAGGCTTCCAATCTTGCTACTGCAAATTGGCTGCAAGGGGTGCAAACAAAAGGAAATGATGGTATCAGGTACATTCTTTCATCTGGGAAAGATGCTATGAGAGAAATTGATTGGTTGAAAGAGGTGTTAGCTTAGGACAAAGAAGACAATGATCTCTTGCTTTAGAAAACCAAAAATATCATGGAGTACACTAGGGATATGCTAGTAAATGATAAAATTCTCCCTTCCTCTGGAGCTGCTGAACCTTGGGAATGGTTTGAAGCATTGCAGATCAAGAAAAAGATTTTGAAGAAGATTTACAAGCAGAGAAGGCATATTGATGATACCCTAGTTGGTGTTTATAATGGATCCATTTCTTTCTTTGAGATTATAATAGGGAGAAGGAATATTTCCCCTAAGTACTTGAGTTTAGAACAATTGAGAAGTGGTGGCATGATGTTTATGCCCTAATTAATGATGATTTTGTTTCTGAGCACTAGTTGGATGATGCGGCCACCTACATTGTTGTCATTGACAAATACCTAACATATAAGGTGGAGTGGGATAAGTCAGTGAAACAATCTAGGGAAGAAATTGCATCAATAGAAAGGCGACTTAGGGTTTTTCCTTTACCACCTGTGGCCGACTTGGATAGGGTGCTATTGAAAGTTCATGAAATGTTGGATCAGAATAAAGACAAAGGGAAAGGTATTTAATGATTGGCTACATCGAGATTTGTGCTTCCCTATTATTTTGGCATGCATTGGTTCGAGCTACATTGGAGATCCTAGGCCGACCTAGATGAAGTTCATACATTTAATGCATATTTTATCTCATTTTGAATTTCTCTTGGCCGACTCATTGTGCCTAATTATTATTGTAAAATCATATCTTGGCTAACATATTTTGGGGGTTCTATAAATATGGAAGTTTTCCTCATTTGTAAGGGTTAAGAAGTTTTAGACATAGACACATAGAGAAATAGTTAGAGCGAATTAAGTAGAGCAAGAGTTAGCAAGTAGTTGTTCTCAAGAAAATATTGTAACAAAAATCTGGAATTGTTGCTACAGTGTATAATTTGATGCAAGTAATGACATTGTGATTTGGTGCCATACCTAGGTTCTTCTTATCTTGCATGGTTCTTGTTATTCTATCTTTAGAATTGCTTTGAGGAAAATCAATATTTAGGTTAGATTTGATTCAATAATTTTTATGGTTTGATATTTGAAGTGTTGTAGCAATCCCTGGTCCATACTTTTCACAACCAACTGATTGTTAGTTGCTTTACAAAGTTATCCTGGACCTTTATATTCATTGTGCTTAGTTCAATTATGAAGGTTTATTCATTTCAATTGCAATAGGGTTGTTTGAATGAATGTTCATGATCTGAAAATCTTGACACCTTAGAAGATTGCACTGTTTCTATAAGATTGCATATCCATCTGGGTCAAGTAGAAATCAGTTTTGAGGGATTGGTCCATTTCGAGTGTTGGTCATTTTCATTATTAATCTTAGGTTTAATATTAAGTTTAGAAATCTCTTTGAAACCCTCATCTTTTGTTATTTATTTGATTATTGGGTTAAAATTTAGGATTGAAGTATCATCATATTGTTAGATCTGATAAATTGAGATTCAGTATTTTTCTTGTAGTAAGGTCCCATTGTGATTACCAACATTTTCACATTTATCACTGAGTTGTTTATGCATTGTCAAGACCTGACATTAGAGACCTTGGGGTTATCTCTTGAGGCTTGTTGATAAAGATTTACCTTTCAAGAGAGATAGGATATTATATTCTTTATAAGTTGTTGTGTAGAAAACATCATCAACAATATCTATAGAATCATCCTCATTATCACTCATGTTGTCATTAGTCATGTCAACATTCATCACATCATTTTTGGTATCATTAGCTTTCAAAAAAGAGATGTTATGATTTATAATTGGATTAATAAAAATTTGCAATTTTTTTTTGGGTGGGGAAACAAACTTTTTTTTTGACATGGATGTTGTACACACACATGCCAATAGTCAAATAAATTCTCACAAAGTACCTCAAGAACCTACCTTTTTTGAAATCCTCCACCAAGAAACCTAAATATAAGGCAAACTTGGCTTGATCCCGAGGCTCATTTATGTTAGGTCTTGACGCACTAGGTTCACTCAATATTCATTTTGATTTTCCTGTTAAACATGAGGGGTAAACATTTGTTAAGAATTGGCTAGTATATGAAGGATAGAAACATAATCTAATTTTGATCATTCAAATGTTACTCAATAACTTCATGAAATAAGAGAATTTACAATAATATTTCATGAACTCAAATAACTTGCATACATTCAAGTAGATTTAGAATTAAGCATTCAACAACCTCATGGAATCAAAATATTTATAATAAAACTTCATGTATTTATAATTTTTTGGAAAATTTTCTAGAATATAAAGCATCTACTCTAAAATAAAGTATAAAAACTACTAAAAAGTAAAATTTCTCGCAAGTATTATCCATGCATGCCTCAAAAAATAACTAAACCAGAGAAAACCATTCTATACTTCACCAAATTGCTTCACAACTAGGCATAGAATGATGCAAGAGTTTAAAGAAAGGGGGATCATTTTCCACTGAATAGTGTTAGTATGCACCCTTAAACGATGCAACACACAGTCTTAGTCAATTGGAACAAACAATCAGTTACATAATATTTCATATCAGGAAATAGCTTTGAATTTGGCTCTAATATTAGTTAATTTCTAATGAAACATACAAGTTTAAGTCTAGAATGGAACAGAAAATAGGAATAAGAATAAAACTTGAAAAAGTTTTAATTCTCTAAAATCCAAAAATTATGAACTTAAAATAAAATAAAGCAACTAATGGCCTTTTATAGAAATAAGGCCCCAAATATTTCAAGCTTAATCCCATCAAAGAGAATCAGATAAATAAATCAAAATGCAGCATGTGGCAAGTGGCAGATAGCATCAAAACTTTCTAGGCAAAGTCAAGGACATTTTGACTCTTCTTTAGCAACAACCTTCAAACTTTAAGCTCTGAGTCATGAGTACTTTGCACAAAGAATAAAACTATTGGCACTCTTCAAATCCTCTAGGATTCATTGTCTTCACTGGGTCTAGGAGTAAACATACCAAATGCATTTCAAAACTCTTCCCATGCACAAAATTTTTGGTCTTCCGCTACCCATCTTGTTCTTCTTCAATGGACTCTTGATCTAAGGACTCATCATTTCCCCTTCTTTACTGATATTCCTAGGAAGAAATCAACACTTGATGCATGCATTCTTTTAGAATGCCTTGAATTACCTTCCAGTTGTATTTATGCCTAGAATATTCTTCTGTTATTTGAATGATATTTTCATTTCTCTGTATTACTTTTCTCCCATATTTTCTCATAGAATTTTTGCATCTTATGATATCATCTATGGCCTCTTGACTTAATGACTAACAAGATCCTTATTCACCTTTCCAATCCATTCTTTGAAAGCTTTCACTCCCTTATCATCCTATCCTAAAGTATGAGGATCATAGATTTATCGAGCTAGCATTTTAATGAAACTCTCACCTTTGTCTATCAATTTCTTACATACTTCAGTGACCTTTTCCAATCCACTTACACATTGTGATAAAGCGTCACTTTCCCAACTCAATTGTATCCTCCATTTCTCAAGCACCAAAACTTCTTGTTCCATGACTATTTTCTCATTTATCAATTGTCAAATATCTATCTAAAGAAGAACCTTTAGCCTTTACCCTTCTGCATTATTCTATTCTTTGTTAAATCGGTATTCACCTTGAAGTCTTCTGGAGTTGTCATACCAATGGTATGCTTCTTTGCACTTCACAATTATGTCTCTTATTGACTCTTCACCTTGCCTCATGCCAGGTATTCCATCCATTCTTCAAACATGCTTACCTTATGGTGAAGCGTTGTAATAGCATCTACCTGCTCCTTGGAAATTAGCATTGGATTATGTGGCAATTCAGTTTGTGACTAACTAGATTGGGCTAGTGACCTGATGAAATTCTTTAGGAAAACAATATGTTCCTTTAACTCTCTTTTATTTTTCTTATTCTTCTTCACTTAGGTGATATTCATCTGTAAATTCACCTTCATCTCTTCTAGCTCCTATCCCCATGATGAATGTCCTACATTGATTGTTGTCACCCTATAATCCTTAGTCGTTACTTCATGCTTGCTCTTTTCTCCTAATGAAGTAGCTATCTGAATATTTCTTCTTCCATCTGCATTCCTTTTCACAACAAGTCTTGTCTTTGCTCTGGATCTAGGTTTAGGGGTTTCTATTCCTTGCATTAAAATTTTGAAATCAAGAGGCGTAAATTCCACCTCCAATAGTGGAGCCAATTTATTGACTAGCCATTCAAGTGCTTCTTCATTCTATCCTACCTCTTTATTATTACCTCGCTCCTGATGATCAACATGTTTAGGAACTACCTCTCTTGAAATTTCAACATTTCCCATCACAACCTCTGGAACTTTAACATTCTTTGTCCTTATTGGCATGGAATCAAGATTACTTTGATCTATCGTTGTCTCTTTTCCTTTGAGGCCTAAATTTCCTTGTCCTACCATATTTTTAGTATCATCCCTTGGAGTAGTCTTTTCTTGTTATCCTAAAAAAATAGGATTCTTATCATTTCTTAGTTCATTACCTAATTTTTGTAAAGACTCTATACCTTTATTCTTATTCTTGCTTTCTTCTGGTTCTTCAAAATTCTATAGATGCTCAACAGTTTGTTCAATTCTTCCTTGTGGAAGTTGATCTTCAATATTATGCTCATCAAATATATCTTCTTCATCAATAATAGGAGTAGGGCTCTTAACCGCACTACCCCCTGTTTCTCTTACATTTGTTTCTTTAGGGTTTCTCACCTCTTGAGTGAGTGATCCTATTATAAAATCTTCTTCTTCTCTACTTTCAACATATGACCCTATATCTGGCACTTCTTCCACCACTAGCTACATTATTGGATCTCCTTTGGATAATTTCTCCTTAAACTATTTTATCTTAGTAGTCAATTTCTCAAGTTTCTCCCTAACGCCTTCTTCAGTTAGGTCAAGACCTCCCTCTTGAATTATAAGAGTCCCTCCCAAGGCTTGTCTCATCTCATTGTTTTCATATTGACCAAGGGTGGAGAAGTAAATATATTTGTTTCCTTTTGTGATGTAGACCTTGTATTAGCACGTACCTACATTCTCATTCCCACATCCTCACTGGTCAAAGGCTGGGCTCTTGGATTTGTTGTGGAAGAAAATTCCACCTTTCATGTTTCCATTACATTGCTCAGAGTGGTCATAGTTTCTTTGCATTGGCTAGTTGGTTGTGACACCATTGAAATTCCCTAGCTTGAAGTATCACGAGCTTCCTCCCCACCTTGCTTAGCTACTCTTGTTTCTAAAAAGATTATTTTCTTTTCAGCACTCCCACTATACCCTAATTCATTCACAAATTTTATATTTCTCTTAACATTACGTAGGTATGTGGGTTCTGTCCCAAATTCCTTCAATGTCTTGATGTAACCATTAATCGAGTACTAAGAATATGTTAATACCTGCTTAGAAATTTCTTCAATGGTTACTACCTCTTTCTTTGTATAATCTAGGTCTAGGATAGGTTCATCAAAAAATTTATCTGAATCATAAACTAGATTCAACACCTCTCCATTATCAATATCCAATTGTTTTGGAACACCATGAATTCTAAGAACCTTTATTTCTCCTAGTGTCAACCTCTTTTATGACCTCTTCCTCACATCATGATCATTAGCGCAATTATGCAAAAATTCTTCCAGATGATAAACATGAGCATACTTCTTGCTTATTTGCTTGGTGAGGCTCTCCACCAGATCATAGTTTTCCATTTGAAGTGTAAAGAACTCTAACCCATAGAGTTTTAACTCTTCCTCACACATATCAACGCTTGTGACTACAATGCATTTATAATTCCAAATGGTGATAGGGAATTTAACAAAAAAATCTCTTGCGTGCTTATGAAAAAAGAGCATGATACGACTGCACCTGTCTCACAAGTTCTAATAACAACATTTTTTTTGTTGGGTACCTAGGTAGCATTGAGGGGTATTCTGTAAATCCTTCCACCCTAATATAAGTGAAAGTAGGGAATTGAATATACTAGCCCTCAAAAAACCAGATAACACATTGTGCTTCTAGAGATAATCTCTTGGCCTTATTCCCTTCCATCAATATCACCAATTTCATATTAGACACATCATTTACCCTCTGATAATGCTTCTAGTATTGTTTAATAGTAATCTGGGGCAAGTGAATATAAATCAAATTATTCCTTGGTTCTCTACCTAGGGTACCAACTCTATTCAATCCTTGAATATTTTCCCTTAGGGCACATGAATATATGACATGAAGACATGAAAAACCATTGGGTTTCTAGGAATGTCAATGTCTATTCACACAGCTTGTCATTGATAAAATTTCCCCAATGCATCTGCATAGGGCCATCATTTTCAATATAATCCTAAACATCTAGGGTTCAAATTTGTTGGCATCTTTGAATCCAACTATCCTTCTTAATAGGGTTATTATAAATTGAACCTCCTAAATAAATGATGACCTCAAGATTTGCTTCATCTTCTTTGTGGGCTTCTCTCGGAACCATGTTGAAATCATAAACTTCATGTTTTGTTCCTTTGTATCTAGGTATGTTATGGTAAGAACCTATGTATCTAATGGATTCATTTATCTAAATGTAGGGAGCCCAAATGTGTAATACCCTCTGTGGAGATGTTTGCATATAGTCTTCCTTTCTCAACAACCCTCTGGTTTAGGTCATTCCATCTCATGCATTCCAATACCAGCTTAGGGGTTTCCATTTCCAATGAGAACCCTCCTACCAAATGCAGTCCACTTGCAACAATATTCCAAGTGCACTAAGAGGCACCTTCTTTCTAAGTCCTCATAGCGAATTCATACTCATTAAAGCCTCATGGATGGGTATCTATAACTATCCCACCAACTTATATGAGTTGCAAATCAGAGAATTTGAATTCCTCATTTATCTTCTTCCTTTTGGAAGTGATCATGTTTTTTCTTAATTTCCTACATTATTAGCAAATGTGTACTCTGTGTGCAGGTTAGGGCTAAATTTAATCATATATTTTTAATAATTCATGAAATTTATTTACTCATGATATTTACAGTCCACAATTAGGTTAAATTATTTAAAAATAATCAATTCTTTAATGACCTAACCAGAGGTAATACTTTTTAACTTGAGTCATGCATGCATTAAATAATTAACAAAAATTTAGCTATGAGAAGAGTACCTAGTTTTGTTGATAATATGATTGAATAGACGTGGGTTAAAACCTTGGTAGCTATGTTCTTTAGTGTTCTGAAACTCACCCTTCTTTGAGTGCCATAGTCTTGGTTTTAATTCTTTGATATCTTTACAAGTGAAAGGATTAGTGCGAGGTAGTGTGTTATGGAAGCAATTGCATGCTTGAGGTGGTGCCAAGTATGTATGTTATTTTCCACCTTCATTAATTTATTTTACTATGCTTTAACTATTCTGAATAAAGGTGCAATCATGGTCGATTAGAATTCAAATTAAAAAATTCCTTATTCCTATGTAGGGGCCCACCTTTGAGACGAAAGTGGCATAGGTGGCACAGGGGAAAAAAGACCTTAGTGGAAGCATCCATCTTGGATTATAAATGGTTGACCGTTAATGAGTTTAAAATCACCTAACATTAGGCTTTGAAGAATTACCAAGGCTCAGGGCTTTCATTGACTGAGTTTATGAGAACCAAGTGCAAGTGAAACCAATTTGGTTCAAAATTAAATTTGTGCAAAACTTCCGGTCTTTGGTTCCAAAGAAAAGAAAAGCCACTACTAGGCTAGCCAGGGAAAAGGGTCGATGGGTGAATAGTCGGGAAAATTTTACCGAGGTGAAAATTTATTGGGCACGACTACTAGTTGAGAAGAAAGCAAAACTTGCAGGAGATGAACTATCCTTGGAGAAATGACACTCGATACCCAAGACCTAGGGATTCAGTTGGAGAATAATACTGGGAAAATATTTTGCAAACACTCCATGTCTGACAAAACATAAACTTAAGTAGGGATCGGGCAAGTTGGATCAAGACATCAAAATTTTACCATTTCCTCTAAAAGAAGTACACCAAAGCAAGCGAAAAGCAAAGGAAGGAAAGAAAATTAGCAAAAAAAAGGAAAAAATGGGGTGTGTTGTGAGACCACACAACAACTAGCAACCAACAAAACTAAACAAAAGAATAGAAAGGAAATTCTAGAAATAATAACCATACTTCAACTTTTTGGATTCTTCGAGTTATAAATAGTCAGACCCTAATTTTTCCATTCCTTTTCACATTAACCAACATACAACATTAAGTTTTACTGAGCTCACGTGTGTGCAAATGATTTAATTCACTACAGTAAATTTAGAGCATAGCATGTGTTTGCACTGAACTACATAATTTGGTAATTTCCTTTTAGGCAGACCTTGGATAGAGCCTTTCTACTAGTCAAGCATCCATATCCTTAGCAAGTTTATCTTTTTAATTCTTCCCAAACATAGCTCTACTTCCAGTCAGGCATCTATAGCCTTGGCAGAGATATTTGGATAGCTTAAAGAGTTGAATTTTCTCTTTTGATATTTCTTTTGATATTCATTTCATTATTTTTTTATATTTCATTGTAAGCTCTTTTGCTTCAACTTGCAGGCAATGAAGCCCGCTATTAGGTTGGGAATTACAATAGTAGAAAAGTTACATTTTGATTTTTTGCTCAATGCAAACAACTGATATCCTAAGTTCAGTAGAATGATTTAAGTGCGGGTGTTTGTAGCTCAACATCAATTGAATGATTTATGCAAACTAAAGTGAATGAATCTGAACAATTCCTTGATAATCTATAATTAGAGAACTATTTTCAGTCAAAGCATGAATCACATTTCTAGAATTGATACTCTATTATTTTGACTACCTCTAAAGGTTTCTAACTATTTCACATTCCAACAACACAAAACCTCAAAAATAAAACAAGATAAAAGAAAGAACGTAAAAAACCCCCAAAAAATAACTATTTACATATGTACAAAAAGGACTAGCAACCAACACTAGGATTGAAAATAATATTTTAGGAATTTCCCATTGATAGGCAAGGGAGCATCTTCTTTAGTTAGAGTTTTAAGCCCATAAGTGGTATCACTTAATATTTCAGATACCTGGTAAGTGCTAGTCTATAACTTGTCAAACTCACCATGCTTATCCCTACACTCATGGGCTTTGTCCTAGTATAGGACTAAGTTAGATATTCTAAAATATTTTAATCTATCCCTTTTGTCAAGCCAACATTTTACTACAAAATGATGCTTGGAAAAATGATCTATTGCTCTGGTACGTTTCTCATCTAAATGCATCAATTGTAACAACTGAGATTCAATTTGGTCATCTAATCCAATATAATCTTGAGAAAATTTCCAAGTAGGGATCTTCAAGTTTATAGGAAATATAGGATCTACCCCATAGACTAAATGGTAAGGGGAATTCCCCAATGCAAACTTCATTCTGGCGCGGTCAACCCAAAGGGTGAATTTCAATAGGGAATGCCATTCCCTAGGATTCTTCTCAATTAGTCTTCTAATTATGTCCAGCAGGTTCTTATTTGATGACTACTAATCCATTTCCCTATGGGTAATAATTAGATGAAAATTTCAATGTTATACCATATTCAAATGTCCAATTAGAAATTTTCAATGAATAAAAAGTGGGGCCATTATCACATACCAAGACATATGGTACTCCAAACCTAGTTGTGATGTTTTCTTCTAAGGATTTAATTACCACTTCCATGGTGCATTATTTGCTATGACATGCTTCAGTCCACATAATGTAATAATTAGTGGTAGTTAACACATACCTATGGCTTGCAAACAACAGTGAATTAATTGTGCTAATGAAGTCCAACCCCCATTATGAAAAAGGGTGCATTTCCATCATGAGTTGCAATGGTTGTGCATTAAATCTCCCCTTGTTTGTAGTAGTTTGGCATGTATAATAGTGTTTAACATGCTCATACATGTCTTTGAAAATAGTCGACCAATAGTATTTGGCTCTTAGAATGAGGTGTGCAGTGGCTAGGGGTACTCCATGAGCTATGCCAAACCTATCATGTAGTTCTTGTAGCACTTCACTCACTTCTCTCTTATTTAAACATCTCAAATAAATACCTTCATTTTTTCTCTTGAATAGAACCCCTCCTTTAATCATGTAGCCCTGGGCTTTAATCTGCAAGGATCTTCTTTGATTTCTTTGCATATGGTCTGGACAATTGTTGTTGACCAAATAGTACCATATATCTAAGTACCAGTCATCTTGGTCTTCTATATCTAGGGTTTATTGCTCGCTAGAAATATGTGGATCAATCTTAGTGATGGATCTAACTAAGGATTTCTTGCAAACTAGCTTCATGGGTATGATTTTTAAATCATACTCTTGTAAAATCATAACCCATTTTTCTCTTTTTTCTCTGAGCTCACTCTATGTCAGAAACATCTTTACTATTGCATCGGGCATAATCGCCTTAACTATGCTCCTAAGAATATAGTGTTTGAATTTTCTTACTCTCTTGACCAACACAAAAGCTTGTTTCTCAATATCCATATATCTTAGCTCCACCTCTTTAAAGGGAGCACTCATGAAAGAAATTGGTTTTACTTATTTGTTCTTGCCTCTCTGTGTTAGTGCATCTACACATGTATGACCAAAAGCAAAAGAGTAAATATATAATGGTTTAACATATTCTAGGATTACTAGCACTAGTGCTTCTGTAATTGCAGCTTTCATGTTCTCAAAGGAAAGCTTGGTCTCATATTTCTACTCAATTTTGGCATCCTTCTTCAGCATAACATTGAGAGGCTTCACTATCTCAAAAAATCTTGTAATAAACTTCTGGATGAAATTAATATTTCTGAAGTGCGACTTTAATTCTTTCTTACTTCTTGGGGGTTGAAAATTGAGTTAGGCACTCACTCAATCTAGGTCTATTGAGATAACTCTTTTAGAGATGATGCGTTCAAGCATTTTTCCTTCAATCACCCCAAAAATGCATTTCTTAGGATTTAGTGAAACTCTATATGTTTTATATTTCTATAGTATTGCTCTGAGATCACGAACATGATCTCCTATGTTCTTAGAAAACATCGTGAGGTCGTCCATATATATAATAATGTACTTTCCTACCAAGTATCAAAAGGGATAATCAATAGCTCTCTAGAATGTGGCTCCAACATTTATTAGTCCAAACAACATCCTTATGTAAGCAAAAGTTCCCCACTTTGTGGTGATTGTTGTCTTCATCCTATCCTCCTTCACGACCATTACCTGATTATACCTAGAGAATCTGTCTAGGAAGAACATCATCTGTGAACCATTAACAATCTTCAACACTTTGTCTAATAAGGGTAGGGGATAATTATCTTTTTCAAATGCCTTGTTAAGATTTCAAAAATCCACACACATTCGAATGCCTCCATTCTTCTTTCTGACAGGCACTAGATTAGCCATCCAAGTAGAATTTCTGATGGGAAAAATGATCCTAGATGAGAGGAGCTTGTGTACCTCTTTTTAAATCAAGGGCTCTAGAAGTAAATTCATAGGACATTTCTACTAGAAAGGATTTACATCAGGGTTTAGCAGGATTGTATGAGCAATAATGGAAGTGTCATATGTCTTTAAATTTTCATATGTCCATGTTAAAAATTTCCAATAATCCCTAGGTTCCTGAGTAATATTTCTTTGTTCCTTCTTAGTGCATACCTTTCTTATAAACACATTCCTCAGGTCCTCTTTGGTATTCAAATTATATAATTTAGACTATCCCCCATCATTTTTAGGCAGGTCTTTCTACTGAATTATCTGATCCATATCAAACAATCTTTCTATATCAAATATTAAATTTAGAATATTATTATATTTTCTTGAGATAACTCTTCTTCTTGAATTTCTCCATCTGGGTGATCTACTTCTTCAATTATATGAGCCTCGTAGATACCTGAATGAGTGATGAACTCCAAAATGTGATGGTCATCTTCAAATACTTGTAGATTGGTAACATTATCTGAAACCAAGGGAAATTATACCAACTTGATAGTAAACCTTCTCAAATCGAAAGCATCCAATGGTTCTAAAGTAATAGTAGCAGTATCTAAGGCATCTACTCTCTGATTGAATCTTCATGGGATATGAGTAATATTAAAAGCATCAAAATCCTCTATCAAGTGCCACACTCTGTGTTGATAGCAAGACAAGCATTTGTAATGAAAAATATATTGTTTCCCGACTTGCTTGACCACTACTTCTAAGTTGTCAAAAACCTTAAGAATTTAACTTTCTTCTTGATTGTGAGTGTCAAACCATGGATGAGGGCTTTGTATTCTACCACATTGTTAGTACATTGAAATTGCATTCTATAGGTAGAAAGAAATGAATTACCTTGGGGATTGATCAGCTCAACCCCAACTCCAATTCCTTGTTTAGATTTTGACCTATTGAACCTTAGGGTCCAAGTTTGATCCTCAACAATTTTGATTTTAGTGTCTTTAAGAAATGATAAATTAATTTTTTCAGTTTGCACCGCCTATGTTTTATATATGAATGTTTTAGGTCTAGACCTATTAAGAATAGTATTTTCCTAATAGTAATGATCTCCAATTATGCGAATGATTTATAAGCACATCACACAACTTTCCTCTAAATGTGTAGAGTTGTGTAATCTGCACCAATCTTGTAACAACAAACTTTTTATTGATTCTTTAGTTTTCCTACTCTCACGAGCTTCTCTAGTAATATTCTTCTAGAATTTGTCTAAGCGACTATCTTCTCCTTCAGAAGAATCATAATCAGATTCAACTAGTATGTTTGTCCTAGGAGTTATCTGATTATGCTTTTCAACATTACACATGAAAACTTCCTCTATCTTAACTCCAAAACTTTTAATTCCATACACATTAGGTTCTACATCTATGTATAAAAATTCATTTTTTTGGTCGTAATTTATGATCATGTGTTTCATACATGGTTCTCTCTCTATCTTGATCTGATTAGGGATTCCCTTCTAGGGTAACCACATATGTAAGAATTCAATGGCCATATATCCATTCAAAGTCTTTGACCAATCTCTGCTCAATAACATCCCCTAAGTGTTTGGTATTTCAACCACTTAGATATCAATATAATACTAAATCCTAGGGTATGACGCTAACTACATATGGATGTCAGTTAACTCTTTGACTACATCTACCTTGGTTTTATCTAGTTGAGTAACTTTCTTTAAGGAACTAGTCGGGGTTAATCCTAGAGTCTAACATATGGAAAGAGGCATCACATTGGTAGATTCTCCTAAATCTACAAAGAAATTATGAATATTTTTACCAAATATTCTTAGTGTTAACAAAAATGGTGAGGATTCTATCTTCCCTTTATAAAAGGCTATGTGTGCATCTTCCATAGGAACTATATTTTTGTCTTTTTCCTTAATAGAGTTATCCATCGCCTGTGTTTCTTTGCTAATCATGCTTTCTCTAGGAAGTTCTTCTAATGTATTCAAGAAATATTTCCTGATTACAGGAGTTTTTAGAAATTCTAATAAAGACAGATTGATCTTTACCTTCTTAATTTATTCCACCAAATAATTAGTCAAATTACTTTGATTAGTGGACTCTATTTTTCCACTCTGTGAAATATTCTATGACTTATTGTATTGCAAGGTCACCTTCGATAACCCTGGAGTGTTCCTAGATTTGTCATCTAGTGGAGTGTTAAGTTTATTGGGTGGGATCGATGTGGTCAAAAGCCCTTTAAATTTACTTCCACCATTGGTGTTACTCCTTAGATTATAGCTATGTTCTTTTGGATACTATTGAAAATCATGAATTTCATCAACTTCATCTTGAGGTTCATTTTCATCTTGTTAACAAAATGTGTAGGTTTCCAAATTCATATATGAACTATCTTCTCACTCATAAGAATTACTCTTGGAAACAGTGGGTGACTCAAAAGACACATAACTATCCAGGACTAAAGTGGAATCATATTCGACTGGAACTAACTCGTTCCCCTAGGACAAGTGAGAGTCACACTGATAATTATGGTGTATTGCAGCCAAAAAAATATCTAACACAATTTTGAACTATGGACAGTCCACTTCTGCATGAGCATTTGTATTATATATTTTACACCAATTACTCATGGCGAGGTCAGCTAGGTTCACCTTAGACGTAGACCTATCTTCAGAGAGATTAGCATTATCTAAATGTGTGGATACTCCCCCATTGTTTGGTCATGTGTTCTGAGGTCTAGGTGGTCTAGGAGTATTATATGCAAAACCTTGCAAATTTTGATTGTTACTTTGAAAATGAAAGTTTTGATTTCTCAATTGTGCAACTTCTATGGTTAACCTTGTTGATGATGTTTTTATGCACAACAACTCAGACAAAATATAAAATCCTATATCTCTTGAAAGGTAAATCTCTATCAGAAAGCCTCAAGAGCTAACCCCAAGGTCTCTAATGTCAAGTCTTGACAATGCATAAACAACTCAATGATAAATGTGAAAATGTTGGTAATCACAAAGGGACCTTACTACAAGAAAAGACTGAATCTTGAACTTATCAAATCTAGCAATGTAATGATACTTCAGTCCTAAATCTAATCCAAATAATAAAGAAATAACAAAAGGTTAGGGTTTCAAAGAGATATCTAAATTTAACTACTCCTAAGATTAACAATGCAAATGATGAAATAATTGAAATGGACCAATCCCTCAAACTAATTCCTGCTTGACCAAGATAAATCTACAATCTCACAGAAACAGTGCAATCTTCTAAGGTATTAAGATTTTCAGATTATGAACATTCATCCAAGACAACCCAATTGCAATTTAAATTAATAAATCTCCACAATTGAACTAAGCACAATGAATATAAAGGTTAGACTAACTTTGCAAAGCAGCTAACAATCAACTAGCTGCAAAAAGTATGGACCAGGGATTGCTGCAAACACTTCAAGCATCAAATCATGAACACCATTGAATCAAATCTAAATCTAAATCTAATAACCTTGAGCAATCTAAAAGATAGAATCATAGGAACCATGCAAGATAAGTCAACACAAAAGAAATCACCAAAAAATCACAATGTCTTCAATTGTATTGAACCACCGAATTTTAGCAACAATTCCAATGTTTTGTTACAAAACTTGCTCAGAAATTGACTAACTTCTAACTTTGTTCTACTACCTAATTCTCTCTTGTAGCAAAATTATCTCTATCTGTGTACCTATTACAAATGAGGCAAAATGCCCAATTTATAGAAACTTCTAAAGCATGGCGGCCCAGCTAGGTTATACAATAATAAAATAGCCAAAACAAGTCAGCCCAAGCAATGTTTACAATAAAAATGGCCATAAAATAGGTCGGCCCAAGGAGAATTCAAAATAAAATAAATTTACATTAAATGTTTGATTTCAATAAAGTTCGGCCTAAGATCTTCAATGCAATTCGAACCAATGCACAAATTTCAATGCAGCCCTATATTAACTGCTTCCTTCCATTCTCTTGAGCGCACCTCACCAAGTTAGCCAAGGGGTGGAGTAACCAACACTTGAATTTGTTTCATAGATTAAACTTCATCTCCATAACTTCCTTGACGACTCAACAAAATTCAGCCTGCACTAAGCAAAAAACCAACATCAATAATATATTCAAAATTTAAATAAATCCAAGCAAAAATTGAAATCCCATGAAAAATCGTTAATGCAAAATTTCTACACAATTCAGGATTTTCATCCCTCCGTGAAATCCAGGCCAGAAGGAATTTTCGGGAAAATCCAGACTAGGATGATTTTGGCAAAAACAATCAACAGTCAATAAATTCTAGAAAATG
Organism: Sequoia sempervirens; assembly: GCA_007258455.2. Lineage (NCBI taxonomy): Eukaryota > Viridiplantae > Streptophyta > Pinopsida > Cupressales > Cupressaceae > Sequoia > Sequoia sempervirens. The sequence continues at coordinate 468,284,962 of VDFB02047230.1, forward strand.
CAGGGGTAATGGGACTTTGAGGAAAATATAGAGGGAGAGGAAATCCGCGAAGCATGCAAAACCCTGAAATTTAGGAAAAACACAGAGGACAGGAAAATCCCGAAACTGAGGGAAAACTCGGATATCAACATTTTCACATGATCACACTCAAATTGATCAAAGATCAAAAATTTGAGGACCCGAGCTCAAATGCAAAATCGTTCATTGATGGATCTAGACTTAGAATTCACTCAGGGGAAATTCGATCGATATTGGTGATGGCTCCAAAGTCAAAACCCTAAATTTTAACCATGAACACACAGAGCAAGCCACAAAATTCCCAAAGACATGGGAATTCAGACTCTAAGCAAGTCTAAAATGCAAAATTAGAACTAGATCAAAATACCCCAACTCAAGAGAACACAAACGATAAAGCACAAAGGCACAAAACTCCAAAAATCAACCAAGTTCAAAAACCCGATGGCAAGACAAAAATTCAGGAGAATCCAACCCAAGCGGAATTCTGCGAAGACCCAAATTCTCCAAACTATAGTGTAAAGCAGGTTGAGCCAAACCTTAAGCAGGATCCGAGAAAATCTGGATGGGGCAGAAAATCTCGAAACAGAGTTAAAACCCAAACTTTGCTTAAAGCTTAAGATTTTCAATATGCAACATGGGGGAAACACTTAGGAAAGTAAGATAAACATTTAAGCTCATTCCTAGGAAATGCAAATCCACAAAATCCATGGGCCAAAGCAACAAGAGTGAAAGCAAAAGAGGGTCCCTGCTTTCAGCGGGGCGTGCGTGCGAAAACTACACAACAAATGGCGACTCTGCTAGGAAATGCTCCATAGCATTTGATGATAAACAAGAATCAAGAACCCAGAATATCTAGTTTCGATCTCACTATCAAACAAAAAAATAAAAATGAAAGATGAAAGAAAATCATAACCAAAGGTAGATTGAACCTTTCATAAACTAAAAAACCAAGTGTGTGCACATTAGTTCATTTCCTTCCTTGAGCTACTGTAGGAACCAAGTTCAATGAAGTCAAGCTACGTAAATATTCTAACTCCAAAAGCAACCTAGATAGAGCCTCAACGCCAGTCAGGCATCTATAGCCTCGACGAGGTTATCGTTGTGACTCTCCCAAACATAGCTCTATTGCTAGCCAGGCGTCCATAGCCCCGATAGACATATTTGGATACCCCTAATAAGTTGAATGCATTCTTTTTATTTTCAATATTTCACTTTTCTTTTTGTTTGATATTCTTTCTTTTTACTTTTTCATTTCAACTTGTGAACAATGAAGTTCACACTCAAGGCTGAGAACCACAGTGGCGCTGAAGCAGAAATAAGATTTTTCACCTACCATGACCTCACAAGGACCCTATTGCAACCTCAGGATTTTTTTTTTAAGATGTATAAGAGATATAAGATTTTAGAATACTTCAAATTCAAATCAAACCAGTGACCCATCCTCCTTAAATCAAACATCTAGACTGCACGATGATAACAAAGATCTCAACCATCCTTTCAAGACACAAGATTAAAGTCCATCAATGAAATACTTAGAATAGTCCTAGATAATGAAATGGTTATTGTGCAAGTAGGAAACCTCCCCAACTAGAAAGTAGAAAACCCAAGCCAGAGAAGAAAAGAAACCACCAAACCAAAACCCAAAGTAAACCTAAACTGACCAAAGAAAACTAATTCTAAAGCAATCTATGTACAAAAAGACTCATAACAACTCATTACCAGACAGGGTGAACTGAGACCCACCCCCATACGGTGCATCAATGCATGGACAAGCAACAAGGTAATGGTAACAATCCTCAAAAATGCAAATTTATCTTTATACTCAGCAAAATAAACCTAAAAAATGTAGCATTCAAAATCAACCTCATAATCAGGAATAATCAATAATTGAGGTGACTCATTAGGACCATGATTAATCCATATGCAAGTTTCCTTCCCCAAATTCCCATAATCAAATTGATAAGATTCAGAATTCACAGCAAGGAGAGAAACAACCTGATTTTGTATTGTTGTGGACTGAATGTTGTGTTCATCATCCTATACTTCTGAAGAGTTGATATCTATGTCATCTGGAGGTCTCAATTGATGATGCAATATCCCTCTTGCATTCAGAACATGCAAAACAAAATTGGAGTCTTCAATTAATAATTTAGGGTGAAAATAAGATTGGAAAGATTTAGAAGTATAAACATGGAACTTTTCACTTGTGTGTACTTCTTCATGAAGGATCAATGTTGAAAATGTAAAAGCCTCATCATGCATAGTAACTTCCACATCATGATGTTTTTCAGGAGGCCTCACAGACTGATCTTCAAGCACATCTTTACCTAAAGTAGGATGATCAAGCTCATTAGCGATGGCTGCAACATTGTTATTCTCAACACCATTTGGATTTTCCTGCACATCCATATGAATCACATCAGCTATCTTCTCATTAATACACAAAATCTATGAATTTTCTTTACTGAATTCATCAACAGAAAGAGGAAAAATAGAATGTGATGACTGAAAGGACTCCTTGAATTCCTCTCCTATTGGAATTTGTTTTGGTTCTGGATTGTGACTGCTCAGAATATCAACTCTTTCATTAAGTTCTTCACATCTTATAGGACATTCATCAGCAGGTTGTTGAAGTTCTTGTATTGAAAGCTCCTCCAAGATTGCTTCAGCCTTTACTACCATGTCTCTCTCAAACTCCATGGTAGTTGATTCATTGATAGCTTGTTGAGATTTTTTTATTGGAAGCTCACCCTTTGTAGTTTGATGTACATGATCTAACAACCATACTTGATCTTCCACCACTTTTGTTGATTCTACCGATACTTCAGCACTGTTGGATTTATGAATAGGAAAATCATGTAACATGAGGATTTCCTCAGTCTCCCATCTGTGAGGGTTAACTATCAATGCATAATTTCCCAAGCTTGTTTCAAATAGAAATACCTCCTTAAAATTATTTGTATCAATCCAGCTTGAAGCACCCTTCTATTCATAAAGCATATCTCTTTCAAGAGACCCTAGTACTGCATCCCTAATGGTAGGATCCCTTAACAACTCATGAGCAGAGAAACTTACTTTAACTTTCTTGATTTCTTCTACCACACACTCTCCTTTTTTTTTTGTAGTCATGGTAGAATAGTGGTCTTCAGAACCAACCGCAAATTTATCCTTGTTACCTTCAAAGCTTCTTCCTTTATTAGTGTCAGACTGTCCTCCATTTACAAAATACTAAGTAGGCACATGATGGAATGCTTGAACCTCTTTAGTTGTATACTTTTCTTCATCTAATGGGCCATTATCATTCTCTTCATTATTTCCAAAAGGTTGAACTCTAGATTCTTCACTATATATATACCATGTTTCAACACTCTTGTCTAGTTCTCTTTCTAGTCCATTTTCTTTACTTCTTGGAAATGGGGAATGATTCACCACCATAAATGATATGTCATAAGGATTAGATGGTACTATCTCTAGCCCACTCGAATTGTTGCTAGCATGTTGAACCTTCTGTTGGAAAATAGATGCAGTAGTCTAGAATTCTTGAAAGTCTGACTTAGAATGTTGATTAGTATTATGAAGCCTACACCATCCTGAAAGAGTTGTTTTTGCCAAATAGACTCCACTAGATTTCTCCTAATTGTTTGGCTGATCCAGAGAGGTTAAGGCTCCTCCATTATTCTGACATGGTGGTTTCCCTCCATAATCTTTATCAAGATGTTGTCCTCTATCAAATTTCTACCCCTAAGCCTGCATCATATCCCTGTTGTTTTGATCATAGTTGCATTGAATCCCCCTTTGGGCTGCTTGGGATTGACTATTATGGTGTCTTAGATAGGTGACTTCAGCATTCAACTTCTCAACTAGCTCTATGAGTGCATCCAACCTCTCCTTGTCTGCACTATTTGATGGAGGAACAACACCAACTGAATTCTACATATAAACATTATGGAGCCCATGGTTCAAGGGTTGATTAAATATCTTAGAGCTCTACAAATAACTAGGTATATTAGCTTGTTGATGATAGGATGTAGGTTGGTTCATCTTTGGATGGTAATTTGGCATGGGTGGAACTTGATAGGGATGACCTAGGTGTGAAACCAAGGGTGATTGAGGGACTAAACTCAACATAGGTATTTGGTTAGCTAACAGCAAGGATCCAGACAAGTGTTGTCTCAAATTTGTACTTAATTTAATAGCCACATCATAGGCTTCAAATAGGTTGTCAGGAGGGTTTGCTTTCCATTTGATGAAGGTAGATGTTAAAATATCCAAAGCCTCATAATAAACCTCCCTGGCAGAGGCATCGTCTACAACATAAGGGGCTTGTAGCCTAGCATAAGCCCTATGGAATCTATTATTGAAAGCCACTATTGGTTCATTTGCCTCCCTCCTGAGCCTGGTAAACCATAGAAGTAACTCATTAGCACTGATTGGGATCTAAAATTTCTATGAAAATGCAGTCTCTAGCTGAAGCCAAGTAGTGATAGACCCAGTAGGAAGATGGTTATACCAACAAAATTCCTCATCCCCAAGGGAATATGGGAAAGTCTACATGCAACATCCTCATGGTTAATTCTCCTATCCTTAAGGGTAGTTTTAAAAATCCTAATATGGTCCTCTGCAGTCCTTTGGGGATCATTAATGTGATAATTGGAGTAGAAAAGCTCAAGGTTCTTGGGCATAGGATTGTAATGGTTGAAAGATAAAGGAGATGGGTTATCAGCTAGGAAAGCCATTGGTGGAGGTAGTAATGGCTGATTTAGGACTAGCTATAGTTGTGGAATGAGGATGTCCTCATACTCAGATGAAGATGAACCTGATGAAGATGGGGTTGATGGAAATGATGGAAGTGGTTGGGTGGATGATGATTCTTTCCTTCTGCTAGTCCTTCTTGACCTAGTAGGGGCTTGCAATTCTTGAGATTCCTCTTCTCCTGGAGTAGATCTAGTTCTTCTTTTGAATATTTCATGAGAGATGGGGGACATAAATCAATCCAGCTTGCTTATTTAGGCCCTCCTTCTAGCGCCAATTTGTTGATGATATTTTTTGCACAACAACAACTCAGAAAAAATATGAAATCTTATCTCTCTTGAAAGGTAAATCTCTATCAGCAAGCCTCAAGAGATACCCTCAAGGTCTCTAACGTCGGGTCTTGACAATGCATAAATAACTCAGTGATAAATGTGAAAATGTTGGTAATCACAAAGGGACCTTACTACAAGCAAAGACTGAATCTTGAACTTATCAAATCTAACAATGTAATGATACTTCAGTCCTAAATCTAATCCAAATAATAAAGAAATAGAAAAAGGTTAGGGTTTCAAAGAGATATCTAAATTTAACTACTCCTAAGATTAACAATGCAAATGATGAAATACTTGAAATGGACCAATCCCTCATAAACTAATTCTTGCTTGACCAAGATAAATCTACAATCTCACAGAAATAGTGCAATCTTCTAGGGTATTAATATTTTCAGATCAAGAAAATTCATCTAAGACAACCCAATTGCAGTTGAAATGAATAAATCTCCATAATTGAACTAAGCACAATGAATATAAACGTCCAGGCTAACTTTGCAAAGCAACTAACAATCAGCTAGCTACAAAAAGTATGGACTAGGGATTGTTGCAAATACTTTATGCATCAAATCATGAACACCATTGAATCAGATCTAAATCTAAATCCAATAACCTTGAGCAATATGAAAGATAGAATCATAGGAACCATGCAAGATAAGTCAACACAAAAGAGATCACCAAAAAATCACAATGTCTTCAATTGTATTGAATCACCGAATTTCAGCAACAATTCCAATGTTATGTTGCAACACTTGCTCAAAAATTGACTAAATTATAACTCTGCTCTACTACCTAATTTTCTCTTGTAGCAAAATTATCTCTATCTGTGTACCTATTACAAATGAGGCAAAATGCCCAATTTATAGAAACCTCTGAAGCATGTCGTCCCATCTGGGTTATACAATAATAAAATAGCTAAAACAAGTTGGCCCAAGCAATGTTTACAATAAAAACGGCCATAAAGCAGGTCGGCCCAAGGAGAATTCAAAATAAAATAAATTGACATTAAATGCTTGAATTCAATCTAGGTCAGCTTGGGATCTTCACTGCAATTCAAACCAATGCACAAATTTGAATGCAGCCCTATATTAACTACTTCCTTCCATTCTCCTGAGTGCACCTCACCAAGTCGACCAAGGGGTGGAGTAACCAACACTTGAATTTGTTTCATAGATTAAACTTCATCTCTAGAACTTCTGTGATGACTCAGCAAAATTCAGCCTGCACTCAACAAAAAACCATCATCAATAATATCCATCATCAATAATATATTCAAAATTCAAATAAATCTAAGCAAAAATCAAAATCCCGCAAAAAATCATTAATGCAAAATTTCTACATAGTTTGGGATTTTCATCCCTCCGCAGAATCTAGGCCAGAAGGGATTTTCAGGAAAATTTGGACGAGGCAGATTCTTGCGAAAACAATCAATAGTCAATAAATTCTAAAAAATGTAGGAGTAATGGGAATTTTAGGAAAATCTAGGGGGAGCGGAAATTTGTGAAGCATGCAAAACCTCGAAATTCAAGAAAAACGTAGAGGACAGGAAAAACTAGGGAAATCCGACCAGACAGGAAAATCCCAAAACTGAGGGAAAACTCAGATTTTGATGTTTTCACATGATCATGCTCAAATTGATCAAAGATCACAAATTTGAGGACCCAGGCTCAAATGCAAAATCATTCATTGATGGATCTAGACTCAGAATTCACTCAGGGGCAATTCAATCGGTATTGGTGATGGCTCCAAAGTTGAAACCCTAAATTTTAACCATGAACACACAGAGCAAGCCACAAAATGCCAAACACATAGGAATTCAGACTCTAAGCAAGTCTAAAACACAAAAGCACAACTAGATCAAAATACCCCAACTCAAGAGAATGCAAACGATAAAGCACGAAGGCACAAAACTCCAAAAATCAACCAAGTTCAGAAACCCGAAGGCAAGACAGAAATTTGGGAGAATTCGGCCCAGGCAGAATTCCACGAAGACCCAAATTCTCTAAACTATAGTGTAAAACAGGTCGAGCTGGACCTTAAGCGGGATTCGGGAAAATCCGGATGGGGTGGAAAATCCCAAAACAGAGCCAAAACCCAAACTTCGTTTAAAGCTTAAGATTTTCAATATGCAACATGGGGGAAACACTTAGGCAAGTAAGATAAACATTTAAGCTCATGCCTAGGTAATGCAAATCCACAAAATCCATGGGCCAAAGCAACAAGAGTGAAAGCAAAAGAGGGTCCCTGCTTTCAACGTGGTGTGTGTACGAAAACTGCACAACAAACCTCTTAAGTTGAGTTGTTATTTCCTTAATCTCTTCTTTATTTCCTCGAATCTGACTCTCCTGAGTCTGTGTGATTAATGAATTTCTATTGGCATGTATTTTTGTGATAGCTGGGCCAAGGTGTAGGACCAAAGCTTAACTATTTCAAGGTTGGAAAAAAAATTCTAAGGAAATGTCCCATTCTAGAACGATGAAGAAAAATAATTAGAATTCATTATATGATTTAACAGAACTCCACTCATACTTGGGATAGGAAAGTTGTTCAAACCATTCCCACCATTTACAAACAATCCACTTTTGAGGTGTTTCATTTCTAGATTCACACTTATGGCTTCTACATAGGCTTTAGTTAGGGTAGTAGGAGGATATTCCCTTTGTTTTACAAACATCACATTCAATGAATCAATTTCCATTCAATAAATGGAAATGACGGAAAAATTATCTACTACGTAGGGTGCTTGCAACCTAGAATAATCCTTTTGGGATCTATCATTAAAAGTAATTATAGGTTCATCATCAAACCTTTTAATCTGAGAAAATTGATGATATAGCAAGGCAAGATCTACTAGCATTCTGAACCTAGATAAGAATTTCTTTTCCATATCTTGCCAAGTCCTAAAAGAATTATATGGTAGGTTGATATGCCATTGGTAAACTTCATCACTCAACATGTACAAAAATAACCTAAAAATAACATCTTTGTGTTGTATACTAGCTCCAAAGCATGTATCTTTGAAGATACTTATTTGTTCTTCCACATCTTTGTGAAGATAGTACTTCAAACATAATTTATCTAAATTCTTTGAAAGATCATTATACATAGTGAATTGAATGGGTGACTCTATGTTAAAGAAAGAAATCATTGTAGGAGGAGGTGGTATAACAATATTTGAATTTTGCAATATCGCATTTACAGGCCTTGACTCTTGGGTCCTAGATGGCGTACGACCACTAAGTTTGACTAATGTCACACAAAGATTGCTAGATTAGGACCTAGTAACTCTACAAGACTCTTGTTTCCTTCTTTTAAAACAAAGAAGACCCTCCTTCTAGTGCCACTTCTATTCATGTGGATGTTGTACACACACACACCAATAGTCAAATAAATTCTCAGAGTACCGCGAGAACCTACCTTTCTTGAAAGACTCCACCAGGAAACCTAAATCTAAGGAAAACTCAGCTTGATCCCAAGCTCGTTTATGTCAGGTATTGACACTCTAGGTTCACCGAGGGTTCATTGTGATTTTGTTGTTAAAAATGAGGGGTAAATGGTTGTTAAGAATTGGCTTGTATCCGGAAGATAGAAACATAATCTAAGTCTAATCATTCAAATGTTGCTTAATAACTTCATGAAATCAAAGAATTTACAATAATATTTCATGAATTCAAATAAATTTCATACATTCAAGTAGATTTAGCACTAAGCATTCAACAATTTCATGGAATTGAAATATTTATAATAAAACTTTCTATATTTATTATTTTTTTGGAAAATTTTCTAGAATATAAAGCATCTACTCTAAAATAAAGCATAAAAATTCATAAAAAGTAAAATTTCTCCTAGGTATTATCCACGTATGCCTCAAAAAATAAATAAACCAAAGCAAACCATTCTATACTTCACCAAATTGCTTTGCAACTAGGCATAGAATGATGCAAGAGTTTAAAGAAAGGGGGATCATTTGCCACTAAATAGTGTTAGTATGCACCCTTAAACAGCGCAATACACAATCTTATATAATGGGAATAAACAATCAGCTACATAATATTTTATATTGAAAAATAGCTTTGAATTTTGCTATGATATTAGTTAAAATCTAATGAAACATACAAGTTTTTAGTTTGGAAAGGAACAAAAAATAGGAAAAAGAATAAAACTTCAAAAAAAATTAATTCTTCAACATCCAAAATTTTTGAACTTAAATAAAATAAAACAACTAATGGTCATTTTATAGAAACAAGGCCCTAAAGAGTTCAAGCTTAATCCCATCAAAGAGAGTCAGAGAAACAAATCAAAATACAGGACATAGCAAGTGACAGTTGGAATCAGAACTTTCTAGGTGAAGTCAAAGATATTTTGACTTTTCTTTAGCAGCAACCTTCAAACTTTAGGCTCTAAGTCACAAGTACTTTGCACAGAAAATAAAACTATTGGAAATCTTCAAATCCTACAGGATTTATTGTCTTCACTAGGACCAGGAGTAAACATATAAAATTCATTTCAAAACTCTTCTCATGCACAAAACTTTCATTCTTCTGCTACCTGTCTTCCTATTCTTCTTCAATGGACTCCTAATCTGAGGACTCATCTTTGCCCCTTCTCTACTGATATTCCCAAAAATAAATCAACACTTGATGCATACTTTCTTTTGGAACACCTTGAATTACCTTCTAGTTGTATTTATGCCTAGAATATTCTTTTGATATTTGAATGATATTTTCATTTCTTCGCATTACTTTTGTACTATATTTTCTCATAGCATTTCTGCATCTTATGATATCATCTATGACCTCTATACTTAATGATTGAACAAGATCCTTATTCACCTTTTCAATCCATTCTTTGAAAGCTTTCACTTCCTTATCATCCTATCCTAACTTTTGAGGATGATAGCTTTGTTGAGCTAGCATTTCAATGAAACTCTCATCTTTTTCAATCAATTTCTTACACATCTCAGTGACCTTTTATAATCCAATTACACTATGATAAAGCATAATTTCCCAACTCAATTGTATCCTCCATTTCTCAAGAACTAGAACTTCTTGTTCTATGACTATCTGCTCATTTATCAATTACTAGACATCTATCTAAAGAAGAACCTTTAGCCTCTGCATCATTCTATTCTTGGTGAAATCACCATTCACCCTCAAGTCTTCAAGAGTTGTCATACCAACGGTATGCTTCTTTGCACTTTCCAATTGCGTCTCTTATTGACTCTTCACCTTGAATCACCAAGTATTCCATCCATTCTTCAAACATGCTTACCTTATGGAAAAGCGTTGTAATAGCATCTACTTGCTCCTTGAACATTAGCATTGGATTATGTGGCAATTCAGTCTATGACTAACCAGATTGGGCTAGTGACATGATGAAATTTTCTAGGCAAGCAATCTATTCCTTTAATTCTCTTTTATTTTTCTTATTCTTCTTCACTCAGGTGACAGTCATCTCTAAATTCACCTTCATCTCTTCTAAATATTTTCCCCATGATGAAAGTCCTACATCAATTTTCGTCACCCTATAATCCTTAGCTTTATTTCATGCCTCCTTTTTTCTCCTACTGGAGTAGCTATTTGAAGAGTTCTTCCTCCATCTGTGTTCCTTTTCTTAAAATGTATTGTCTTTTCTTTGGCTCTAGCTTTAGGGGTTTCTATTCCTTGCATTAAACTTCTGAAATCAGGAGGCACCAATTCCACCTCCAATGACAAAGCCAATTTCCTGACTAACTAGTTAGGTGCTTCTTCATTCTATCCTACCTCTTCAGTATTACCTTGCTCCTAATGATTTGCAAGTTCAAGAACTTCCTCTCTTGAAATTTCATCATTTCCCATCACAACCTCTAGAACTTTAACGTTCCATGTCCTTATCAACATGGACTCAAGATTACTTTGATCTATCACTGTCTCTTTTCCATTTCCTTGTCCTACCATATTTTCAGCATCATCCCTTGGAGAAGTCTTTTCCTATTGTCCTAAAACATTAGGATTCTTATCATTTCCTAGTTCATTACCTAAGTTTTGTGAGGACTCTATACCTTTTTTCTTATCCTAACTTTCTTCTAGTTCTTCAAAAGTCTGTGGTTGCTTAATAGTCTTTTTAGTTCTTCCTTGTAGAAGTTAATCTTCAATATTATGTTCATCAACTACATATTATTCATCAATAATAGGAATAGGGATCTTAACTGCAATTCCCCCTATTTATCTTACATTTGTTTCTTCATGGTTTCTCACCTCTTGAACAAGTGATCCTATTATAAAATCTCCTTTTTCTCTACTCCTAGGATATGATCATGTATCTGGCACTTCTTCCACCACTGGCTGCATTATTGGATCTCCTTCAGATCATTTTTCCTTAAACTATCTCATCTTAGTAGTCAATTTATGAAGTTTCCCCCTAACTTCTTCTTCATTTTGGTTAGGACCTTCCTCTTGAATTATAGGAGTCTCTCCCAAGGCTTGTCTCATTGTTGTCATATTAACTGAAGGTAGAAAAGTAAATATATCAGTTGCCTTATGTGATGTAGACCTTTTCTTAGCACATGTACCTGTGTTCTCATTCCCGCATCCTCATCAGTCAAATTTGGAGCTTTTGGATTTCTTGTGGAAGAAAATTCCAACTTTTACATGTCCATTACATTGGTTAGAGTGGCCACAGTTTCTTTGTGTTGGCTAGTTGGTTGTGACACCATTGAAATTCCTTGGCTTGAAGTATCGAGAGCTTCCTCCCCACTTTGCTTAGCTCCCTTGTTTCTAAAATTTTTCTTCTCTTTTTATCACTCCCACTACATTCACCAACTTTTTCTTTCTCTTAACATTACATAGATATGTGGGTTATATCCTAGCTTCCTTCAGTGTCTTGACATAACCATTAATCTAGTTTTGAGTATATGTCAATACCTGCTTAGAAATTTCTCCAGTGGTTACTACCTATTTCTTTGTATAATCTGGTTCTAGGATAGGTTCATCAAAAACTTTTTTTGAATCATAAACTTGATTCAACATCTCTCCATTATTAGTATCCAATTTTTTTGGAACATCATGATTTCTATGAGCCTTTATTGCTCCTAGTATCAACCTCTTGTATGACCTCTTCTTCACATCATGATCATCATCACAATTATGAAAAAAGTCTTCCAGATGATAAACATGAGCATACTTCTTGCTTATTTTCTTGAAGAGGCTCTCCACTGGATCATAGTTTTCCCTCCAAAGTGTAAAGAACTCTAACCCATAGCGTTTCAACTCTTCCTCACACATATCAATGCTTTTGGTTGTAATGCATTTATAATTCTCAATTTTTATAAGGAATTTAACATAAAATTTCTTACATGCCTATGAAAAAAGAGCATGAGATGACTGCACCTATCTAACAAGTTCCAATAACAACATTTTTTCTCTTAGGTACCTCGGTAGCATGAAGGGGTATTTTTTAAATCCTTCCACACTAATATAAGTGAAAGTAGGGAATTGAATATACCAACCACCAACAAACCATATAACACTCTATGCTTCCAAAGATAATCTCTTGGCCTTGTCCCCTTCCATCAATCTCACCAATTTCATAGAAAACACATCATTTTCCCTCTGGTAATGCTCCTAGTACTACCGAATAGTAATCTGCGTAAGTGAATATAAATCAAATTATTCCCTAGTTCTCTGCCGAGGGTACCAACTCTATTCAATCCTTGAATATTTTACCTTAGGGCATAGGAATAGATGACATATGAAGACATCGTGAACCATTAGGTGTTTGGGAATGTTAGTATCTATTTGAACATAGCTTGTCACTGATAAAATTTCCCTAATTCATCTACACAAGGCCTTCTATCATTTTCATTATAATCTCGAAGATCCAAGATTCAAATTTGCTAGCATCTTTGCATCCAACTATCTTGCTTAAAAGGGTTATTATGTATTTAACCTCATAAATAAATGATGACCTCAATAATTACTTCATCTACTTTTTGGAATTCTTCTGAAACCATGTTGAAATCATAAACTTTATGTTTTATTCTTCTGCATCCAAGTATGTTGTGGTAAGAACCTGTGTATCTAATGGATTCATTTGTCTTAACATAGGGAGACCAAATGTGTATACAATTCCCTCTATGGAGAGGTCTACATATACTCTTCCTTCTTTCTCAATAGCCCTCTTGTTTGGGTCATACCATCTCATGCATTCCAATACCAGCTCAGGGGTGTCCATTTCCAATGGGAACCCTCCTAAAAAATGAAGTCCACTTGCAACAATATTTTAGGTGCACTAAGAGGCACCTTCTTTCCAAGTCCTCATAGCAAATTCATACTCATTGAAGCCTCTTGGATGGGTATATGTACCCATCCAACCAACTTATATGAGTTGTGAAGCGGGGAATTTGAATTCCTCATTTATATTATTCCTTTTGGAAGTGCTCCTATTTAATCATATACTTTCAATAATTCATGAAATTTATTTACTCATGACATTTACAATCCACAATTAGGTTAAATTATTTAGAAATAATTAGTGGTTTAATGACCAAACCAAAGGTAATACTTTTTAACTTGACTCATGAATGCATAAAAGAATTAACAAAAATTAAGTTGCCAGAAGAGTACCTTGTTTTGCTAATAATACGATTGAATAGATGCAGGTTCAAACCTTGGTAGCCATGTTCTTCAGCATTATGAAACTTACCCTTCTTTGAGCACCACAATGTTGGTTTTAATTCTTTGATATCTTTACAAGTGAAATATTTTTTGTGAGGTAGTGTGTTATGTAAGAAACTGCATGCTTGAGGTGGTGCCAAGTATGTATGTTCTTTGCCACCTTCATTAATTTTTTTTACTATGCATTAACTACCCTCAATAAAGGTGCAATCATGGTGGATTAGGGTACAAATTATGATCTCCTTCATTCATGTGTAGGGGCCCACCTTTGAGAGGACAATGACATAGGTGGCCAATGTAGCATGCTTGTGTGTCACTTTAATTCTTATGGGGAAAATTTCCCTTAGTAGAAGCATCCAACTTGGATGCTAAATGGTTGACCATTAATGAGGTGTGAATCACCCAACATTAGACTTTGAAGAATTACCTAGTGTTGGGACTTTTACTTACTGGGTTTATAAGAACTAGGTGAAAAGGATACTTGGGACCAAGTGCAAGTGAAACCAATTTGGTTTGAAACAAAATTTATGCAAAAAATTTTGGTCTCCAGTTCTAAAGAAAAGAAAATCAAAGCTATCTAGGGAAAAGGGTCAATAGGTGAACACTCAAGACAATTTTACCTAGGTGAAAACTTATTGGGTGCGACAAATAGCTAGATAGAAAGTGAAACTTGCAGGAGATAAACTATCCTTAGAGAAACAACACCCGATACCCAAGACCTAGATATCCAATTGGAGAATAAGGCTAGGAAAAGATTTTACAAACACTCCACGTCGGATGAAACACAAACTTAAGTGAGGGTCAAGCAATCTGGATCAAGACATCAACATTTTACCATTTCCTCTGAAAGAAGCACACTAAAGCAAGTGAAAAGCAAAGGAAGGAAAGAAAAGCAACAAAAAAAAGGGGTCCACATTTTTCCAAAAGGAAAAATGGGGTGTGTTGTGACACCACACAAAAATTTCTTTGATCATTAACACCACCAATTTGGATGTGATTAGAATCAATGAGGTCTTGCACGATGTGTTTAAGATGCTTACAATGTTCTACATCATGTCCATTTTATAGGTGATAATGGGAAAATGCATTAGCATTAAATTTTGGTGGTAAGGGCTTTGTAGGATCAATGGTTTTAATGGGAGGTAAGGTAACTAGGTTTTTAACTAAAATTTGCAGCATGATGGAATGGAGGGCTCAGTGTATCAGGTAATGGGGTAAATTGTCTATTGTGCTCTCTAAATTGATATGGATTTGTTGTTTCTATGGCAGCCACTTGAGACTCAACATGTTGACTTGTTTGAGGTTGGTTTATCTGTAAATCCTCTTATTTTGTTTCTTGAATGGTTGGAAATTGTTAAGGGGAACAAACTTATATTTCTCATGGTGGTTAGAGGGTGTTTTAACTTTACGATGGCTAATTGAATTCTAATAGTCATGAAGAGTCATGCACAAATGTGTAAAGAAGGGAAATTTCATCATCCAAGGTTGTCTTGAATTTTGTTTTGTAAATTTTCAATGGAAATTCTTTGTATATTGACATTAGGAATCTTAATGTTGATTTTTGAGTAAAGTAATTTTTATCATGTTATAAAATCAGTGATCTTTTCATCATCCTTTCTTTTACACTTCATTAAATCAGCTAAGGTCATCTTGGGACTAATGTGCACTTGGAAATGGTTGAGGAAGGCATCAACAAGCCCATTGAATGAACTAATTAATTTATTCGATAAAGATAAAAACTATTTGAAGGTTGTGTCTTTCAAAGACCTAAGGAAATTTGTATCCAAGATCTTATCTTCAAAGATGAAGTCACTGCATAAAGCTCAACATCATCAACATGTGATTCAGTGTCATTATCTACTGCAGAAGTAGAATATATTGCAGCAGCATCATATTGCACATAAGTGTTGTGGATGAAGAAAACATTGAAAGATATCATAGTTTCATATGATGAACATATTCCTATCATGTGTGTCAATACAAGTACAATCAATATTTCAAATAATTTGGCCATGCATTCAAGAGCAAAACATATGTCAATTTGATATCACTTCTTGAGAGAGAAAGTTGCAAAGAATGAGGTGAAGTTGGAGTATGTGCCTACTAAGGATTGGTTTTCTGATATTTTCATAAAACCTCTTCCAAAAGATAATTTTGAGTATCTTTGAGAGAAGATAGGGGTTATTTCCCCTCCTTTCAACTAGATGTGTAGGTGTGTGCATCTTTCCCATAAGCATTTCAAGATATATCTCTTGGTCTTGTACTAATGATGAAGGTTACCTCTCAAGGGGAGTAGGTAGTAGTGGTTAATGGATGGTGCAATCAGTTGGAGCATATTATGTACTCTTGAGGGGGAGTATATAGAAAATAATGTGTAGAAGAATGAGTGGATTTGTAGGTGTTGCCTTTATATGTTGTCAAAGAGGAGAGCAAGAAAGTTGGATGATTTTATGGCCCTTTTTCATTGATTTCAAAGGGGGAGAAAGAGTTGAAGCGGTTGACAAACCATAGTGTAGAAGAGAATATGGTCTAAATACCATGGTGGGAGAGAGTATGGAGAAGTATTGTCTAAGGAACAAAGGAGGAGAGAAATCTAGAAGAGCAGGTGTTGTTGGTATTATAGGAGAAGAATTTTGAGATGAAGAGTAAAGAGTTGTCCCTATCAAGGGGAGTACTACTTATTGTAATATTGTTTTTGGTTTCTTTTTTTATTGGTGGTTTTTCAAAAAGCAGATGTTTCCATGAATGGAAGAGGGGGAGATTGTTGGAAGTTTGGAAGCTTAACTTGTTTGTGAGTTATTTGGGTGTTTTCATTCATGTCAACTCCTTGTATGAAGAGTATTAGAATTTTTTTGGTGTTGATGATAACAACCATTAGCACTGGAGTTGTAGAAGTTGTGAGAGTCTAGAGTTGTTGGTGTTATCATTGATGTCTTACTTCAGTATAGTTGTAGGGTTTGTTGCTCTAACTTGTGTTTGAGGAGATTTTTGAAGTGTTTTATATGCTAAATATTTTTTGAAGATATGTTAGTAATGTTGTTGATGAAGTTGGTTCACTTGGTTTTCAAGTGATTTTGAGAAAATTTGAATAAAAGAGATTTCAGTGTGACAGAGTGGTGTTCAGTGTTTTTCTCTACATTTTTCCATGGTTGAAGATATGCTTATTTGGTTTGAATGTGATGATAAAAGGTATTCAAAGGTGTCATCTAGAGTTGTAGGTTGTCCATATTTCTATATGGAAGATGTGTTTTTGATAGTATGCATGTCTGGTAAAATAGGGTGCCTGGAAGAAATGAGATTACTCCACATTTCTCTACAGTAAAGGTTATGGTGTTGTAGATCTAGGAATATGCTTATAATGTTTTTATATACCTTCCTTTGAAGTTAGGTGTTGATTTTTTCTATAAATTTGTCTAGTGTGTTGGATGTATGTGCCAGTATGTCTGGTTGCACAAAATGAAGGTGTTCTTGAGTCTCAGGTGGATACAGTAGTTGTGTCAAATATTTTGATGATGGTAGAATATTTTGAGATGTTGTATGAATAGTCTGGAATGTTTTTGTGTGGTCCATGAGATGTTTCTAGGCCTTAAGAAGTGTTTTTGGAATCGCTTGTTAGTGTTAGTGCAGGTTTGGCTGACCTGGCATGCTAGCGTTGATTGCAGATGATAACTGTTGATTAACGAAGTGTTAAGAAGCATGTTTGTGTAGATTTTGGTCTCAATTAAGTAATGGAATGGTTTGGCTTCATTTCTTTATATTATGGAAGTGTTTAGTTCTGACCTATTTAGTGTTACATGATTGAGCTATATACATTTCATTAAGGCCAACCTAATTGATATTGTTTTAGGTCACGAAGGGTATAAATGCAAGAATAATTGTTGTATGGATGAAGTGTGAAGTGTGTGTGATGAAAAATTGTGAAAGAGATCAAGTGTTTTGATCTAAGTTTGAGCCTTAATGCTTATGACTTTCTAATGCAGTGAGCAGAAGGTTTCTACATTTTAGCTTATTTGGTGAGTTATTTGTGCTTCGGTGCAATTGTACCTTCAGCATATGAGAGATGCATTGTTAGCAGTTCAAATTGGTAGTGATCCACCCCTTCTTATTTCTTTCTTCTGGATAGTGAGTCCTTTGGAAGTGAGCCACTAATAATGAGCCTTTCTCTATCATTATGGGCAGTGAGCCTTATTATATTTGGTATCGCAATTCATATATTAGTGAGCTAATCCTTAATGTGGTTTTTCCCTTTTTGATTTTTCCATGTAAATATAGTGTTCTTATGTATTTGATGTGTTGTAATTACTGCTTTACATGTTTACATTCTATTAATGCATGTTAAGGGTGGATAAGGGTTTAAGAACTAATGCAGATTTGAATGTTAATGAGGATTTCTAAAGTTTTAAAAGTATACAACTAATTCACCCCCACCCTCTTAGTTGCCATGTGCATCTAACATGGATATCATGCATGCAATGTCTTGTGGAAATATTTCAAGAAGATCACAAAGAATCACATGTTGTAGTAGTTAAAAGGATATTTAGATACTTTAAGGTCACTTTGGACTTTTGGTTTATAGTATCCTATGGATAATGATTTCTCCTTGAGTGCATATACGAATGCAGATTGGGTAGGAAATTGTATAGATGATAGAAGTACAAGTGGAGATGCTTTCTTTCATGGAAGTAGGTTGGTTTCTTGGTTGAGTTAGAAGCGGGAATAAGTGTCATTATCTAATGTAGAGACAAAATATATTGCAACAGTGTCATGCTATACACAAGTGTTATGGATGAAGCAGCTATTAAAGGATATCAAACTATCATATGATGAACCTATTTCTATCGTGTGTGATAATATAAGTGCTATCAATATTTCAAAGAACCTGGTAATGCATTCAAGAATAAAACATATCTCTATCTAATATAAATTTCTAAGAGAAAAATTTGCAAAGAATGAGGTGGAGTTGGGGTATGTGCATACAAAGGATCAAGTTATAGATATTTTTATAAAGGCTCTTCCTAAAGATACATTTGAGTATCTCTTATAGAAGTTATGGGTTATTTCCCCTCCTTCTTTCAACTAGATTCATAAGTTGGTGCATTTTTCAAACTAAGCATTTCAAGATAAATTCTTGGCTCTGGAATAATGTTGAAGGATACCTCTTAGGGGGAGTAGGTAGTGGTGTGTTTTTGGTTGGTGCAGTCAAGGGGATCATATATTGTGCCCCTAAGGGGGAGAGAACTAAAATATAAGAGCAATGAAGAATGAGAATTGCAGTGTGTGTAGTAGTGAGGATTGTATGGAGAAGAGTAGTGGAGAGAGAGTATTTCCTTGCTAGCATTGTCTAAGGAGAAGTGTGCAAGTGTTTTCAAAGGGAAAAATGTTTCCCTTTACCAATGATGTGAAAGGGGGAGAGTAATATTTGAATAACTCCTCAAGATAGGGGAGAGAATAGAAAGAGGTAGAGAGTAGTATCTGAAATACACAAAGAAAAGAAGTGTAAAATGTGAAGTGTACCCCAGTAAGGGGGAGTGCTACTTAATGCAGAGTTATTTTTGTTGTTGATGGTTTTTATAGAGCTAGTGTTGCCATCAATGATAAATTGGGATATTGTTTCAAGTATGTTGTTGGTGTTGTCATTGATGTCAATAGTATGGATATTGTTGGAAATTTTTGGTTTTGTAGATGGGGAGATTGTTGTTGTTGCAAATATTGTACATATGTTGTGTTGGTGTTGTTGATGCATCTAGTTTACTTGGTTTCCAAGTGCTTTTGAGAAAATTTGAATAAAAGAGTGTGCAATATGATAGAGGTTTGTTTCATGTTGTGTTCCACATTTCTTCATAGTTGAATATATGCTTGTGTGGTTTGGATATGATGATCAGAGGTGTTCAAAGGTTCCATATCCATAGTTTTAGGTTTTTTGTCGTATGACAATATAAGTTGTGTTTAACAGTGTGTCTTCATGTGAAGAAGGGTGTCTGGGAGAAATGAGATTGCTCTACATTTCTCCACATTATTATTTCCTATCTTGCGGATTTGGTCCAACATGATTATATTATTTATATTTATCTTCCCTTAGAGTTTCTAGTGTTGAGTTGCTCCACAAGTTTAGTTCTTATGTTGGAGTTCAATGGTAGTGCAACTTGATGCACAAGATGAAAGTAATCTTTGTTTTAGGTGGTTGTGATAGTGGTGTTGGATAATCTAATGATGTGGAATATTTTGGAAATGTTGTGGATCATTTCTATGTGGTCCATGTGGTGTTTCCAGACCTAGATAGGTATTTATGTGGTTGCTTGTTATTTAGTGCAAGTTTGGCTGACCTGGAATGCTAGCACTAATTACGGAGGTTGTTTGTTGTTTGTGGATGTGATGAGTAGTGTCTTGATATAGATTTGGGTCCTAGTTAACCCTTGATGTGGTCTACCTTCATTTCTTTCCACCACAGAAGTGTTTGGTGTTGACCTATTTTGGTGTTGCATGTTTAAGGTGCATACATTTCATTAAGGTAGACCTTAAAGATTTGTTTGAGGTCGTGGATAATATAAATGCAAGGTGATTTTCTGGTAGTATGTGTGTAGATAATGAATGATGTGAATGTGATAAAGTGTGGTGATGTAAGTGCGAGCTTAAATTCCTGTGACTTTGGATGTAGTGATCGGAAGGTGTCAACATTTTCAATGTGCTTGTTGATGGAGGAAATGAGTCAAAGGTTGTGGATGGCATATAGTTGCAGTGGTGGATTTTCAAATTGCTTTGATATAGTGAATCTCTCTATAACATTTTCTTCTATTCTTATTTCTTCTAGGCAATGAGCCTTCCTTCTTTTTTGGGTAGTGAGACCTTAGCAATGAACCTAATTTTATTTGTTGTTGTTATTTATATATATGTGTGAGCTAATCCTCACCATGGTTTTCCTTACATAGGGTTTTCCCCATAAATCTAGCGTTCTATTGTGTATGGTTGTGTTTGCATTGTTCTTTCACATGTTTACATTTTCTAATGACTAATGAGGGTTTAAATTTTGATAAGGGTTTGAAAATTTAATGATGGATTGAATGTTTTAACATAAAACTGATTCACCACCCCCTCTCTTAATTGTTTTTTGCATCGAACAAAGTGGATACAACACTCATGTTTGTTATTGGATTTTAATAGTGAAATTGTGGATTCTATATATCTTCTCAGGACATCATAGAAGACATATTGAACTAAACAATTCTTGTACCCATATGAAATAGAGTTCCATCATGAACACCCTTTGTGAGGACCAGATCTCTTCACACCATCTTACACCCTCCACTAGATAAATAAATTACATACCCACATCATTCAATTTTATTATAAATAAAAAATTTCATCACAAAACAATGATGGGTAACTGCACCAAAATGAGGGATAAAAAATATACCAAAAGGGTTTATTTTATAAAAATATGTATAAAATTTATAAAATGCATATAATCCATAAAAGCAAATGTGTTCTAACATGTACATTTTAAGAAAAATATGTAGATGATTTGTGAAATATGTATGATTCATAATACATATACATTATAACACATGTAATATGTTATATTATAATTCTTATAGAGTTATATAATTCATTAAAAAATGTTTTGTACACCACTATATCTATTATAATGCATAAAATATTTATGATGGTAAAAAACAAATTCACAAGATCCCACACTTTAGGATTAGATTTCCAAGTCTATACATTTGGAGCTCTAGTTTGGTTAATAAATTCATGTTTTCAACATAAAATAGAGTACTTGAAATTTTTTAACACACCCAGAGACTAGGAGGGGGGTGAATCAATCTACTCAAAAACTTAAGCTCTTTTGGACCTTCAAATTTTCAGCACAATATAACCTTCTTATTAAAACCCTTAAAAAAATATAGCAATTTAAACCCTCAGTATGATTAGAAATCCTCAACAATGAAAGATATAGCAATTATACTTCTAATTAGATCAAGAGAAAAGAAAGATAAATCAAAGAACATGCACATGCATAGGAGAACACCAAATTTACATGGAAAACCCAATGAGGGAAAAACCACTATGAGAGTTAACTCACAATATAAAGTCTCGCTGCCGAAAAGACTTGCAAGAAGGTTCACCGCCTTAGATAAAGATACAAGAGTTGCAATATTGAAGTACCAACCAATTCTAGGAGCAAGATATAGAAGAGCTGATGAGATTCACTATCTTAGAGTAGGATACAAATATTTAGATAAAGCTTACAATTATTGTCAACATAACACTCTACTAACTAAGGTGTTATAGCACATCTAATTCTTTCTTTCTTCTTCACAATGTAGCACTAGCTATGATAGATATTCAATAAATTCCACACACTTTCTTTTTTCGTACTTGTACACTTCTCCATCTTGTTGCATCCAAAATGATCTTGCATTTATATCCACCACAACTCTTCAAAACTTCAATTAGGTCAACCACGAAGAAGATAATCAATGGAATCAATAATTGGCCACCCAAAACATAATATGGTCCTATTCCAAAGATAGAGAGGACCAAAACAATCTTATTACATCTTCCAATGTGATCCAAAACAATTCACATGCTAGCGCACATCAATCTAAGTCGACATCAAGGAAACATGTAGATGAAACTTTGAAACGCATAACCAATTGGCTCAAGATCATACTTCTAATTGAATTTTCTCAAGGTGGTTATAACAAAGATAGTTCAAGACCCAAATCTAACTTAAAACATCTTCAATTGTTGGCACAAACCCCCAAACACACATCACAAGAAAAGGAACAAGCCCTATCAACTAGATATCTATAAATAACCTAGAAATCCAACTCAAGACACAATGCAACAAAAAAGAAGACAATCAACATCATGTGGATCACATGGGAATGTTACATGAACATATAATAATAGTTTTGTACCCTTTTTTCATATTTTCATGCCACTAGCAACCACTACAAACTAAACAAGAATAGAATACTCCATTCAGGAGGATAAAACTCATAACTAGAATATATAACATTAACATATCAGCTTGCAGACCACTTCATCACATGAAATTGGAACTGATACACAACACAAATAATAAGATCACATTCACCAAGCCGTAGGAGTAGAGAAATCAATGCAAATAAATATGGAGCATTTCTTAGACCAGTTTGGACAACCAACAACACTGTCAACCTTCTATTATTCACATAACTCTCCTCGAAAACATAGGTGACTTGAAAAGATAGGGTGGTGGGTGGAAATTTCCACAAAGCACTAACATTAAAACCCAAAATACAATACCAAAACTTCAATATCGGAGGAATGTGGAGCATTCTCCCAGAAAAACTTCAATGTAGCTTCCTAAACCAAAAGCACTTAAGTACCATGCAAAGGCCAAATATTTCTTTCAGCAACACATACTTCATCAGGAACCTTAGGAGGGAGAAAAATACATATTGTAGACCTTCAATAATATCTCTTGATTATCAGTCATTCTTTTAATCCTCATCTAAATATATCATTATAAAAACACCTATGTTGTCAGCAATAGTACACTATACAATTTTTAGATTGGCATGGAACAAGGCATGAAATCCAACTATGAACTTCTACAACTCTTCTTTAGATAATGCATTATGTCCAAATTTAGCAACTCTTCTCTAGATAAGGCATGGCATCTATCCATGAACTTTAGCAACTCTTCTTTAGATAAGGCATGGCATCCAACTTCAACAACTCTTCTCTAGATAAGGCATGACATCCAACCATGAACTTTAGCAACCATCAAATAAGGCATGACATCTAATGAAAACCAAAAATCAATAATCTCCTCAAGTGTTGACATCAATGACAACCATTTCCAACAATATCCCCCTTTGGCATTGATGGAAACACACACTTCTCACTCTCCTCCTTTGACATCAAGGACAAAGGGCCATAAAATAATAGGAAATTCTTTGAATTTAGGGACAAAGAGAAAATATATTCAAATGAAGTAGTAACACATTCTCCTCTTTTGACCAATAGTACTTTTGCATAATAGCATCAAAACACTCCCTTACTACCAGCTCCTCTTTAGTGGTAGCACACATCAATCTAGGAGAAAAGGATATGGCATGAGTTTATCCACCTAGACAAATGCACCATATATGCATCTAATTAAAACAAGGGGAAATCACCCCTAACTTCTGCCAGAGATACTCAAAAGTATCCTTTGAAAGTGCCTTAGTGAAAATGTCTACAATCTAGTCCTTGGTAGGAACATACTCCATTCTGACTTCATGTTCTACAACTTTCTCTCTCAAAAAGTGATACCGGATAGAGATGTGTGTATTCCTTGGATGCATTACCAAATTCTTAGAAATATTGATTGCATTGTTATTATCACACAATATAAGAATAGGTTCATCATAAACCACCTTCACATCCTTCAAAGTCTACTTCATCTAAAGCACCTAAGTGTAGAAAGATGTTGCACCAATGTATTCAACTTCTATTATGGATAAAAATATTGAGTCTTTCTTTTTACTGAACCATGAGACCAATATATCTCCCAAAAATAATGTGCTTCCACTTTTGCTTCTCTAGTTGTCCACACAACCTAACCAATCAACATCTTTCTCAAAGGAAAATTTTGATCTTTTAATACCACAGGCCATAATCTAGAGTTCCCTTCAAATATCTAAATATTGTTTTCATAACTTTCTCATGAGATTAATTAGGATTGGCTTGAAATCTAGCAACCAAACATCAATATTTGAAACATACTAAGACATGCAAAAATTTCCATAACTAAACTTATATATACACCAACCAGCACAAGTACCAAACATATATTTCGTAGAGAAGATAGTCATCTAGAACCATACGACTTTTCAAATTATAATTACGGACTCCCATAGCATAGTTGAAAATATCCATAAGATTGTATGGACATGACATTCTTACCTAAGGAATGTAGAACATTCCATCAAGCCTTCATCTTCACTTCACTCTACCAGAGCATGGGACAAAGCTCTATTACTTGCATCTTTTACTTCAAAAGGTGTAAATACTTGAGACTTTAAATATATAAAACCTTCACATTTTGACCAAATTGTATTTCAGTCCACAAGACAAAACCCTTTTCTTTGAAGAGATGCAAACTATGACTTTTCCCAACTGTGAATATCTGGGTATACTTCTTTAGCTTTCTAAAAGTTATCTTTATTTGTGGTACACCAAACTAGAATGATATCAATCAAGATAAATGTACCAACCTCCATAGACCTTCTACTCTCATCAAAAAATTTAACAATGGTTTATTTAGCACAACAAATCTGCTCACTAACTGATCTAATTTACTTCTTTCACGTTGAAATCTTCAACACCTTTTCTTTTCAAGGGGAAAAAAGATTCTTCAAGTGAAATCTCTCCCTGAGATAATGCTTTATCTCAATTTATCTTAGAATCTTGTGTAGAGTACATAAGTGTAGAATCATCCTTCTTCTCGTGGTCTTCCTTCCAAATCTTTCCATTTCCCTTCTTTTATTGATTCTAAATAGGTGGCTTCATAAAACCACTTTTCTAATTATTTTCCTTATGTCCCACATTATTGCATTTGTAGCACACAATCTTGTGTTCTAGAACATAGTTGTTCCTCTTCACCTTAGATCTGTACTCATCCACCTTGTGACCATAATTGTTGCAAGCATAGAAATATCCATGAAATAAGATAGTATTTTTTCTCTAAGGCATAAATTACCTTCCTCCCATGTTATCATTTATTATTTGTATAATTTTACAATCAACATCCTTATGTCTAAATTATTACAATAAAAGCAGTAACCTCAAAATGATTGATTGAACTTGGTAGGAGTGTGTTGTCTTCCAGATGGAGGACTTCTAGATCCCTTTTGCGTCCAGTAATTATTGGATCCACCTTATTTCTTGCAATTTTGAATAGTCTTTGCATCTCTAGGTCCATTCTTATTAGGATATTCAATGCAAGATTTCTCCCCCTTTGTCTCAAGATTTTCATTTGATTTGGAGCTATCAAGATCAGAATTTTCTTCTTTGAAAATTTGTTCTTTTTTTATCTTTTCTAACTCATGTTTCAGAGTGACAATATCCTCTTCAAGTTTTAAGCATTCAGTAGCCTTGTTATTGAGCTTGGCATTCAAGCAATCTTCAATCATCTTTCCTTCTTCAACTTTTACTTATAAATTAGAGATCTTACCTTTTTCCCTTTTTAATTTGTCAATTTCTTCCTTTGGCCCTTCAAGAAAACTCTCATATTTTTTATTAGTGTCTTTGCTTCATTCAAGTTATTTAGAGAAAACTAAAGTTTTCCTTCAAAACCTATATCCCAATCATCTGAATTGAAGTCCCAATGTTTAGGTTCCATTTATTATATATTTGAATCAGAAGAGAACATGTCTTCATAACTCAAGGAGTCAGACTCCTTATATTTCACAATGTTACACTTTCTGTCAACAATATTGAATAACATAAAGAGTGTTTCATCATTTGAATCATTCCCCTCATCTTCAAATGAACTGTTGTTTTCTTTGGAATAAAGACCATTTTTAACCTTATCTCTTTTATTGTTATTGTTTGATTTTTTATAAGGACATTTAGATGCAAAATTACCTATTCTTCCATAATTGAAACATTTGAAAGGTAACTTACCTTTTTACTTTATAGTGCTTTTCTTCAATCTTCTTACAAATTTAGCTTCAACTTCATCAAGGTCATCATTTTGATCAGAAACTTCATCTTCAATATTTTTATTGGCTTTGAATGCAGCTTCCCTTTTTGGAACATCTTGATCAAACTCTCTCATTTCAAAGGCAGTAAGAGCACCAAACATTTCAGCAACAAAGTATTGATCTAAGTCTTTATACTCCTCAATGGTAGACACCTTATGATTATAATTTTTAGGGAGAGATCTCAAAATCTTCCTCACAATCTCACTTTATCTCACTTCTCCACCAAGACCACTGATTCTAGAGACAAATTCTTGTACCCAAAGCATGTAACTTGCATTTTTTTCATCTCTTTCATCTTTAGAGTCTCAAATCTACTTTTAAATATATGCATCTTATGTTGCTTCACTTTTATATCACCTTTATAGATACCAAGATTTTCCCATACTTCCTTAGTAGATCTGAAATTCATCACCTTGAAAAGATTTGAATCTATCGATACACATAAGAGAGCATTTTTAGCTTTGGAATTGCATTCATATAATCTAATTTCAGCAAGATTTGTTGGAGTGGAACGAGCAGTATACCCATCTTTGATTGATTTCCATACACCAAACCCTAGGGAGTTTAGGTGTCCTTCCATTCTCAATCTCTAGAAAGCATAATTAGTACCATAAAACCTAGAACCCTTATATGAACCATCATGTGCCATCACATATCTTTACCTCAAGCTATTAGGCTTCTTTAGAGGAACTTGGATCTCATACCAATTTTTGAACACACCTAGAGACTAAGAGGGGAGGGTGAATCAATCAACTCAAAAAATTAAGCTCTTTTGGACCTTGAAACTTTTAGCACAATACAACCTTCTTATTAAAACCCTTAAACATATATAGTAGTTTAAACCCTTAGTATGATCAACAATCCTTAGCAATAAAAGATATAGCAGTTCTACTTCTAATCATATCGATAGAAAAGAAAGATAAATCAAAGAACACACATGCATAGGATAACACCAAATTTATGTGCAAAACCCAATGAGGGAAAATCCACAGTGAGAGTTAACTTGCAATATAAAGGCTCACTACAAAAAATTCTTGCAAGAATGCTCATTGCCTTAGAGCAAGATACAAAGGACTTACAAGACTGAAGTACCAACCAACTCCAAGAGAAAGATATAGAAGACCTTATGAGATTCACTATCTTAGAGTAGGATACAAATATTTAGATAAAGATTACAATGCTTGTCAACATAAAACTTTGTTGACTGAGGCGTTATTGCACATTTGATTTTATCTTTCTTCTTCATAATGTAGCACTAATCTAATAGATATTCAATACATTCCACACACTTTCTTTTTTGCACTTGTATACTTCTCCATCTTGTTACTATTACCTAATTGTGTTTTTAGTCCAATCAAGTAGGGTTGGAACCGTATTGAAGATTTAAGAGTGAAAGGTATGTTAAATAGGTGTAGGACAATTGATAGGGGGGGTGAATCAGTTGTTACACAAATTCAAACTTAAAACTTTATCACTTATCAAATCTTCAACCACACTATTTTGTTATTAAATATGAGCATAAAACATAGATAACAAAAAGTAAATCAACACAATGAACACCAAATTTTTTACGTGGAAAACCTAATAAGGGAAAAACCACAGTGAGGGTTAACTCACAATATAAATATTATAAACTAAATACAAAGGCTCACTGCCAAAAGATAACTCACATTCCAAGTACAAAGGCTCACTTCCTACAAAGGACTCATTGTCCAAGTACAAAGGTTCACTACCTACAAAGCACTCATTGTCAATAGGGAGGCTCACTACCTACAGATACAAAAGAGAAAAAAAGATCCACCATAATAATTAAAGCACATTCGTAGGATTACAGAAACCTTCAGTTCACTACCTTTAGCACATTGAAAAACTACTCTCACAACTCACTCACGCACACTTCTACTCTTATAATTTGTGGCACACTTTCGTCACTCTGCATCACAATGGCATACAATTCTTCACAACTGGCCTTTCTTTTATACCATTCTCAACCTTAGAAACATTTACCAAGGTCATCCATAGTACATCATTTCATAAATTCAAAATAGGTCGACAACTCTAAATTCCCGTGGTGGAAAGGAATAAGAGTGGACCAATAAAACATAAAAAAATAATATTTTTGAATCTTCTACATGCCTCCTCAATTAAGTTTTATTCTTCGAATGAAGTGTAAACACTAGGTCGACCAAACCTAATGAAAACACAAATTATCAATGATGCACATGCTTCCCAACAAGAAGATGACATGTGGATGACACAACATGCTTCATTATGCACAAGAATACATCTCAAAATCTTCCAAATACATCCACAGGAAAAACAACAAGCTTCAAACACTGAACTCTTTTCACCAGACAATATAGGTTGTGCAGACACACACAAAAACACTAAAACATGATCTTCGGATCACCAAACTCCAAACCTCTTCACCAGAGCATAGGAAAGGCCTTCACAAGACATCTCCCAATTTTTCTCGATCAAAAACAAAACAGTGGAGAAATGTGGAGCAAACATATTTCTCCCAGTCCACAGAACACTGGCATTGTCAATAGAACACATATACTAGTGGACACAACTTCTACGTACCATCTCACCAGAAACTAAAACTCAGACTATATCATCATCAGATCATCATCAAAACACCTTCATATCCACATAGGCATAGGATAAACATAGGAGAAATGTGGAGCACATACTGGAGCGCACACTAAACACTTCCAACACTCTAACTTCTTTTCTTCATTAATTTTCTCAAAATCACTTGGAAACTCATCAAACCAACATATCTACAATTCCATAAAGATAGCTCCATGTACTCACATCATCTCAACAACATCTGAGCCATACATGTACAATCTGAAACATATTGAACAATGTTGACATCAATGACAACATTAATGACAACACCACCAAACTAGCTCATATCTGCAACAATCTCCCCTTTTTTCATCGATGGAAACACATAACCTTCTCTCCCCCTTTGAAATCAATGGAAAAGAACAACTACTCTGATTACTCCCCCTTAGGAGTACACTCATACTGCAACAATCAAAATCTTTTCTACTCCCCCTGGGGAGTAGACCCATCAATCAGTCCAAGTAAATGAAGAATCTATGAACTCACGGGACTAATGCACCTTCATGTGCACCTAGTTAGGAGGGCCAATGACCCCCAACCTCTGTCTAAGATGCTTGAAAGTATCTTTCGGAAGATCCTTAGTAAATATGTCTACAATCTATTCCTTTTTAGTCACATACTCCAATCTAACCTTATTCTCCAACACTTTCTCTCTCAGAAAATGATACTTGATAGATATATGCTTCGTTCTTGAATACATAACTGGATTCTTTGAAATTTTTATTGCACTTGTATTATCATAGAAAATAGAAATAGGCTCATCGCATACTACACTAATGTCTTTCAGAGTTTGCTTCATCCACATAACTTGTGTATAGTAGGATGTTGTAGCAATATATTCAGCCTCTGTAGTGGATAAAGAAACTAAGTCTTGCTTTTTACTCAACCATGAAACTAGCCTTTCACCAAGAAAGAAAGCACCACCACTAGTACTCTTTTGGTCATCTACACATCTGGCCCAATCAACATTTGTATAAGCACTCAGGGTGAAATCATTACTCTTAGGATACCATAGTCCATAATTCATTGTGCCTTTAAGATATCTAAATATTCTTTTTATAGCCATAAGATGTGCTTCTCTAGGATCTACTTGAAATCTAGCAACTAAACACATTGCATGCATAATATCTAGTCTGGTAGCAGTAAGGTACAGTAGTCCACCAATCATGGATTTGTATTTACTCTAATCAGTCTTAGTTGATTCATCATTCTTTCTCAGTTTACATCCAGTTACCATAGGAGCACAAACCGATTTAGAATCCTCCATCCCAAAAAAAATCAACTCTTTTACATACTTAGATTGTGAAATGAATATCCCTTTGTCAGTTTGATTCACTTGTAGGCCAAGAAATAAATTTAATTCACCAATCATAGACATCTCAAATTCTTTCTGCATTTCTTTAGCAAACTTTTTACACATGCCTTCATTTCCTCCAAAAATTATATCAACATAAACTACTACAATCAACATCTTATTACCTTGCAATTTGAAGTAGAGGTTGTCAGCAAAACCTTTGTTAAATCCTTTCTTTGTCAGATATTTGTCCAGTCTTGAATACCAAGCTCTAGGAGCTTGCTTCAATCCATACAACACCTTTTTCAGCTTACAAACCATCTTTGGTTTGTCAAACAGCTAAAATCCTTTAGGTTGCCCCATGTACACTTCTTCCTCCAACTCACCATTCAAAAAAGTTGACTTAACATCCATTTGATATACCTTGAAGTCCTTGTGTGCAGAAAATGCCAAAAAAAAATTGATAGCTTCCATTCTGGCCACAGGAGAAAATGTTTCCTCAAAATCTATTCCTTCAACTTGTGAATATCCTTTGCATACCAATGTTGCTTTATTCTTCACTACATTTTCATTTATCTTATTTCAAAACACCCATTTTGAACCAATCACATTCTTGTTCATAGGCCTAGGGACTATTTCCCATGTCTAATTCTTCTCTATCTGCTACAATTCCTCTTTCATATCTCTCATCCAACTTTCATCTTCACATGCTTCTCTATCTCCTACAATTCCTCTTTCATAGCTCTCATCCAACTTTCATCTTTCATAGCTTATTTCAGTTCTATTTTAGAGAATAAACATAAATTTACCTCAGCTTTAACTTTGCTTCTTGTCTTCACACCTTCACTCTTTTCTCCAATTATCTAATCTTCCAGATGATTCTTATGTACATATTTAGGGGTCCTAGCAATAAGTTTCAGTCCATTCTCTTCTTCTTCTACTTGTTCTTCTTCTTTTTCTTCTTCTTCTTCCTCCTTATTTTCTTCAGGTATATGTCCGTAGATAGGATCATCAAGTTCAACTTCACTTATCCCAATAGGTCTACATATGTCTTCATCAACTTTCACATTAGCACTTTCAATAATCTTCCTTAATCTTTTGTTAAAGCATGTGTATGCCTTGCTAGTGGTAGAGTATCCAAGAAATATTCCTTCATCACATCTAGCATCAAACTTTCCAATATTTTCATCATCTCTTTTAATATAGCATCTGCTTCCAAATACCTTGAAATATTTCACAGTAGGAGTCTTACCAATCCATAACTCAAAAGGTGTCTTTGTGTTATTGTGTCTAATCTAAACTCTATTAAGAACATAAACAGTAGTATGTATCTCTTCTCTCCAATATACATCCAATACATTAGATTCTTTCATCATAGTTCTAGCAGCTTCCTGTACTGTTATGTTTTTCCTTTCAACTACTCCATTTTGCTAAGGGGTTCTCAAGGAAGAATGCCATCTTTTTATGCCATGGTTCTCACAGAATGCATTAAATTCACTAGAAGTGAATTCACCACCTCTATCTGATCTTAAAAATTGTATTTTCATATTTACTTCATTCTCCACTCTTTCTTTGAATACCTTAAACCTATCCAAAGCCTAATTCTTTTCTCTAAGAAAAGCAACCCATGTCATTCGAGTGTAATCATCAATAAGCAACACGAAATACCTATCACCACTCAGGCTTCTAGTCTTAGTCGAACCACAAAGATCAGTATGTACCAACTCTAGCATACCAGTAGTAGAATATTCTTTTCCTTTAAAGCTACATCTTGTTTGCTTCCCCAGTTGATAACTTTTGAAGATAGTATTAGCAGGTCTTTTGAATCTAGGTAGTCCTTGAACTATCTCCTTCTTACTAATCTTGACCATGTTATCAAAATTCACATGTCCCATTCTCTGGTGCCATAACCAACTTTCATTGATCTAAGATACAAGACAATGACCATCAACTCCTTTTAACTGAGAGATGTTTCCATGAGTTCTTCTTCCAACAACAATCATATCTCCATTTCTGGATCCTTTTCTGATTTCATAGGTATTGTTCTGAAACACAAGATTAAAGCCATTGCTACACATTTGACCAACACTCAAAATCTTATGCCTCAAACCCTTCACCTAATATACATCATCATTCCTATGCACTCTATCAAAACTAATTGAACCTTTACCACAAATACTAGCTCCTGAATCATCACCGAACATGACTAAACCACAATCATATTTTTCAAGTTTAGTGAACTTATTCATATCTTTAGTCATGTGATTTGAACATCCATTGTCAATTACCCAGTATTCTTCATCCTATATTGCATGAAATGTGGTAACTAGAGTACCTTCCATCCTATTCTTCTTAACTTCCAGAGGTTTCTTACTTACACATTTTCCAGAGTTAGTGGATATAGATTTATTTTCCAAAGCTAAGAATAAGCATTCACTATCATGAACCTCATTTTCAGATTCATCATCAGAAATACCCACCTCTTCCTTAACATAATACAAGTTCTTATACTTCTTATCCTTCCTATCCTTCTTATCCTTCCTATCCTTATCCTTATAATCCTTGTTCTTTTTATGTGCAACCCTATTCAGACATCTTGAAGAATAATGATCAATATTACCACAACTAAATTATTTAAAGGGAAACATACCTTTATACTTTTTGGTACCTTTCTTCAACTTCCTGGTGAATTTAGCTTCCAACTCATCAACATCATCACTATCTGGTTCCTCCTCAATCTTCATTTCCTTAAAAAAAATTCTATCTTGTCATCTTTCCATAACTTTCTCAATTCAAATGCTTGTAGGGTTTTGAACAAGTGTTCCAAGGTGTACTTCTTAGGGTCATACATTTCTTCAATCATTGAGTTCTTATCATTGTAGCAATCTAGTAGGGTGATTAGGAACTTCTCTATTGTTTCTTCATCTACTAGCTTTCCTCCTTGATTTCTAACCTCATTTGCAATTTGTTCAACCCTATGAAAGAAACTTGTAAATTCTTAACCATCTTCCATTTTTAGGTTCACAAATCTACACTTTTCCACCAGTCTCTTTGTCAATTTCACTTTTTCATTCCCTTCATACATGTCTTCTAGCTTCTTCTAGACTTCATATGCAGTATCTAAGGAATTAACCTTGATTCACTCATTTTTAAATAAACCATTGCAAATCACATACTTCGCCCTCTCATTTTCTTCATAAGAAGAGATCTCATCTGCAATATTAACACCACTAGACAAAGGTGTATACTTTTCTCCACAACATTCCAAGTCTTGAAACCAAGATAGATAATATATCCTCTCCTCTGTCCCTTCCAATCTTTGTAGTCAGTTCCATCAAAAATAGGGATTGACAACTTGTGCGCCATCGGATCTTCCTTAAGCGATTAAGCTCAACAACACGAAACCACAGGCTCTGATACCAATTGTTAAACAGGTGTAGGATGACTGAGAAGGGGGGGTGAATCATTTCACACAAATTCAAACTAAAACTTTATTACTTATTAAATCTTCAACCACACTATTTTGTTATTAAATATGAGCATGAAACATAGATAACAGAAAGTAAATCAACACAATGAACACCAGATTTTTTACATGGAAAACCCAATAAGGGAAAAACCATGGTGATGTTTAACTCACAATATAAAGATTATAAACTAAATACAAAGGCTCATTTCCAAGGGATCACTACCCAAAAGAGGACTCACTATCCAAGTGCAAAGGCTCACTACCTACAAAGGACTCATTGTCCAAGTACAAAGGCTTGTTGCCTACAAAGGACTCATTGTCCAATAGGGAGGCTCACTTCCTATAGATAAAAAAGAGAAAAAAAGATCCACCACAACAACTAAATTACACTCATAGGATTAAAGAAACCTTTAGTTCACTTCCTTCAGCGCACTAAAAAATTTCTCTCACAACTCTCACACACACTTTTTCTCTTATGATTTGTGGCACACTTTTGTCACTTTGCATCACACTAGTATACAATTCTTCATAACTCACCTTTCTTTTATACCATTCTCAACCTTAGAAACATTTACCAAGGTCAGCCACAATACATTGTTTCATAAATTCAAAATAGGTCAGAAACTCTAAATTCTCGTGATGGAAATGAATAAGAGTGGACCAATAAAAACATAAAAATAATATTTTTGAATCTTCTACACGCTTCCTCAATTAAGTTTTATTCTTTGAATGAAGTGTAAACACTAGGTCAGCCAAACCTAATGAAAACACAAATTATCAATGATGCACATGCTTCCCAACAAGAAGATGACACATGGATGACACAACATGCTTCATTATGCATGAGAATACATCTCAGAATCTTCCAGATACATCTGCAGCAAAAACAACAAGCTTCAAACACTGAACTCTTTTCACCAGATAATTTGGGTTGTGCAGACACACACAGAAACACTAAAACACAATTTTTGGATCACCAAACTCCAAACCTCTTCGCCAGAGCATAGGAAAGGCCTTCACAAGACATCTCCCAAATTCACACGATCTGAAACAAAACAGTGGAGAAATGTAGAGCAAACATATTTCTCCCAGCCCATAGAACACTGACACTATCAAGAGAACACATATACCGGTGGACACAAATTCTACGTACCATCTCACTAGAAACTAAAACTTAGACTATATCATCATCAAATCATCATCAACACACCTTTAGATCTGCACAGGCATAGGATCAACACAAGAGAAATGCAGAGCACATATCGGAGCACACACTGAACACTTCCAACACTCTAACTTATTTTCTTTGTTAATTTTCTCAAAAGCACTTGGAAACTCATCAAACCAACATATATGCATTTCCATAAAGATAGCTCCATGTACTCATGGCATCTCAACAGCATCTCAAGCATACATGTACAATCTACAACATACTAGACAGTGTTGACATCAATGAAAACATTAATGACAACACCACCAAACTAGCTCATATCTGCAACAAGGTACACAAAAATAAAATTTTGCTACATTTTCATTATTGTACACAAAGATGCCATAAAATTAAGTATTTCAGTTTTCATTATGTAATTGTTTATAGAAAGAGAGAATATTACACAAAATTTGCATAAAATAGTTATCTTTTATTAATTTTACAAAAGTATGCTGACAAGTTCCGACACAAGCCATGGAAATGACTCAAATGATGCAACAAAAAAGAAAAAGGAAAAGGGATCCATCATTGTTTGAATGGTGAACACATGAAAGGGAAAGGGAAGCATCATTGTTTGAATGGCAAACCCTAGTGTTGATTTGTTGCATCTTCACCTCCCTTCATTGGTAAGCTCTATAAATTCATGAAAGAAATATAGGAGATGATGTTAGAGCTTGAGATTCCAATTCTCCTCATGTGTAATATCAACAGATATACAACCTATTTTTATGAAGCATTAAATTAGTTGAGCAGTTATCACATGTATCCAAGAAAAGTGGAGGATCATCAATCATCATAAGGCTTTTAGCTTCATTTTTTTATTAACTTGTTCGTTCACTATGCAAGTATAGGTACATTCTCCATTGCAGGATTACTTTGTTCAACATCATAGTATGTGGATAAAATGTGGCTCCCACAAATTTTTGAGCCTAGCATACTATCCTCTTAGTTACAAAAGAGGAATAAAGTGAAAATTTCATAAATTAAAATGGGTACAAGTCATACAAGTCACCTAAATGCCAAAGAAAGGCATTAACCATAACAATCAAGGTGACAAAATTCATAGTACAATGTTGCAAGTCACTTTGATATGATGGGGCAACAAGTCACTTTGATTTAATGGAATAGTAGGATGCAATCACATATCATAGGGTTTTAAAGAATGCAACAGTGCTAGGTTTTTCATTATGACAATGCTCAAATGTTGAATTAGGTCAAACCTTAAAAAGTCATGTGATAGTTCAATGAAGACAATCTTTAGGAAAAATCACAAAGAAAATCTAAATGTTAGTAACCTTGTAGAAATGAGAATACTGACCTTATTAAGGCAAGGGTTAGTCAAGGTGACTAATAGCATGACAAAGGAAGTAGATTTTAAAGATATTTTCTAAGACCATGAGCTTAATCAGTTAAGGACAATCAAGCAAAATGTATGAAAACTCAATGACAAACAATGCTTGACAACCTTGTTTCATGGTCTATCTCAATGAATAAGTCCACGATAGTCATCAATGAGGAAATCAAGTAGGATTTTCCTTACATACTAAAGGAAAGTCAAAATGAAAGTAACAATTTAAAGGAGAACATGCAAGATATTAGACAAAAAGAGACAGCCACTTATACACAATAGTAGCTAAAAGAGTGGGTGGATATTTCATGGGGCATTATAGTATATGTAGTGTTCATTGCAAATGCAGTAGGCTAACTATTCTTGAAATATACTGGAGACACAAATATGGAATGTTGGATCATTTTATCACATACAATTGCATGGTTAATAATGGAAGTGTTTTTGCATTACTAGTTTTTGTGAGGAAATATTGTATACAATTACCACTTACATGGTATGAGTTTTCAGATTGTAAAAGCATTTTCCAAGTATGATATTAAGTTATGTTTTGGTTGCAATTGCACATCAAAAAACTATGATATCTATCTTGAGGATTATAAAGTTTGGGATAAATCATATGTTCTACATTTTTGTCACAAATTTTGTTCCATCTACATAGATTCTTGGCTAATGATGTGATAGGCATTTTTTCTTGAATGCAAATGTGATGCAAGGTTATTGTGGAAACACATGTGCATTGAGAGGAGAACCCAAAAGGTTTTATAGCTAGTCTATGAACAAACTACTATATGCATAATAGAGTGCTTGAAGTTTTCAGTGTTTACAATACATAGGCGCCACATAGAGGTTTTCCTAGTAACATAAACATAGGAGTTCG
The DNA here is from genome assembly GCA_007258455.2 of Sequoia sempervirens. Classification (NCBI taxonomy): domain Eukaryota; kingdom Viridiplantae; phylum Streptophyta; class Pinopsida; order Cupressales; family Cupressaceae; genus Sequoia; species Sequoia sempervirens. The sequence goes on from VDFB02047230.1 coordinate 468,322,293, forward strand.
GTTTATACAAAAAGTTTCTAATAGCAACTTGATGTGTCAAATTTCACCAACCCTGATACCTTCAAGATACTTTGAATTTTTTACTGTTTTGACAGTAATAAATGAACAACAACCATTCTTGATAATAGAGGGAAAAAATATCAATGGAAAAAGTACAAAAAATCACATTGAAAACCCTAGTAGCCCATACGCATAGTGACAAGTTCACGAAAATCAAGAGATGGAGAAATTATGTTGGAAAATGTACCAAGGGGAAATGACATATTTCATCATTCATTATCACAACCAGAGCTAAGCAATATTTTCTTTCCATAAGATTAGAATCTTAGTTTTTTCATCAAAATAACACAAAGAACAACTTACCAGAGGAGAGCAGACCCAGATTGCAGAAGAATACTCAAAACCTTCAAAACCTGGTGATGCAGCATGAAGGCACACATAGAAGAGAAAAAATAAAATGCAAATGAGCCCGTGTATAGGTTTAAAACTCTTTTTGAGTTTCCCAACGAAAGCCCTAATCATGGCCAACCCAAAGTGATTTATTTTCACTTTTATTTCATAAATTATGTAAAGATTAATGTCAAGGCCATGGTCAAAACCCCTTTTGATATTTTCCTAACATATCATATGTTGGCTTCATGATGATTTTTCCACCTATGTAGTATTTTAAACCTTTTAATTGTCATTCAACAAGTTTAGGTGTCGAGCAGCAGAATAGTTTCTTTTTTTTCATATTCGCAAAGCATATATTAGGCCATCTTAACAAGTATTAGGGAAATAATAAATTACTTGCCTTAATAACTTGTTAATTTTATTGTAATATTAGTTTTTTTTAACACTTATTAAGGTAAATAACTATTTGAGTTACCTTTAATATTTGTTAAAATAAACTAATAAATACCCTCAAATTATGCAAAGCAAACGAGTTTAGTCTTCAAGTCAAAACTGGAGTGGAACTAAGGTTTCTTTGGAGTTCTATTTTTGACTCCAAGTCAAAATTGAGATGATTTTGGAGTTCTCTTTGATCAACCAGTTTGAGAGGGAGAGTTTGGAGCTATTTTAGTTCAATTTGGATCATTGTTGGCCCCTCTTTTCTAGACTTTTCTTTTGCTCATGAGACAGATTTTTAGAGATATTTTGGAGAGCAGTTAACTACAGTTGACTCACCTAGACTCTTGGGAGTCTTCTTTTGTATTATAGGAGAAAAAACTTATATTTTTTCTCAGTTCTTGCTTTTTGCTCTCTTAGGCATTGTAGAGAGAAATATTTTTGTAGCTCAATTTATATTTTTTATGTACAAATTTTAGTTTATTTTTCAGATTTGTACAAGCATTTTCCTTTCATCAATATAAAAAGCAGTTTTTTTTCCTTCACAAAATCCTTGTGTAGACAATTTCATGAATGATTTGATTTAGTTTTTGTGTTTTCAGTTTTTAATCCTCAAATTAGATCTCATTTAAATTCATTTTCATGCAAGAATATAGAACACATGCAGGTCATTGTCTATGTTGATTATTTTAGAGAGCTTGTAGTTGTGAAAACAAACCATTTTCATTCAACAAAGTTTGAAATACAATCTCGCATTGAAACACTTTTGTATATAGGTTGGTCAAAAGATTGAGTTGTGCATAGAATAGAGTTGCTCTTTTGAGAGAGATTGTGAGTTTGAATAGAAGGTACAAAGTCTTTTATTCATTTAGGTGCATCACCTCCTAGTTTCTATTTTCCATTTCTTTTAGTAATCCTTCTTCCCTTTTCCCAAAAAATCATTAGTTTCTAGGAGATCAAAAGGGGAACCATCCCATAATCTTGAGATTCACCTTCACTATGAGCAACCCATAGGCTTGAAGGTGTTTCCATGTTACACAAGATTGTTAAGCCTCCAAGCTTAGCATCAGGGTGCAATCCTACGTGTTAATAGTTTTTGGCATCCCCCATGGGACATTGAAACTTGTTTCAGTCAAATAATTCAAATTTTTAAGCTATTGTTCAAGTATATACAACAATTTTTTGGTCTTTTAAGGTCACAAATATATACCTGGAAACTCTAATCTTTGATTTTCAAGCAGATCTAGTGCAAATAGCTTATAAGAAAGATTTAAACAAGTAGGAATGAAGATCTGTTTGAATATTTTTAGTTATCACCACCAAGGAGAAAAGGGAGGACATCAAGAAGGAAAAGTCTTAGCCCACCAGCTAGATGGAGATCTACACCTCCAAATCACAATCCTACAAGTCTAGTCTGAGAGTTCCAGTACCAATCATACAAGCACCAGTAGTGCAAGTGTCATTAAATCCAATGGCAAGGTAGTTTTCTTTTGCACCATTTAATGGGGGAATCCCATCAAATATTACTCACAGGAGAAAATTAGACTACACCTATTGAGCATATCAGAGATGTGTCTATATTGTGCTCAGTTCATAATATTACAGCAAAAAATGTAGCAATCAAGCTTTTGGATGCATCGTTAAAGGGAAAAGCATTGCAGTGGTTTAGGAATCTTCTTGTTAATTCAATCAGTATGTGGGATGTGTTAGGGTTAGAAATTAGATATCTAACAATTAAAATGTAGATTTGATCAATAAAATAGAGGAATAAAACACACATAGAAAAATTAACATAGAGAATTTAATGTGGTTCACCCAATTTGGGCTACATCCACAAAACCATAGCCATCCAATGAATTTATTATCCAATTCAAAACTTATTACAATCTTACAAATAATTTCCTTTTTCTACATACTGTAACACCCATCCCAACCCCTTATAACAAGCCTTTTAGAAGCTTCCAGAATTAGGGTTTTACAAAGTCATTTTTTTTCTTTTTCAGTGATTTTTCCTTTTTCGTTGAGGATACATGTCGAGTGTACAATATAGCATGATCAGTCACCACATACCAACAATCTCCCACTTGGAGACTGATCAGGCTCCACACCAACACAATCTCCCACTTCGATGCTGATCATGGACGACACTGCTGCACTTACAACTCCCACTGGAAATAAGCACCTTGGACCCTATTGCTATATTATACTTGAATTCAACCTAGAATTCCAACCAAAGTTGAAGAGGAGCTCAGCTTCTCCCTTGTCACTTCCTTCATAAACATATCCGTTTGATTGGAATCTATATGTATCCTTTCCAATTTGACATGTCCATCCTCCAACATTGAACAAATGAAATGATATCTCAACTATATGTGTTTGTTTTTAGAGTGCAAGGCAGAATTCTTTGCAAGATGTATAGCACCCTGGCTGTCTATAAACAAGTAATTTTCAGCCTGTTGTTTTCCCAACTCTTCCCTAAAAATTTGCAACCATATCATCTCCTTTTCTGCCTCTATTGCAACAACATACTCTACCTATATGGTGGATAAAGCAACCACCTTTTACAACTGAAAAACCTGACTCACTGTTGTCCCACCAACTGTAAATACATAGCCTATGGTACTCCACCTGGTATCTATATCCCTTGCCAAATCTGAGTCAACGTAGCCTTTTAAATCAGTATTAGAGCCCCCAAAACATAAACATTTATTGGATGTAACTCTCAAATACCTGAGAATCCATTTTACCGCATTCCAATGCTCAACACCGAGATGACTCATATACTTGCTAACAACTCCTACAACATGTGTAATATCTTGTCTTGTACATACCTATAGCTGAAGCATATGGTACCTTGGGCATTTTTCCTTCCTCCTCTTGTGTCTTTAGACACATATCCTTAGTCAATTTGACATGATTGGGAAAAGGTGTGCTGACAACTTTCGCATTCTCCATATGAAATCTTTGCAACACCTTTTCAATATAATCAGCTTGAGATTAAAAAAAAAAATTATGCTTTTCCTATCTCTTGTAATCTTCATACCAAGGATTTCCTTTTCTGCTCCCAAATCCTTCATAGCAAATGAACTTGCTAACTGTTGTTTTAACTCCTTTATGTGATCCATGTTAGACCCCGGTACAAGCATATCATCAATATATAGACATAAAATAATGTATCTATCATCATCCAACTTCTTAAAATAAACACAATGGTTTGAATTACCTTGACTATAGCCATGCCCAGTCATAAAGCTATCAAATTTAATATACCATTTCTGAGGTGCTTGCTTCAATCCATATAAACTTTTCTTCAATTTGCACACCAATTTCTCCTGGCCTTTGACCTCAAATCCTTGTGGTTGTTCCATGTATATTTCCTCTTCCAAATCACCATGGAGAAAGGTTGTTGTAACATCAAGATGTTCTAAATGAAGATCTTCAACATCCACAATACTTAAAACAGTACGAATAGAAGTCATTTTAACAACCGAAGAAAATATTTCATCAAAATCAATACCCTTTTTCTGTGCAAATCCCCTTACAACTAATCTGGCTTTAAATATTTTCTTACCTCCATCCTCCTTTTTCAGCCTATAAACCCATTTGTTTGGTAAATCATATTTACCTGCAAGCAACTTGCATAATTCCCAAGTTTTATTTTTCAGCAAGGAGTCCATTTCTTCTTCCATTCCATGCTCCCACCGAACCTTGGTATCCACCTGCATAGCTTCATCATAACATTCTGGTTCACCAGCATTAGTTAATAAAATAGAATACAAAGAGGGAGATAATCTTCTGGAGGTCTACTTATCCTTGAAGATCGTCTAACATTCATTGGAGTTTTTAGTATTTGTTGTTGTTGTTGTTGTTGTGGAGCATGAGGAACCACTGGAACATCATTGTTTGGTGTATCATCCAGCACTACATAATCATTTTCTTTCTTCTCATATTGTTGCAACTGATCTTTGTACAACACTTTTTGATTGAATATGACATCCATGCTTCTCACAATTTTTTTATTTTCAAAATCCCAAAGCCTATAACCAAATTCATTAATGTCATATCCAACAAATATACATTTCTTTGATTTTGCATCAAGCTTGGTTCTATTTTCAGAATCTACATGTGAAAATGCTTCACAACTGAACATCTTGAGAAAAGAATAACTCACCTTCTTACCTATCCATGCTTCCTCTGGAATACCACAACCCAAAGCATTAGAGGGACCTCTATTGATTAAATAAACAATAATGTTTATAGCCTCTGCCCACATGTTTAAAGGCAGCCCAACATGTAATTTCATATTATATGCACGCTCCATTATTGTTTTGTTCATGCGCTCAGCCACTCCATTTGCCTGTGGAGTCATTAAAACCATTTTCTTCCTATGAATACCATTAGAGGAACAATAATCTTCAAACTCTTTGATACAATACTCACCACCATTATCAGATCTGATACATTTTAAATTTTTACCTATCTCATTCTCAACCAAGCTTCTCCATTTCTTAAAAGTTTCAAATACATCATATTTCTACCTAAGGAAATAAATCCATACCTTCCTTGTTGCATCATCAATAAAAGTTACATAATATTGAGAGACACCGAGAGAAGATACTTGAGCTGGTCCCCATACATCCATATGCACAAGCTCCAATTTCTCATCTTTCTTTTGCTTCCCATCCTTGAGAAAACTAACTCTCTTTTTTTTGTCATACACACAACTTTCACAGAAATCCATATTACACATTTCATACCTGGTAAAACATTATTTGAATGAAGTACTTTCATACCTTTTGCACTCATATGCCCAAGTCTATTATGCCACAGTGTTGATTCAAAATCCATAGCAACTATTTGATTTTCTGCCTGCTGAACTGCAACAACTGTTCCTGAACATTAATTTTTATCTACAATAGCTAGAGTAGAAGGAATAGTATGACCTGTACAAAGATATAAGGTGCCTACTTTCACATCTTTTTCTACCACTAACGCACCTTTTGTAACCTTCCAATTTTTATCACTAAATGTAACAACACAACCTTCATCATCTAGTTGCCCTATTGAAATTAAATTTCTTTTTAACTTTGGAAAGTTCCTTACCTCATGTAGTAGCCAATGATTCTCATTCTACAACTTAATCTTGATTATTCCCTTTCCAAAAATCTGATAGGGTTCGTTATCTCCCAAATAAACTAGCTCAAAATCCCCTTGGGCATAATCAAGAAAATAACTTATATGGGGTGTAGCATGAAATGAAGCCCCTGAATCTAAGATCCAAGAATCGTCAGCATTATCAAGGGAAAGAATCAAAGCATCCTCACCAGATTTATTACTTACCACATTTTCCTCTTTATTGCCTTCCTTTTTGTCTCCTTATTTTTCCAAGACCAGCAATCTTTCTTTAAGTCACCTGGCTTACCACAGTACCAACAATCCTGCTTGTCTTTAGATTGAGACTTTTGTCCTTTGATTTTCCTCGTGACTTCCCACAACTTCCAAAATTGTTTCCTCTCTCCTTTGATCTGCCCCTGCTTTCGACATTCAAACCACTACCTAATGTGGATGTTCCACCTAAGCTTTTCCTACAAATTTCCTCGCTCAAAATAACACCAACAACATCATCAAATTTCAATGTATTTGAAATAGAAATAGAATTGCTAACAGCCATTACCAAGCTATTCCAGCTTTTAGGAAAATAAAATAGAATCAAAAGAGCCCTAACTTTTTCATCAAAGTTTACATTTATAGAAGTTAATTGACTGGTAATCATATTAAACTCATTTATTTGATCTGCAACTGACCCACCTTCTACCATTTTCATATTAAATAAACGCTTAATAAGAAATACCTTATTTGAAGTGGAAGGCTTCTCATATAACTTCACCAAGATTTCCATAAACTCTTGAGTTTTCTTTGCTATTGTAATATTGAATGCCACCGATTGTGCCAGGCATAAATGATGGCTCTCAGTGCCTTTCTATCTAGAAGATTCCATTCCTCATCACTCATTCCTATCGGTTTCTTGACTATTCCTTCCAATGGCCTCCATAAATCCTGCTGATAGAGATAATCCTCCATTTGCATCTTACATAACTAATAGTTCTGCCCATTGAATTTGTCTACCTTCAATTTACCCTCATCCACCATTGCTCCCACTTAACCGTAAAACCTTCCTATAGATGAAAATTGAACACAACCCACTCTAATACCACTTGTTAGGGTTAGAAAGTAGATGTCTAACAATTAAAATGCAAATTTGATCAATAAAACAGAGGAATAAAACACACACATAAATATTAACATAGAGAATTTAACATGGTTCACCCAATTCGGGCTACATCCACAAAATTGTAGCCATCCAATAATTTTATTATCTAGTGAAAAACTTATTACATTCTTGTGAATAATCACCTTTTTCTAGATACTGTAACACCCATCCCAACCCCTTATAACAAGCCTTTTAGAAGCTTCTAGAATTAGGGTTTTACAAAGTCAATTTTTTTTCATTTTTGGTGATGGCTTGCACAAGCAGTTTGAAGACAAGTCAGATCATTTATCTTTGATGGAGTAGCTAAGTACTATCAAGAGAGCTCCACATGAGCATATGTCAGATTTCAACAACCATTTCCAGAGAACTTGGGATAGAATTCCAGTAACGGTAAAGTCTTTACCTCAACATGCATTTATGTATTTTCTTAAGGCACTTAATAGTGATATTTCAGCAATGATTTAGTTTATGGGTGGAAATACACTTCCCAATGCATATGAAATATCTATTAGAGCATAACATAGCCTCATACATGCTGGTAAAACAGCCCCAAGGCCTCCAATGCCAAATTTTTTTTAGGTAAAACCACCTATACCAATGGTATTACCCCTATAGTTGGTGTTCCACCTATCCCAACATTAGATTATCAAGCTCTATACCAAGAAAAGGTTGTTCCAGCCCAATCTCAAGAGCTTTAAGAGATTAAAAAAAACATATTAAAAACTATTGGAAATGACTTTGTGAATATCAAGAAATAGTTTGTTCAAGAACCCAAACCATATCAAGCACCATATCAACCAAATAGGCCACCTTATCAAGCTAATTTTCAAGGTCAAAGAAGGAATTATAATGCTAGACCTTTTCAGCCTTATAATCCTAATTTTTCCAGCACTTCAAAAGAGCTCGTGCCTATGCAAAACAATATGGCATAGGATTATGAATGGTGTTTTCCATGCAACCAGCCTCACAATAAAAACACTTGTTCTAACAGAATGCGGAATCAAGCTCTCATGATGCAAAATAGCATTTTTTTTATAGAGGATGTGACTAGAGAAATTCATGAACAACAAGGTTCTCAAAATGAGCAAGGTACTCCTAATGTTGCCTTAATGAATTGGCAAGGTAGTGATTTTTGTGGAGTGAATCAAGCACAGGGGAAAAATCAGTCTTACACCTCTATTGTAGCCAATACAAGGTCAAAGAAAAGGGTTGTTGATTTAGAACAAGTAGATAAAGGCCAACATCAAGAAGATAAGGAAAAAAATCAAACTTCTACAACTCAACAAGGTCTAGCTAGGCCCTCATCTTCCCAAAATGTTCATATTTTGTCAAGGGGTCAAGCATATGCTAGCAAGGAACAACCAAAAATTCCAATCACATCCTATTCAATCCCAAACTGATGCTACTGTTTCAAAGGGACAACAAAAGGTTAGTACTACTGAATTTAATATTGTGGATCACATGAAGAAAGCTACTCTTAGTTTTTCAATGTTGAATGTTTTACATATTCGTGGAAAAAAATATTTATTGCAAGATTCCTTAAATAAGATTTCAATTTTTGATGAGTCTAGTAAAGAGCAGCCCAAAGTTGTGCTAGAAAACATCCCTCAAACCAAGAGTGAGTAGTTAGCTCAAGAGGCTAAACCACCCCCATTTTATGTCAATCTAATTATAGGCCAACACTTAGTACATAATTGTATGATTAACTCAGGTGCAAGCAGCATTGTTATGCCAAAGCAATTAGTGAAAAAACTAGGATTGACATATGAGCCTCTCTCAAAGGGAGTGATTCAATTAGATGGTATAGCTATACAATCAATTAGGGTGATTAAAAATCTGACTCTTACTTTACATGCTTGTCCAAATTTTTCAATCCCGCAAGATATCTATGTTATAGATATGCCACCTTTCTTTAGCATATGCCTCTCTAGGGATTTTACTACAAATTTGGGAGGATATCTATCATCAAATTGGTCTCATATATTTTTTAGAACAAGATATGGCACTAAGGTGACCATAAAATCAGAACCCCAAGCTAAGAATCACATAGAGCCATATGTGCCTAGTGCTATAAATGCAAACCTATCCATTCATGAGTAGAAGGATCAATCCATGACCCTAGACCCTAGCACACCTATTAAAGGAATATTTGATATAAATTTAGATGAATGGGTAGTTGATAATCATGAAGTTGAACCTTTTAATCACATGGATGAGGTAGGATTGGGGATTTATATGATTCATAAGCATGATGCAACTGTCCCAAATCTGGTTAAAGAGGAAACACAATAGTCTGAACAGCAAGCCAATCAACTTTGGAAGTTTTATTTTGATGGCTCAAGAAGCAAGGTGGGTGTTGGTGGAGGAGCAATGTTTACTTCTCCTGATGGAGAAAGGTATCTTTTTGTTTCACCTTCAATTGTTCAAATAATGTTTTAGAATATGACATGCTCATTCATGACCTCGAGTGGGCTAGAAAGAAAGGTATTAAATGCTTGAAAGTTTCTGATCATACAAAATTAGTAGAAAATCAAGTAAGAAGTCTAAATGTGACCAAGAATGATTTTCTTAAGCTTTATAAGCATAGAACTTGGGATTTAATTGAGGAATTTGATGCTTTCAATCTATTATCCATTCCTAGAAACCAAAATAAAGAAGTGGATAGGTTGGATGCCTTAGGTTCCCAGTTTGATATTCCAACTAATGTGCATAATGTTGAGGTACAACAAGTATGTGAAGGTGGTGGTGAGACCATCAGTGCCAAATAACAACACAAATTGGTAGGTTTTTGAAAGTGATGAGTAGATTATAAACTTTTTAATGGAAGAAGTTGAGTTTGTAGTTAGAAACTAGCAAAAATAGCAAGAACAGTATCATAAATAGATTTTATAGTTGAAATCAAATAAGTTTCCTAAAGTTTTGGTAACCTTAGAATAATTTTTTAATACTTATGATCAAGTTAGAAATGATAAAGCTAGAATTTCAATGAAACAAGAGCACTATGAGCCCATAGAGATTTTCAGAGACAAGCTTTTGAAACTTGGCAAGGTATGTACTAAGGAAGACCAACATGCTTTTATTTTTCTTTTATAGGAGTTTAATTATATTTTTCCTTGGGAGTATGGATATTTGAAGGGTTTTAACCCAAAGTAATCTCAACACACTATTGAGCTCGAACCCAAGGAAAAACTAGTGAAACAAAGGAAAAGGCCTTTAAATCCCAAGCTAGAACATCTTATGAAAATAGAGTTAAACAAGTTCATCGAAGGTAATATTATCTTTTCAATTAAGCATACATCTTGGGTTTCTAACTTGGTACCTATTAGGAAAAATAATGGTTAGATTAGGTTATGTTTTGATTTTCATGATCTAAACAGAGCCTCTCTCAAGGATCATTATAGGCTACCCTCAATAGAGCATATTTTACAAGTTGTTTTAGGTTCTGACAGGTTTTCATTATTAGATGGTTATTCAAGGTATAACCAAATTTTAGTAAAAGAGGAAGATCAGTTCAAAACTTCCTTTACTACTAAACGAGGTACCATGGCTTATAGAAAGATTCCCTTTGGATTGTCCAATATAGGGGCAACCTTTCAAAGAGCTATGAACATGGCTTTCCAAGGCCTCATAAATAAGTTTGTAATTGATTATTTAGATGGCATTACTATTTTTTCAAAAAATGCTAACAAACATTTTGATCATTTAAGGCAGATCTTTGAGAGATACAAAGAGTATGGGGTTTCACTTAACCCAAAAAACTGCATTTTTTCTATCCATCAGGGTAATCTTCTTGGACATGTAGTTTCCAAGCATGGTATTTCAATAGATCCAGAAAGGATCATTGCTATTCTATCTTTACCCCTACTAGTGCACAAGAAAGGCTTGCAAAGCTTTCTAGGTAGGAACAATTTTGTAAGAAGGCTCATTCCAAACATCGTGACTCTCTTAAAGCCTCTTACCTCAATGCTTAAAAAGAAAATTCCCTTTATCTGGACTAAGGAAGGTGATGCATGAGAACCCTTGGTTTCAATCAATCTTGCATCAACCAAAAATATTTGCATTCATTTTTTCTTGCATTTCAATAGTTAACTGTCAGGACCTAGTCTCAGTATTTCATACCACATTATACCGCATTGTAACATCAAAGCTTGTGGAGTGGGATATATGATCTTCATTGCAACATATACATCATATCCATAATTCAAGTGTTTTGGAGATCTCCCAATAGGAATATATCGCTAATGGAGTATCAATTGTAGTTGGACAGAAAGCATTGACCGACCAGTCTTGGCTTTACAAGTGTACAGACCTATCCTATGATTTGCAAAGCTCGGGAAACCATTTTATAAGGATGCACATTCATTGAGGAGCCTTCATTCTGATCCACATCATTTTTTTCCATGGATCAAAGGATAATCATATGTTTTGGCCGACCTTCACACATTTCATCAACTTTGGGGTTTGAGACCTCTTGAGGTCAACGCAGACCTTTTTCAAAGCTAGGAATTGATATATATAAGCATTATGTAGTTGTATTAGGATAGAAAGAATTGGTGATAGAGTGATAGAGAAGATAAAGATCTAAGAGATAAGGGCTTCATCCCGTATTGTATTTCTAGGCTTAACGCCATATGATTCTATAATCTGTAAGCTAGAAGATAGGGCATGTTGCATGTGAATAATTGATCATTATCTATATATCCATGTGAGATTTTTATTCCAATTCTTTGAGTTTCCATTTTGTTTACTCTTGCTACAAGGTTGGATAGTCCTATTCTTGGACCCTCCATCCTTGACTACACCAGAAGCTAAGAGGAGTTTTGAAGAGATAAAGGAGGCCCTTGTAGTAGCCCCAACACTCAAAAACCCAAATTTTGTTAAAGATTTTATATTATATGCATTTGGGAGTGTTGATACTATTTCAACTATGCTTCATCAACAAAACGAAGAAGGATCAGAGTAGCCTATGACTTTCTTTAGCCAAGTTTTGCAAGATTATGAGGTGAGATACTCATTTGTTGAAAAGAATGTCATAGTTGTAGTTAGAAGACTTATAAAATTTAGGCATATTCTTTCTAACAATAAAATTCAGTTGTTGGTTGCCCATCCTACAGTTAAAGATTTAGTGCTTAGCAAAGATATCAATGATAAGAGAGCAGGTTGGATAACTAAGATAATGGAATATGATGTCAATATCAAGGTTACTAAGTTGGTTAGAGACAAAGGTTTATGTGAGAAGCTTGATGGAAATGAAGAGGACAACAAAGAACTTGATGAGCAAGTTGTGACAGTGCTCAACAATGAGTAACAAACTGTTGATGTAGCTCCTTCATCCAATTGGATTCAACAAATGATACATTACCTTCACACTAGTGACTATTCTGAAGGTTTGGACAAAGCAAAAAGAAGGTATTTCATACTTCAAGCCATTTCTTATGTTGTTATAGATGGAGTTTTATATAGGAAGGACTTTCGTGGAGTTTTCCTAAGATGTGTTAAACCATATCAGATTGATAAAATTTTGGAGTTTCATGATGGACCTTCTAGAGGTCATTTTTCACCTAGAACAATAGTTCATAAGATTATGAGAGCTGGTTATTATTGGCTTAATTTATTTAAAGATGCTCATGCTTGGGTTAGGAAATGTATCAAATGCTCTTTATTTTCAAGAAAGAAAATTCTTGCAGTCATACCATTAAACCCAATTTAGGTAGAATAACCCTTTTCTAACTGGGTTCTTGATTTCATTGGTCCTATTAACCCACCTTCAAGTGCAGGTCACAAATGTATATTAACAAAAAAAGATTATTTTACTAAGTGGTCAGAGGTTGTGGCTTTAAAGGAGGCAAATTGTTGAAATATGAGGTGTTTTCTTAGCTTAATAGTATGTAAAACTTTAATATTGTTGATCTAAGTAAGTCTTTTCTTTGTTACATATATTCTTTGTGGGTGATTATCTTTATTAATTCATTTTACTATTGTAGAATGAAGAGAGAAGTTGATAGAAGAACTAGATAGGATATTAGAAAGATCACACAATATATACCATGGAGAAACCCTTTCGAGAAAAAACTCCACCAAGAATTATTCTATTATTCAATCTCTGAATTACAATAGCTTCAATTCTTGCTTGAGAATGCTTCTTCTATCTTCACCAATCTTCTTCACAACCTACAATAACAATTCTCACAAATATATTCAACTTGCTTGAGATATATAGGCTTTAATCAACTTTGTAATCTCAACATGAGTTACAATTACAATACACAAGCCCTATCCCTAAAAGGTACACCATATCTCATGCAAATAGAGTTATCTTGTGAATAACAATGCTAAAACATGTGTTTCATCCATTTGGGCATCCCAAACTGAAGCTACAACTCATCCTTCACTTTGGTGATAAATCCAAAGCTCTTCCTCAAAGTTGGTGCCCTTAAGTAATCCTACTTAACTGAGCCTTCGAAAATATCTTATCATGCGCATGAGAGGTAAATCCAATAAAACATCTTGGGCACCCAAGTTGGCTCAAAGTGATTTCTAGTTAACTAAAAAATTTACTCAACACCATTCATGCAAGAATGGTCATCCCCTGTTAAATGGAGGTAGTCCCTGTTATCTGTCATACAACTCAAGTTATTAGCCATGCATTCCAAGTTAACTGAAGCTAACTACATGCAACTCAAAATAACCAACATGCATGCAATATTCACTTGCATGCAACTGAAGATAACTGAACCATAATTGAACTAAATTGAACTGAATTGAACTAAATTGAACTAAACTGAACTGAATTGAACTGATTCTGAATTGAACTGAACTGAACTAAACTAAACTAAACTGAACTGAACTGAACTGAACTGATCTGAAATGAACTAAACTAAACTTCAAACATGCAAACGTCAAATCCTAACTCCTAGGATCTTTACATGCATTCAGAAGTGTTATCTCTTACTCTGAATAGTTAACTGAACACAAGGTGAGTTTCACCTTACATGTGTGCACCCACATGCTCCTATTATTTAGGAATAACTACAAATGTCAATTTCATGATTTATTTCATCCAAATAATTAATCTCATCCTAATTTTAATGTTTTTGAACACATACCAAGAATCTAGGAGATACATGAAATAATTAATGTTTAGAATTTGCAATTAAATGGCATCCTATTTCCAACACAAATGAGACTACTATTTTAAATTTCTATCAAGATCTAGTGGCAAGGTTTGGTACTCTTGATTCAATCATTTCTGATAATGCATTGGCCTTTGTTGGTTTGATATTTTTTGATTAGTCTATTAAAAACAATATATATCTAATACTTCATCCAATTATTACCCTCAGGGTAATGGACAAGCTAAATCAACCAATAAGAACTTGATTAAAATCATCAAGAAGATGATTGAGGATAATCAAAGGACTTGGCATGATTAGTTGAACCTAGCCCTTTGGGATGATATGATAACTCCTAAAAGAGCTACAGGTAATTCACCTTATGTTCTTACTTATGGCAAAGAGGCCAAGTTTCCAATTTCAATTGAATTTCCAACTTTTAATTTCATTAAAGAGCTGGAAATGCTAGAAGAGGAGCCTATGGAAATTAGGCTTACATAGTTGATGGAGATAGAGGAGGTAAGAAAGGAAGCTCTCAAGAATTTAGAGATTCATCAAGCTTAGATGAAAAATACTCTTGATAGAAAAGAAGTACCAAGAGTGTTCAATGAAGGTGATCTTGTGTTTAAGTGGGATAAGCATAAAAGTAGACCTAGTAAGCATATCAAGTTTTATGTCATGTGGGATGGCCCTTATGTATCACTGAATGTAAATAGAATAATACTTTTCATCTTTCAAACCTGGATGGAGAGGTGTTACCTATCCCAATCAATGAGATTCACCTCAAACCTTGTTTCTGAGAGGTTAAGATTTGTAAATGTACTATAATTAAGTTATTTTTCAATTAATAAGTGTTTTTCACACATTTGTTTCAGTTCTATTTTTATTTTTCAAGAAGTGTTGTTGCATAGTTTGTTGGCCTTGTTCTAAATAGAGCCATGGTAGTTGTTTTCAGTTTTGTTTTGTTGATGTTCTTTCTAACAACTAAGTTACAAAGAGTTTTTTGAGTAAAAAGTACAAGAATTGACTCCTATGCCCAATGGATAGGATTATACTAGTGTTCTAGGATGCTTAGAAGGCAAGCATATAGCAAAGGTCACCAAAATGCTACCTAATTGTGTTTTCAGCCCAATCAAGTAGGGCTGCAACAGTAGTGAAGACTTAAGAGTGAAAGGTACACAAAAAGAAAATTCTACTAGATTTTCATTATCATACACAAAGATGCCATAAAATGAAGTATTTGAGTTTTCATTATGCAGTTGTTTACAGAAAGATAAAAAATTACACAAACTTTACATAAAATAGTTGTCTTTTATTCATTTTACAAAACTATGCTGACAAGTTTCCCACACAAGCTGTTGGAATGACTAAAATGATGCAGCATAAAAGTAAATTATACATCAGAAGAGGAAAAAATGATGAACACATGAAAGGAAAAGGGATATGTCATTGCTTGAATGACAAACCCAGTGTTGATCTATTGCATCTTCACCTCCCTTCATTGGTAAGCTCTAAAAATGCCTACAAGAAATAGAGGAGATGATGTTAGAGCTTGGAATTCCAATTCTCCTCATGTGTAATATCAATAAATATACAACCTAATTTTATGAAGCATTAAATTAGTTGAGCAGTTATCATGTGTATCCAAGAAAAGCAGAGGATCATCAATCATCATAAGCTTTGAGCTTCATTGTTTTTATTAACTTGTTTGTTCACTGTGTAGGTATAGGTACTTTTTCCATTGTAGGATTACTTTGTTCAACATCACACTATGTGGAGAAAATGTGGATCCCACAAGGGTTGAGCTCAGCATATTGTCCTCTTAGTTAGAAAAGAGGAATAAAGTGTAAACTTCATAAACTAAAATGGTTACAAGTCATAGTAGTCACCTACATGCCAAGGCAAGGCATTCACCATAACAATCAGGGTGGTAGAATTCATAGTACAATGTTGAAATTCACTTTGATATGATGGGGCAATAATTCAGTTTGATATAATGGCATAGTAGGATGCAATCTCATATCATAGGGTTTTAAAGAATGCAACAGTGCTAGGTTTTTCATTATGACAATGTTCAAATATTGAATTAGGTCAGACCTCAAAAATCCATGTGACAGTTCAATGAAGAAAATATAAATGTTAGTAACCTTGTATAAATGATAGTACTGACCTTATTAAGGCAAGGGTCAGTCAAGGTGACTAATAGCATGACAAAGGAAGCAAATTTTAAAGATCTTTTCTAAGACCATGAGCTTAATCAGTTAAGGATAGTCAAGCATAATGTATGAAAACTCAATGAAAAATAGTGCTTGACAACCTTGTTTCATGGTCTATCTCAATGGATAATCCCATGGCAATCATCAATGAGGCAATCAAGCAGGATTTTGCTTACATATTGAAGGTAGGTCACAATGAAAGTAACAATTTAAAGGAGAACATGCAAGATATTAGACACAAAGAGACAACCACTTATACATAGTAGCAGGTAAAGGAGTGGGTGGAGATTTCATGGGGAATTATAGTATATGCAGTTTTCATCACAAATATGGTAGGTTGACAACTCTTGAAATATATGGGAGACACAAATATGGAATGTTGGATCATTTTGTCACATACAATTGCATGGTAAATAATGGAAAAAATTTCGCATTACTGGTTTTTGTGAGGAAATATTGTCTACAATTAACACTTACATGGTATGATTTTTTAGTTTGTAAAATCATTTTCCAAGTATGATATTAAGTTGTTTTTTGTTTACAATTGCACATCAGAAACCTATGATATTTGTCTTGGCCATTATATAGTTTGGGATAAATTATATGTTTTTCCTTTTTTTCACAAATTTTGTTCCATTTGCATAGATTCTTGGCTAATGATGTGGTACGAATTTTTTTCTTGAATGCAAATGTGATGCAAGGTTACTATGGAAATGCATGTGCATTGAGAGGAGAACTCAAAAGGTTTTATGACCATTCTATTAACAAAATATTGTATGCATAATAGAGTGCTTGAAGTTGTCAGTGTTTACAATACATAGGTGTCACAAAGAGGTTTTCCTAGTAACATAAACACATTAGTTTGGTTTATATAGAGAGTTTCTAATAGTAGCTTAATGTGTTGAATTTCACCAACCCTGATACCTTCAAGAGACTTTTAATTTTTTATTGTTGATATAGTAATAAATGAACAACCATTCTTGATAATAGAGGGAAAAATACAAATGGAAAAAGTACAAAAAATCACATTGAAAACCCTAGTAGCCCATACGCGTAGTGAAGAGTTCAGCATACTCAAGAGATAGAGAAATTATGCTAGAAAATGTAGAAGCAAAGGAAATAGCATGGGGAAAAGAAAGCCTTCATCATTCACTATCACAACCAGAGCTAAGCAATATTTTCTTTCTAGAATATTAGAATCTGAGTATTTTCATCAAAATAACACAGAGAACAACTTACCAAAGGAGAGAAAACCTAGATTGCAAAAGAATACTCAAAACCTTCAAACCCTGCTAACACGGCATGAAGGCACAAGTAGAAGAGAAAAATAAAATGCAAATGAGCCCGCATCTAGGGTTAAAACTCTTTTTGAGTTTCCCAATGAAAGTCCCAATCCTAGCTGACCCAAAGTGATTTATTTTTACTTTTATTTCATAAGTTATATAAAGATTAATGTCAAAGTCATGGTCAAAACCCCTTTTGATATTTTCCTAACATATCATATGTTGGCTTCATGATGATTTCACCACCTATGTAGTATTTTTAACCTTTTAATGGTCATTCAACAAGTTTTAGTGCCCAACAGCAGAATAGTTTCCTTTTTTGCATATTCACAAGGCATATATTAGGCCATATTAACAAGTATTAGGGTAATAATCAATTACTTTTCTTAATAACTTGTTAATTTTATTGTAATATTAGTTTGTGTTAACACTTATTAAGGTAAATAATTGTTTGAGTTACCTTTAATGTTTATTATAATAAACTAATAAATGCCCTCAAATTATGCAAAGCAAAAGAGTTGAGTCTTCAAGTCAAAATTGGAGTGGAACTAAGGTGCCTTTGGAGTTCTATTTTTGACTCCAAGTCAAAATTGAGATGATTTTGGAGTTCTCTTTGATTGACCAATTTGAGAGGGAAAGTTTGGAGCTATTTTAGCTCAATTTGTATCAATTTTGGCCCCTCTTTTCTAGGATTTTCTCTTTTGTTCGTGGGACAAATTTTTAGAGATATTTTGGAGTACAATTAACTACAATTGACTCACCTAGACTCTTGGGAGTCCTCTTTTGTATTATAGGAGAAAAAACTTAGATTTTGTCTCAGTTCTTGCTTTTTGCTCTCTTAGGCATTGTAGAGAGAAAGAGTTTTGTAGCTATATTTACAGTTTTGATATACAACTTTTAGTTTATTTTTTATATTTGTACAAGCATTTTCCTTTCATCAATATAAAAAGCAATTTTTTTCCTTCTCAAAATCCTTGTGTGGAGAATTTCATGAATGATTTCATTTAGTTTTTATGTTTTCAGTTTTGAATCCTCAAATTGGATCTCATTTAAAGTCATTTTCATTCATAATATAGAACTTATGCAGGTCATTGTCTATGTTGATTATTTTAGAGAGCTTGTAGTTGTCAAAACAAACTATTTTCCTACAACAAATTCTGAAACACAATCTCCCATTGTAACACTTTTGTATAGCTTGGTTGAAAGATTGAGTTGTGCATAAAATAGAGTTGTTCTTTTGAGAGAGATTGTAAGTTTGAATGGAAAGTACAAAGTATTTTATTCATTTAGGTACATCACCTCCTAGTTTCTATTTTTCCATTTCTTTTAGTAATCCTTCTTCCTTTTTCCCAAAAATTTATTAGTTTCTAAGAGATCAAAAGGGGAACTAGCCCATAATCTAGAGATTCACCTTTGCTACAAGCAACCCACAAACTAGAAGGTGTTTCCATGTTGCACAAGATTTTTTAGCCTCCAAGCTTAGCATCAGAGTGTAATCCTACATGTTAAAATTTTTTGGCAAACCCGGTGGGACACTGAAACTTATTTCAGTCAAAGAATTCAAAGTTTTAAGTTGTTGTTCTAGTATATACAGCAGTTTTTTTGGTCTTTTGAGGTTACCTGGCAACTCTAATCTTTTATTTTCACAAAAATTTAGTGCAAATAGCTTATTTTAAAGATTTAAACAAAGAGGAGTGCAGATTCATTTGAATATTTGCAACTGTCACCACCAAGGAGAAAAGGGAGGATAGCAAGAAGGAAAATTCTTAGCCCATCGGCTAGATTGAGATCTACACCTCCAAATCACAGTCCTGTAAGTCTAGTACCAAGAGTTCCAATACCAATCACATAAGGACCAATAGTGCAAGTGCAATTAAATCCAATGGCAAGGTAGTTTTCTTTTGCACTATTTAATGGGGGCAACCCATTAAATCTTGCTCAACATGATGATATACCTATAGCAGCCCTTAAAAGCTTACCTTGTTTCATGGGAGAAAATCAGACTACACCTATTGAGCATATCATAGATGTGTCTACATTATGCTCAATTCATAATATTATAGCAAAAAATGTAGCAATCAGGATTTTCTTTGCATCATTGAAGGGAAAAGCATTATGGTACAAGACTCTTCTTGTTCATTCAATTAGTACATGGGATGAACTGGGTGATGGCTTGCACAAGTAGTTTGAGGACAAGTTGGATCATTTATCTTTGATGGAATATCTGAGTACTATCAAGAGAGCTCCACATGAGCAAATGCCATATTTCAACTATTGTTTCTAGAGAACTTGGGATAGAATTCTAGTAACAATAAATCCTTTACCTCAACATGCATTTATGTATTTTCCTAAGGAAATTAATAGTGATTGTAGACATCCGAATTTGACCACTATCGTATGGTCAAATTCATCCCTTTATTTTGTCTATTTTGCATCCCCCGTCGACATTAATTAAATAATTTATTTAATTAATATTTCCCCTTTTCCTAATGTTCCTAAGGTATTTAATTTAGTAATTAAATACTTCACCTTTTGTCCCCTTCCTCTCTAAATTAAATAAATGTTTTAATTTATTTAACTTAGTCATTTATCCTTTTGGATTTAAATCAATTTTTAAATTCATCTTTTTCTATCTCCTTGTCCCATCCTCCATAATCTCCTTTTAATCTAGATTAGTTTAATTAATCCATGAGTAAGATGTGCACACCTTTAATTTGGATTAATGTCACATCCTTCATAACTTGCAACTTGTCCTTAATCCTTCATTAGCCTCCCTAATCACCTGTTTGCACAACCTTAATCATGTGATTAGGTCAACCTAATCCCCTTGCCATTTATGGCATACCCCTAAGTCAACCATCATCAATGGTTTCTCCATTTAGACAAGGAAACCTCTTCCCCATGTGAATTAAAAATTCACATTTATTCCTCCAAGGCTTTTCTCTTCCCTATGTGGATTATTGAGGAATTTTAAATCCCTCATGTGTCACATCTCCCACATGAGGACAAGGACCTCTTTCATGAGGATATTTTGTCCCAATCCCAAGGTACTTTCAACTACCTCCACATCACATTCCCTCTTGACACCTCATTGCCACATGGCAAGATGTGAGGGCTTGTGAGTCCTCAACTCACCATAGCCCTTCATCTTGTCCATGGTGGCTAAATCCTAGCCCTCCATTCTTTAGAGGCCTTTCCCCTAAAATTAGAGGATTTTGACCTCATTTGAAACACATTCACACACTCAAGCAATCAAGGCATCAATCCTTCAAGCTCTCACACCATACTCCATTGCTGCAACTTCTGAGCTCATTTTGTATCCACTTCGTACATCCACTCACATACCCACTTGTATCATTAGAATCCCCATCATCTTACCATCATTTTGCATTCATTTTTTTTGCACTTTAGATTAGGAGAAAAACACTGCACACATTTCTAGCATGCACGGTGGGACCCACATCATGAGTTTGCACTTTTAAGTTCTCTATGCTTGAGTTTTCCAGGTTCAGGATTACATGCAAGGCCAAATCTGCCCTGAATGGGCGAATTTGCACCTCACAAGGGAAAATTTGCTTCAAAAAATAGGTGAATCTACAACAATAGGAAAACCTACACACAACAGAGGAAAATTTGTATTTGGAAAATTTTCCCATTTCCAAAGTTTAGGAAAATTTGTAGGTCTCAGGTGAATTTGCACCTGCAAGCAGGAAAATTTGCACTTTTTCCAATAAATAGGCAAATATGCTTTAACAAACTGGCGAATTTGTAGATCAGCTTAGAAACAGGCAAACTTTCTCTAGTCTTAGATAGGAAAATTTGATCAGTAGAAGGGTGAATCTACTCAGCACAGGGATGAAATTGCCTCCCAGAATGGGCAAACTTTCCTCAAACAAAGGCAAATCTGAGGTAAACTAGAAACCTGAACTTTCAATTTTTGATTAATGTTTCATTTCGTTTCAAGTACTAACCCGCTAACTTGTTCATTTGTGAGTGTGTCTAGTTTTAACTAACATTATGTGCAACTATTTCCCATTCATCCAAGGCTAGTTGATCGAAACTACTAACATTTTCCTACAGAATGATCGGTCCCAGCTCTTTTAGATTAGTTTGCTTGTTTTTCATACTAGTTAGGCACACTTAATTAGAGGGTCAATTAACCTTGTTTGTCATGCTTGAGAGTGATTGTTGATGTATCCAATCCCCTTGCACCACTTGGTGATCCTGGGTGATGATAAATCATAGTTACTCTAGTCCAGTTGTGTTTACCTAAGAGGTGTTAGTGCGTCTAAGCTCTCTCCTTGGGCTACGTGCGAGCCTGGGGACTAGCCAAAAAAATTTAGTATCTTCTTCCCTTAGTGAGACCTGCCTGGGATTTCATCACCTAGGGGATGATCCCACCCACGTGTTATCGACGAGGTATATAAAGGGGGGAGAGCCAAATTTGTACCCCAATCCAGTCACGTCATGTCTGGCAGAGCGTCAAGGCTAGGGTGATACCTAGATAACACATGAAGAGTTAGTTTGAGTTTCCAGTACATTGTTGGTGCTCCTAACTCACATGTTTGATGGACTATTGTTCAAGGTTGTGCCCCACGTACTATGTGTATATTGGGGACTCCCTAGATAGCCTTTTTTTCCTAGATAGAGACCTGTGTTTGAGCTATGACTTGGTGTACTGCAAGGCATGCGCACCATACCCTGAAGTTACTCACCACATACTCCCTTAGGTTAAGATAGGAATCCTCATGGTGGACTATGATAGTCTCTAAGTGAGAGAGTGAAGGTGAGTCTATGGTGTCTATTGACGACCCTGTGCCACTGGAATGCTAGTTATCCACCTTTGCGAGAAAGGGCGATCCAAAGAACCACCCCGGTATCACAGAGTATTAACCTTGGGTTGTCCACTCAAGGTAGTGGGCCTACACCAAGTTTGTAAACCCATATCACTAATTCTAGGACTGTTCTATTTGGAGTGTCTTCTTTGTGTGATACTAGTGCATTTCATTTCAATTGGGTCAGCCTTGTCTTTTTTCTGTTGTTTGTTGTGATTTTGTCCTTTGCCACAATTAGTTGTTCCACATCCATGCCACTCTAGGCAGTCATTTTGGGTGAATTTTCCTGTGGGTCACTTTTTGGGCAACTCCATTTTTTCCCATTCTCTGGAATAAGTGAATTTGTTTAGCTTTTAGGTAAATCTTTCAATCGTTTTCCATCAAATTCTCCCATTTTCTAAGAATAGGTGAATTTTCTTCCATTTGGGGTGAACCTATTGTCCACAGGGGTGATCCCATTTTTGGTTTGACTCATTTTGTCAGTCATTTCCTATCAAATTCACTCATTTTCTCAAAACGGATGAATTTTCCCTTATCAGGGGCAAACCCGCTCTCAGTCTAAGTCATTCTGTCACCCATTTGTCCATCAAATTCACTCATTTTCTGAAAACAGGTAAATTTGCTATTACCTTGGGAAAATTTGCCTCCCTGTCTGAGTCTTCATCTATCCATTTCACAATTTAGGTGAGTTTGCTTGTTGAATAGGAAATCACATTTTCTGGTGAAATCGTTCCCCATTCATACCATTTAGGAAATAGGCAAATTTTTCACCTTGTAGGGTGAGTTTGCAAATCAAGTCCACCCGTTTTCATCAAGTTTAGGTGATCCTAGTACTATTTTTGGCAAATTTGTCATAGTTTAGGCAAAGTTGTCATCATTTTGGGCGATTCTACAAGCTATTTAGGTGAATTTGACTATTATTTAGGTGAATTTGATAGTTTTTTAGGTGGGGTTACTTATTGTTTGGGTGAGCTTGTCATATTTTAGGCAACTTTGCTAAGAGTTTAGGCGAATTTGACTATTTTTTAGGAAAAATTTCTAGTTGTTTAGGTGAACCTAATTGTAAAAATTACCTATTTCCTATCTGGGTCAAAGTTTGGCCAACTTTGCTCTCCTAAATAGGTGAACTTGCTTAGTAGATTCACCTATTTCTTGAGTCATCCCTGATTTGGGTGAATTTTCCCCCTTGAACGAGTGAAGTTGCTAGACACAGAGGTGAATTTACTCACCAAGAATAGGCAAAGTTGTGTCATCAATAGGAAAATTTTCTACATAAAGAGGCGTATTTGTTTCCCATACAAATTCCAAAGAGTGAATCCTTTGAGCCATTGAAAGCTTGTTGTTTTCCAAGTCATTTTTGAGATCAAAAAGTTTTTATCACCCTTCATTCACCTATAATCATCACTTTAGTCTATCTACATTTTCCAAAATTCATTTGTTAATCATCCAAATCATATAGGTGCATCTTAGAATATCTCTAAATTTCATACCCATCATTGTTTCATCAATCCAAATCCCCTAGATTTCATTTTAGAGGTTATTATTCAAGTTGGCTTAGGTGACTATATCCAATCATCATCATCTGCATCTACTTAGGATTTTCATCCATCCTAAGTTACATATCATCTTCAATCCAATCAATCTGCTTCCATCTCAAAGTGGATTTGGTGTTGTAATCATCCATCTATCCTTTAATCTGATCAATCAGCACTTTAAGCCACCTAGAGTGATTTCTGAACTTGGTTTAGAATCTATTTCATCATCCTATCTAATCAATCACCTAATCCAAACAATTGTTTCATCTTATCGATCGATCCAATCCAATATTATCCCTCATCCAATCATCCAATCAATCAATCCTTCATCCAGTCTAACTAATCCTCTAATCATCACTTAGGTCACCCCTTCACTGCATTTTAGGGTTTAGCTTCACCTTAGCTCATCTAGTAACTTTTCACTTTCATGCTCGTTCAAACCCGATCGCAAGAAAAGAAACAAATGGTTGAACAACAAGATCAAGGTTCCTAGCCTAACATTCCCCAAGATCCCAACAACGGTGCCTCATTGCAATTCAATACTGATGTCCAAAACACTTCACCGCCTGGATATGAGAACATGGTCAATCAACCTGAAGTCACGGTTGATGAGTACCTTATCAATCTCGCCAATGTTTAGATGATGGATCACCTCCTCAATAAGCATGGGGAAAAAATCCTTGTTTCCTTGCTCATAAAAGGATTCAAACCACCACCTGACTTTGACATCTCACAATATGCCAACACCCAGTCTCTTCCAACACCTTAAGATCCCCAAAATTCATAGAACGTTTCAAAAAATTTGTATGTTCCCGAGGGTCCACCCATAGACAATTGGTATCAACTTGGGTTTGGAAATGTTGTGATGTATCAAGTCGCAAGCTACCCTCGCATTTTGATTTTAGTCTCAAGAGCACAACCTAATCCAAACAACCCCCTTGTTATGGTATGTCACAGAATATTCCACCACCACCACCTCCCATGCCTATCCAGAAAGGTCTGACCCGCGTACCATCTGCACCACCACTTCCACCTAATCAACTAGGTCAACCACCCATCAACACTGGGGGGAATCCTTTCCTCCTGTTGAAGCCACCTCTGAGATAAACACCCACATCCAATTTACCACCACCACCTTTCACATCTCAATAGCCACCCCCAGGCAACCTCCTTGTGTTCCAACAACCTCATGTTAATCCCCATCAATCCACTACATCACAAGCACCATTGTAGCGCACTACTATCCCCTCAAAAGCACCACCACAACATACCATTACCGCTACTATCTCATCTCAACTGCCTCATCAACAACCTTCACAACAAAACATTTTAGTTCTACAACAAAATTTTCTAGTCCCACAATAACATACTATCATTCCTAAGCAACCCCCACACTAGGTGACATAGGCTATGTTGCATCCTAACCAACCACCACAAGGTACTTCAATGTCAATCCCTCAATTCTAGCATATCCCATCTCACACTCTTTACCAACAACCACCAATTTAGCAGCAACCACCTCAGCATACTTCAATTCCCACACAAGCGCAACACAATCCCATCACACAATACCTTTATCATCCATCAATCACATATATTTTCTATGCTACCCCATTGAATCCAAACCCAAATCTAGTTCATCAGAATCCTCTACAATCTCAACTGCCACTTTATACCAACCTCCCGCAATCACACTCAAACCCCTACTATCAAATGTCAAATCTACAACCACTCCCATATACTACACAATAGCTAAACGTTGTGTATAACTACTAGTCCAATCCATATTACACCCAACAACAACTACCCTATCAACAAGGTGTGCCCTCCACCTCCTATTATCAAAAATTGCTAATGAGTCTAGTTTATGGTCTAATTTTGGGTAGAACTTATGATAAAGTTGTTGAAGTTTTCATGGACATTGATGTTAAGTATTGATACTTTTATGATATTTCCTCATAAATTTAGACATTGGGCTTAATCCTATTTCTACAAATCTTTAATGATAATGGCATGTTATATGGACTATCTATATTAATTTTGCATGTGGTTAATGAATTTTCTTTAAGGTGGTTACAGATATGCAATTAGTGTGTGTACCAAAATTTCCATGCAGATATAATTTGAGGATGTTAAATTGAGGAAGACACCACCAGTTGGGCATGCACCATAATGTCCAACAAGGGAATTGTTCAAAGGTCAAAGGAGGTCAATGGTAGGAGATTCCCCATGCAAACCAAATGTAACCACCTTCTAGTGGTCTTGATTGATGTTGAGAAAATGTGTGTGTTACTACAGTGCTTAATCTGTGGTTGGACATGCATGCCTAACCAGATTCCATGCATGTGTAACCGCCACCCCACTTTCTTTGTTTTCCCTAAATGGAATCCTCCCAGTTTGTGGAGTTGATTTCCCTATTTATTTGGTAGTATAAATAAGGATCATATGCTCCTTTTCTAAAGGTTACATGATTTGATATTGTACTTGCATTCTTAAAGTTTTCAGCAATATAGTTATCCTACTTTTTTGTACTCATGAATTCCAGTAAATAAAATAAAGTTCTAAGTTTGAGCATCTAAGTTCTCATTATTTTTAGAAGATACTTATCTAAGGGGGGCCACTTGGTGAGTAATCAATCCTTTAGTTTATTATTACTTTTTATTCAGTAATTAGTTAAGAATCTAGCACCAACTTTTTCTGTAGCCACTAGAATTTCATTTTGTGATTGTTCCTATAGCTAAAGCAGACAGAGTAGTGTCATGTTTGTTTGCTCATATTTTCATCTTTGTTATGTATTTCAGCTTGGTGTAGTTCTTGATTAATGATTAGCATTTATGTCATTCCTTTCAAAGCAATTTACTTTCAGCATTGTGTCTTTCTTAGTTGTAGAATGAAAATGGCTACTTTGGATTCCTAGTACACATATTGTGTTGACCCATTTCAAGTTCATGTCCTTGGGTTGACAAGTTAAATGCACCTTCATCATGATTGAAATAACTATTCAGGTTAGATGTCTAATCTCTGAATCACGGTTGTAAAGGCCTAGTTGTTAAATCATTGTAAGAGGTAAACATTTTTGGCGTCATTGTCGGGGATGGTGTCAAACTAGGAAGTTCTTTGGATTCATTGATAGTTTTCTTGTTGCAGTATTTCTGAAAGTTGTTCTTAGCATATCCCTCATTTAGAAAGTAATGGCCCCCCTTATTCTTTACCAATTCTTTGTGTGATTTGGTTGATAGTGAGTTGATATTGCATGCATAGAGGAAGGAGAAGGGATGCTTATGGGAGATTCCTTCCTAATAATCCTAATCCATTCTAGCTAGTTGAATATCATAACCTACCAGGAGAAGAAGAAGAAGATCCACACACCTTTACTGATGCATTTCCTGATCTAACTAGCTCTAAGTTTCCTTTGAGGACCAAAATCAGTTTAATAACCCCTTTGCTTTAGAACTACATCAAACATGCATGGGTGATGCAAATAGAAAAAAATGTAACCAACCAGTTTTTCCTTTCCCCATTGCCCATTAGAATGAAGTTGACAACATAAAAAATATCCCTGCTTCAACACTCTCGAAGCTTTATGGACTTGTCACAAAAGATCTTGATACCTTCTTATTTGAGTTTGATATACTCTATAGGAGTTATGACTATACCACCAATTCCCATAGGCTTAAGCTATTTCCTACCTCTCTGAAAGAAGTTGCATTAAGATGGTTCATGAGCCTCAGTAGAGATATTGTAGAAACTTGGGAAGACATGAAGACAAAATTCCTTGAGAAATACAAGGATTATTTCAAGGGCAGTGACATGAGAGGAGGTGACATTTTTAAGATGCAACAAAATGAAGATGAGAGCCTAGAGGATTATATTGCAAGGTTTATGTTTTGCCTACAAAAATTTCCACACCATACACTCAATGAAGACTCACAAAAAAAAAATCCTTAGGGGAATCAATGACAGTTGCACTAATGCCTTGGACCTAATGGGAGATGGGAGGAGGAAATATCTCCTAAGTTCCTTGGGAAGATATCAAGAAAATATGTCAGAACTACTCTATGGAAGCTTCAAAGAAAGGGAGATCTTACCAATCTTCCATGGGTAGGTCATCTACCGATGGAGTTTCAAGAATAGAGATTACTCATTTGTTAGCAGACTTCAAAAAAGACATTATAAACAATCTAACTACTCAGCTAGACACACTTCAGGCCAAGAAGAAGCAAGAGGAGTTAGAGGCAATGTTGGCAAAGCATTGCCCCCATTGTAGACAAAAGAAGGACTACAGATACAAGATGGTAGCTAATATTGAAGGCAAGCAGATTGCACCTAAGTTCAAGCCAATTCAAACTGAACAATATCAAGTCTACTATGTTGCACAAAGGAGCCATTGGGCTCCAAGACAAGGTATGCCACCAGATCCATTCTCTTATGTTGGGCCATATTTCAATTCCTATTCATCTAGAAACAAATTTCAGCCCCCATATCCATCCAGTTATGGAGGATATCCACCAAAGCCTTGGGGTAACCCTCCAAATGTTTGTCCCAATCATCAAACCTCTCCACCCTAGTGGTAGCAACCTCAGGGGACTTGGCAGCAATTTCAAGGGCATTGGCAACCACCTCCAAGAAATTGGAAACAAAAAAATCAATGGAGGGGAGGACAATAATGGCCTACCCAAACAACCAGTTACATGAAACCACCTTCTCAACCCCAATAGCCTGCTATAATGTCTCCACCTACTAATTCAAGCTCAAATGCACTTAAACCTACTCAGCTACTAGCTCAACTCACACCCAATCCAAATAACAAATCACAACAGTAGCCTATATACTCTGTTGATTCAAATCAATTCCTTGCATATGTTGTGTGATAAGCCAAACTGGACTTGACTCAAAACCCCCAAATTTAATTCTGAAAATTATCTTTGAAACCTACACAAGGTGGCTGGAAAGGTTTGTTATGATACCACTGTAGTGATATGCTCTGATACCACTGTGATGAGCCAAACTGGACTTGACTCAAAACCCCCAAATTTAATTTTGAAAATTCTCTTTGAAACCTACACAAGGTGGCTGGAAAGGTTTGTTATGATACCACTGTAGTGATATGCTTTGATACCACTGTGATGTGCCACACTCCGGTGATCCACTCTGCTACCACTGTAGTGATATACTCTGACACCACTTGTGAAGAACCGACACTCTAGTGCAATGATTTCACGGTGCTCGTAGGTCTGATTAGGGTATTGGTGTTTTTCTTTCTTGTGTTACTCGTGTTTGATGATTAATTCCAATGATATACATAAATTTAACAAGCATGTGCATATAATGGGAACACAAGATATACTAAACTAATATGATAACTCAAATAATGACTTGATTTAATTGCCAAGACACTTTCTTCATACATAATAGATTGCATCCAAAATATAACTTTCATTAGGTTTCAACAGATACATCAAATAACATAGATTTTAACTTACAGCCAAAATCACTATGAATAGTGATTTGCTATAGTACCCACGCCCATTAAAATGCACAAACAAAATTACATACGCATTTCTCCTTCTGAAATCTTGTTGGAAAAGCTTCTAATGATGAGGGCACCCATTTTAGAAGAGAAAACAACCACTAAGAGAAGGCGTTTCAATTACTTGATGAAGATAAAACCCTCCAAAGGTGCGGCTGGCTGTAGGTGATCAAATCAGCTCTCACAAACTTCATAAAATGCAAACAACACCTTTAGGATGGCGTATGGAGTCTCTACAATCAAATACCCTTCCAATAGATGACTTCAACAACATATAACCAGTAGATTCGAGCTCCAAAAATGCAGCAACAAGAAATAACCAGCCCTTTAGGGTGGTCTTTCACACCTTCAAGATGCCAAAACCTAACTACAAGCCCAAACCAAGCTTACCCACTGCTGAAATTGAGAAACCCTAGTTTCTCTCTTTGACAAACTCCACACTTCAAACTTCATTCAACAAAATAACTCATAGCATGAAGAGGTCGAACTTTCCTTCTTCCTTTTATAATTTCTCATTGAGAACACTATTCATTAAAATGGCACTATTCACTTAAGTTGTTTCTTTTTTCACTTTATCAATGAATAGTAACTGAAAAATATAAAGTGACCCCTTTAAATAATAGATACATGGTCCCTAAGCCTGAGAAGGTGAAATAAATGGTGAAGATCAATATTTTAAGCTCCAATAATATGCCAAACACTCAAATTCACCACGTCACCATACTCTGGATACCAATACTACCTTTTACCGACCAAGTGCCTATTCAAGTGACCCTCTATCTAGAACCATTAGCCTACAAGGATCGACATAATAGGGTAATCCACCAACTCTGATGCTCGCGAACAAATGGGGACATTACATGTTGTGAGTGTAAGTGACATCCACTTGCATTCAGGAACTATGTTATCAACCCCTTCCAAGCCTATTATCACTGAGCTTCATGTGGAAGAGGAAGAGTAACCTTTGAATGATCCCATTCAACTAAGTGCACCTAAAAATCCTGGACCAATCCAAGCCAAGCAGACTGAACAAGAACCACCATTTCCTTAGAGATTGGAAGTTGCCAAGAAAAAGGAAGAAAAAGAGGATACAACTTTTGATATCTTGGATTAGTTGAAGTATATATGTGTCTAGATCCCTTTATTCCAGGCCATAAAGGATGTCCCAATCTATGGAAAGTAAATCAAGGAAGCATACCTCAAGAATTCAGGTACGAAGAACAAAGACCCCACTATGGTTCATGTGGTGGGATAGCTAGCTGACATCATGTTTGGAAAAGTGACTATCCCTAAGTACAATGACCCACGTAGTCATGTGGTAGCAGTTGTTATAAATGGGATTCAAATAAAGAATGCTCTGATTGATTTAGGGGAAACAATAAATGTGATGACTAAGGACATCCTGCAGCAACTAAAAATTGCAAGCATGAGATCTACTCCTACTATCTTGCAACTTGCTGATAGTTCTATTGTTAAGCCTAATGGTATAGTGGAGGATCTTGTCATGATTCTAGACTCTTGGGAGTACCCAAAATACTTCATGATTTTTTCTCCTCAAGCTACACTAGGTGGGTATCCCATTATGCTTGGGAGACCATGGTTAGCAACTGCAAATGCATATATTGAATTTCGGTTAGGTGACATGACCATTTCTAATGGGAACATTACCAAAAAAATTGTTCTTTATCCTCCTGCTCAGCCATCCCATGATGAGGATAATCCTGCGTGGCCACATGTTGGTGAAGAGACTGAGGAAGTTAATTATGTGGCATAGCTTATGATGTTAGGCAGAAGCTCCTTCATGCAACTTCAAGACGAAGATGAAGTGTTGGGTAACATTATTCAAAACCATTGTCAAGTGGAGGAAGCATCATCTTCTCATTCTACTACTCCAATCAAGACCCTTATGCCTGTTGTTCCTGTAGCCATTGTTCCTATAGATTTTCTCCCTATAGCCACTCTTCCTACACATGAACTTCCTACAACAACAAGTATGTCCCATACATTGCAGACATATGAACTCAAGGTACCATGTGTTAATGAAGCAACTATGATAGAGTCAACTACACAAGTACATGTGTCAGAAGGAAAGTATCTGAATGTTAACAACAAACTGAGTGAAGAGCAGTAATCGCTATTGGAAAACTTAGTAAGGACCCATCAATATGCATTTGTGTGGGATTATCATGATATGAAGGGATTGGATCCTAAGCTTTGTGCTCATAGAATCTATATCAGGGATAATTGCACCCCTGTGAGGCAGCCACAAAGAAGAATTAACCCTGCACTAAGAGAAATTGTAAAAGGAGAACTACAAAAGTTTCTAGATGCGGGATTTATCTTCCCCATTTTAGATAGCCAATGAGTGTCTCCATTAGTGATTGTGCCTAAAAAAGGAGGGAAATGGTGAGTTTTTGTTGATTACAAGGAACTTAATGTTGTTATCAAAAAAGACCATTTTCCCTTACCTTTCATAGATCAAGTTTTGGACTCACTTGTAGGAAAACAATATTTCTCTTTTCTAGATGGATTTAGCAGCTACAACCAAATCAAAATTGCACTTGAAGCCTAGGAGAAGACCACCTTTAATTTTCCATGGGGGGCCTATGCCTACTCAGTACTCCCATTTGGCTTATGCAATGCACCTACAACTTTTCAGAGGGTAGTCATTAGCATATTTTCAGACATTTCTCATGATTGCATGGAAATTTATATGGATGATTTCACCACCTATGGTGCTAATTTCAATGAAGCATTGGAGAATCTCAAGAAAGTCTTGTAGAGATTTGAAGATCACAATCTCTTTTTAAATAGTGAAAAATGCTTCATGATGATGCAAGAAGGTGTAGTTCTTGGACACTACATCTCTCACAAAGGAATTCAAGTAGATCCTGCAAAGATTGAGGTGATCACAAATCTTCCCACACCTACAAAATAGAAAGATGTTAGGAGTTTCTTGGGCCATGTAGGATATTATAGGTGGTTCATCAAGGATTTTAGAAAAATAGTAGCACCATTTTATACCCTCCTCACTTAATATGTTGAATTTGAGTGGACTGAAGCTTGTGACAAGGCATTTTCTGATTTGAGGGTAGCCTTGACTTGTGCTCTTATACTCAAAGGACCTAATTGGGAGCTTCCTTTCCACATGCATTCAGATGCATCAAACTATTCCATAGGATAATTCTTAGGATAGAAATAAGGAGCTATTGAAAATTCCATTTATTTTGTCAACAGAAAATTATAGGGAGCTGAATTCAACTATAGAGTGATAAAGAAAGAAATGTTGGTAGTAATCTATGCACAAATTCAGGCATTATATAATAGGTTACCAAATCTTTTTGCACACTGATCATGCAGCCATTAGGTATCTCATGAATAAGCCTCTGATATTTGGTAGGCTAGAAAAATGGTTATTGTTGATGCGGGAGTTTGACATAACCATTGTGGATAAACCAGGAAAGGCCAATGTTGTTACAGATTTTCTTTCAAGGCTGACTACATCAGGGGATAATCAAGTCATAGATGACTCTTTTCCTAATGATAATCTATTTTCTATCATTGTACAAATACCTTGGTATGTTGACATAGCTAATTATTTGGTCACAGGTAGATTTCCTCCTCACTTCTCTCCAAAAGATGAGGAGATGTATGAGAGAAGATGAGACATATGAAATTTTACGTGCATGCCACAATTAACCATGTGGAGGACATTTTGTAGCCAAGAGGACAACAATGAATATTTTGAACAGGGGATATTACTGGCCAACACTCCACAAGGATGGAGGAAGGTATACAAGAAAATGTGACAGATTCTAAAGAATGGACGTGCCAAACCAAATCTGATGAGATGCCAATTTACCCTCAAGTATTAATCACTCCCTTTGACAAGGGGGGAATGGATTTTTTAGGACTCATTAACCCTCCATCAAATGGTAAGTCCTATATCCTAGTATGCATTGATTATGTAACTAAATGGGTAGAAGTTAAGGCCATGAAGCATGCAAGAGATAACAAGGTTGTAGAATTTCTTTATGAGGATATTTTCACAAGGTATGGAGTTCCATGATAAATAGTGATTGATCAAGGGGCTCAATTCACATCAACCCTTGTTGCAGCACTAGTTAATGAGTACAACATAAGACATAAGAAATCTACTCCTTATCACCCCCAGGCCAATGGCCAAGTTGAGGTGACCAATAGAGAAATTGAAGCTATTTTGACCAAAATAGTAGCTATCCATAGAAAGGACTAGGAAAAAAAATTACCAAAACTTGTTTGGGCCTACAAAATTTTCCTGGAAAACAACTACATGCTTCACTCCATTTGAGTTGTTGTATGGAAAGACAACCATGATGCCCATTGAATTTGAACATGACTCTTAAGACTATAGTAGATTTGGGGATAGATATCTCTTAGGCACTGAGAGAAAGAATCATGCAGCTAAATGCTTTGGATGAGATGAGAAGAGAAGCCTTGCATCACACAGAGGTAGTGTAGAATCAAAGAATCAAGTGGCATGAAAAATTCATCAAGGACAAGAAATTCCAACCAGGAGATTGGTCTCTGATCTATGACTCAAAGTATCAAGATAGTGCAAGAAAATTGTAGACAAGGTGGCTAGTACCATACGAAGTTGTTGAAGCATTCCCTAATGGTGTTGTACAACTCATTACTATTGACCCAATCAGATTTAAGTTGCTTGTCAATGGTCATCACCTTAGATTGTATCACAAGCCAACTTCCAAGGAGGATTTCCTATAGTAATTCACTCAACATGCAGCACCCAAGCTTCCTACAGCCAAAGGAAGTGGACCTAGTGTCCCTCCTTCTGGCTAATTAAGGTATGTACTTGTCATAATAAAGACTTCCACTTCCATGGGAGTCCACTTCTCCACTTCTCCACCCATCCGCCCATCCATCTCCACCTTTCTCAATCTTCCATCACTTCACTTCATTCAAATCCACCTCATTCCACCTCATCTTCATTAATTTCTCAACTTATTTCCTAAAAATGTGAATGGTACTTTCTCCACAATCTTTGCAACGAATCCTCGACACATTCAAGTATGTGTGCATTAATTGCTATATCTTAATTTTCTTTGAGTGCATTCATTTAATTGTTGTACGTTAGTATGGATGTTCACCATAGCATACCAATATTCCCTACCCTATCAAATTATCATCCCACATGTGAGGACACATGCCTAAATTTAGGTTGGGAGGGGAGGAAAAAGATGTGAATATTTTACCCATGTGTCAATCCATGTTGGTCTACGTCAGCAAAATTTAAATTGAGCCAATTTGAAATATGAGTGAGAGGACGGATCACATGTGTGAAGTGATACCAACTATCATCACCATTTCTCTCCATCATAGCTTTCCTTTATTATTCCTTCCTTGCCATTATTGGCCCTATCATAATCTCAAAATTGCAAACAAAAGGTAAAAAGGAAAAATTTAGTTGGTATTGGCATTGGAAATTTAGCAAGTGTTGCAAGAAGGTGAATTTGGTTTCAGATGAGAATTACAGGAAGGAAATCATAGAGCGTTCATTTGATTGTAGACAATGGGAGGTGGGTTAATTCAAAATTAACCCATGGTGCACGATGTATTGCTATAGGATGCACCCTGCCTAGCGGAATTCAAAAACTATGGGAGGATAGACTACTTCCTAAAGCTAGATGATTTCGATGAAGACATTGCACTAGAATTCACCTAGACATTGTCTAAAGGGAAGGCCACAGTAAAAGGGTTGGAGGACATAGGGAATGAAGAAAGAATTGTAGAAGTTATAGGGTTACCTATTGATGGTGAAAATTACCCTACTTCCAGAGACACTAAATCAACTAGAGCCAAATTTACAGAGCTAAACGAACCTCCATTGAGCATAGATAAATAGGGTGTGAAGAGAATGTCTTTACCCGATCCATGGAAGAATATAGTTGTTTATTTCATAAAATACATCACCTGTGACAGTCACCAGTCGAATTTTCATTTTGTGCACTTCAATATTTTGAATCATATGAGGCACAAAAGGAGGATAAATGTGTCGAGCATGCTAGACAACCTTCTTTCAATCATGGTTTTTGAGACTCAAAAAGGTAGGGACAATTTCATTTCCTACCATTGTTTGATTAAATTGTTAGTTGAGAAGTCTATACATGATGTATCTAGAATGACCTAGGAAGAATTCATAAAAATTGATCAAATTAGACTTGAGCACTTGCAACCTAGGATTTTACCTCAACCTTGTAGGTCTAGTTGGAGATTGTGCATGGCTGAAGCCACTCTTGGTGCTTCAATCTCTAGTGCAGGCCCAAGTGCAAACCCTCCTATAGCAAAAGAAACCATAGAAATTATCTCTTTTGGGACAAAGCACTTAGAAAAAGAAATTTCTTCCCTTGACTTTGATAATGATGTTCCACTTGGAATTTTAATGAAAAATAGGGCACAGAAGAGAGAGGTAGATATAAGAAAAAGAAAATCCAAAAGGCAGCTAGTAGAAAAAGAGGTGCCAAGCTCTAAGAAGAGAAAGGCTGACACTACTCATCATGTAGCCAAAGAAAAACATGAGATCCCTCCTAGGAAAGCAAGACCAGTCGGGCTAGCCTTTTGTATGCCTCCATAGGAAAGCCCTAAATCTAGAGAAATATCACAAGGGGACATAGAAGCTCCAATGGGGTAGTAGAATGTCGAGGAAGAAGATATATTTAAGATGGAAGCAAACATAACATTGGTTGATCTTGCTAAAATTGTAGAACAAGTCAAAAATCAAGAGTATGAGGAAAATCGAGATTTTTTGCAACAAGAGATCATGTAGCAAGAGGCCCTGCAACAAGATATCCTGCAGTAAAATCCAGAACAAGAACAAGAGCAGGAGTTTCTGCAGCCACAACAAGAACTAGGACAACAATCAGTACCCATGTAGCTAGAATTGATAGGACAACCTGAATCCTTGTAGGTTGTACCATGTGAAGAGCAAGCATTAGTGTTAGGAAAAATGCTGGTAGGAATTCATAACCCCCTTAATTTTTTAATGCACAAGGTAGCCATGCATTTATGGAAAGAGATGCAAGGAAGAGAAGAGGAATGGAAGGAGGAAAAATGTAGGTTGAAAAAGAAAATTCAAAAGAGAGATGAGGAAATTGAAGACAAAGATGTAGAAATTTCCACCTTGAAGAAGAAGGTGGATGATATGGTAGCCTTGGTACCACAAATTTTAGATTGCAAGACCCCTCCAATGGTCTATGCTCTGAATTTGAAGAAGTATCTTTCTTTTAGACTGGCAAGGATTGTCTCAAGTTTGAACCCTTCCATTGAGACCCCTACTAAATTTTTCAATGCTTATCGGATTGCTTCCCTTGAAATGAAGAATTTTTTGTGTGAATTTTATTTGCATAATTATGTTGTGACTCAAAGACCATGATTGGAATCCGTTGTTATATGTTGGGGATGTCCAATTAAGGGAATTCATGTCTTGGGTACAAAATGAGATTAGTTGAGGACAACAATATGGGGCTTATAATCAAATGGAATCCAACATTCCCTTGTCCATTAGGGTTGAATCAAGGAATCCAGAGGATATTTTCAGGGAATGGCATAGAATGTTTTTCAGACCTAGCTATGGTAATAGGATTATGCCTTGGATAGAAGCAGTTTATAGTGAATATGAGGCAAAGGCAAAAGCAAAAGAGGAAAATATGAAGAGATACCTCTCCCAAAGATGGAACAACCTAACTGATGATCTCAAGCAGGCTGAGCCTCATTCCATCTAGAACTATGTTGCAGCTCTTAAAAGAATTGATAGATATATTCACATTGGAAGGACAAAAGGGTGATTTTGGCTTCCCCTGACTTTTCAGCCACCCATCCTAATGTGGCCTATATCAAACTTCAGGTTCTACCAATATGATATTGCTGCAGAGAGATAGAGATGGAGTAGATTGGACAGATCGGGAGGATTCTATTGGGATCCTGATTCACACACAACACACTCTAATGTGGGTCAATTGTCAGTTGCAAATTTTAGAGCATTGACCAAGCAGGAGAGCAGCCCTTCCCCTGTTGGAGGACCAAAAAAACCTTAGGTTGGGGGGAGTGATGAGTCTAGTTTATGGTCTAATTTTGGGTGGAACTTATGGTTTAGTTGTTGAAGTTATCATGGACTTTGATGTTAAGTATTGATACTTTTATGATATTTCCTTAGAACTTTAGACATTGGGATTAATCCTATTTCTGCAAACCTTTAATGATAATGGCATGTTATATGGACTATCTATATTAATTTTGCATGTGGTTAATGAATGTTCTTTAAGGTGGTTACAAATATGTAATTATTGTGTGTACTAACATTGTCATGCAGATATAATTTGAGGATGCTAAATTGAGGAAGAGACCACCAGCTAGGCATGCACCATAATGTCCAACAAGGGAATCGTCCAAAGGTCAAAGGAGGTCAACGGAAAGAGATTTCCCATGCAAACCGAATGTAACCACCTTGTAGTGGTCTTTGTTGATGTTGAGCAAACATGCACGTTACTGTAGTGCTAAATCTATGGTTGGACATGCATGTGTGACCGGATTCAATGCATGTGTAACTGCTGCCCCACTTTCTATGTTTTCCCTAAATGGCATCCTCCCAGTTCATGGAGTTGACTACCCTATTTATTTCATAGTATAAATAAGGATCAAATGCTCCTTTTCTGAAGGTTGTGTGATCTGATATTGTACTTGCATTCTTAAAGTTTTCAACAATACAGTTATACTACTCTTTTGTACTCATGAATTCCAGTAAATAAAATAAAGTTCTAAGTTTGAGAATCTAAGTTCTCATTAGTTTTAAAGGATACTTATCCAAGGGGGCCCACTTGGTGAGTAATCCATCCTTTAGTTTAGTAGTACTTTAGTATTACTTTCTATTCAGTAATTAGTTAGGAATCTGGCTCCGACTATTCTTGTAGCCTCTAGAATTCCTTTTTGTGACTGTTCCTATAGCCAAAGCAGACAAAGTAGTGTCCTATTTGTTTGCTTAAATTATCATCTGTATTATGCATTTCAGTTTGGTGTATTTTTTGATTAATGATTATCATTTATGTTATTCCTTTCCAATCAATTTACATTCAACATTGTGTCTTTCTTAGCTATAGAATGAAAATGGCTACTTTGGGTTCCTAGTGCACATATTGTGTTGACCCATTTCAAGTTCACATCCTTGGGTTCACAAGTTAAATGCACCTTCATGATAATTTAAATAGCTATTCAATTTAGATGTCCAATCTGTGAATCATGACTGTAAAGGCCTAGTTGTTATATCATTGTAGGAGGCCAACAATCACCATCATATCAACAAGGAACTTTTGTATTGTCATACTACCAAGCTCCTCCACAATACCAACAAGGTGCCCCCTCTACCTTGTATTATCAACAACATCCACCCTATCAAAAAGTAGCCTCCACTTCTTACTATCAAAATCCATCATCCTCCTACACATCTTACATCAATCCGCAACCACAATCCACTTATGCTAATCAATATCAGAAAACACCTCCATATACACCACCAACCTATGATCAAACCATTTTTTCCCCATCTTCATCATACCAACAATATCCTCCCTACAATCAATCCAATCCAACCAATCTAACTCCCCCAGCACCTGCCAATAAAGAGTGAGAAGAAGTCAAAGCTACATTAAAAGAATTTCAAGCATGGACTAGCAAACAATCGTTTAAGTTTGAAGACATTTGTCCCTATCCATTTGATCCCTCAATTTCATTAGTTCCTTTCCCAAAGCATTTCAAGATGCCAAAATCCAAGAAGCACAAGGGAACTAAAGATCCCAAGGCTCATCTTCGGGATTTTTATTCCCATTTTCAAGAAGTCCAACATAATGACAATTACCTCTTGTGATTATTTCTAAGGAGTCTAACGGGGATAGCTCTTGAGTGGTTTATGGGTCTCGAAAAGGGATCCATCAAGTATTTTTCAGATCTTTTAGAAAAAAAATTCTCCCACTTCTCCTTTAATTTGGAAAAGGATGTTGATACTTTGGATCTCTTGAAAGAGAAGTCACGTGAGGGAGAAACTTTTGCAAGTTACCTTCAAAGGTGGTGATCTTTGGTCGGTCGTATGAAATCCCTACTCAGATAAAAAGACATGGTCACCCTTTTCATTGAAAAATCTCATCCAGATATGGAACATAATTTTAGGCTTCATTGTGTCAGAACCTTCGTGGAGATAGTGGAGAAGGGTCCTATCCTTGAGAGAGCACTTATTGCCAAAGGTTTAGTCAAAAAAATTAATTCTGATAAAGAAAATTCATCTGGGGATAAACCTCACTACTGGAACAAGAATAAGAACGTTGTCAATGATGGTGTCACTGACACCAAACATGTCCAAGTAGCCAATGCTTCCTAGAATCCATAGTATGTCCCTCCCCAGCCATCAATTCCTAATGCCATATCAGTGTCGTAGGGGGCACCTCATCCTCCTCAACAGTCCAATCAGAATAATCAAGGGGATAATAGATTCCAATTCACTCAATTAGGAGAACCCTTAAGTGTTATGTTCAATAGGATTCTTCAGGCTAATTACCCGATCACTTATCCCATGACCAAGCCTCTTGATGAGTCCAAGCCCAAACTAGCTTGGTATAAAAAAATGAGTATTGTGAGTTCCACAAAATCAAAGGGCATTCATTAAATAAATGTCAAGACTTAAAAACCTACATCTAGGATCTCATAGATCGGGGTGATATACATGTGGATGCCAACCAGGCTTCCTTGTCCAATGTTCAGCTTTAGATATACCAAAATGGCTTCCCAAAGCATAACTAGGGAGCTAGCACATCAAATTCAAATCCAATATCAAGTAACAACAATAATTAGGGTAACAATACAAATAACATCAGTTACAAAAATATTCCCTTTAATTATTAGGGTATCATTGTGCATATTGACCAAGCAGAACATCAGTTACATCTAGGATCTCATAGATTGGGGTGATATACATGTGGATGCCAACCAGGCTTCCTTGTCCAATGCTCAGCTTTAGATATACCAAAATGGCTTCCCAAAGCATAAATAGGGAGCTAGCACATCAAATTCCAATCCAGTATCGAGTAACAACAATAATTTGGGTAACAATACAAATAACATCAGTTACAAAAATATGCCCTTTAATTATTAGGGTATCATTGTGCATATTGACCAAGCAAAACCTTGTGTGTCTATGATACGTGTGAAAGGAAAAGATCCACAGTGTGTTATTACTACCCATTGCACTCACATCACTATTCCTGGAGCCTCTACATCCACCCAACCACCTCTTGTAAGTTCCCAATATAATATTCTCAATCATCTAGGAAAGACCCCTACCCAAATATCCATTTTGGATTTGCTCAAGTCTTCTCCTCTGCACCAAGAAATTTTAACCAAAGCCTTCCATGATACCCGTATCCCCAATGACATAGATCCTACTCAATCCCAAGCATTTCTAGGACATCTCTTAGCCATGTATCAGCTAGGATTTAGTTAGAATGACATGCCTTGCATTGATTCCAACCATAACCACCCCCTCCATTTTTAGGTTCTTAGACTGTCATAAAGTGAAGAGGGTCTTGGTAGATAATGCCTCTACCCTGAATTTGTGCACATTAAAGTTCATAAAGTAGGTAGGCTATACCTACACTGACTTAAATAATTAGGTCATCACTATCAAGGTGTATGATAATGTAAAGCTTGATTCTGAGGGAACAATTTGTCTTCCAATTCAGGTTGGGCCCATTATACAATACACTACCTATCATGTCCTTGATCTAGACCTCCCTTACAACCTTCTTCTTGGCCGTCCATGGATCCATTCCATGCTATCCATTCCATCCATGTACCACCAGTGTCTAAATTCCCATTTAATGGGATGGAACTTACCATACATGCAGACACTCAACCATTTGAATATTGTCATGCACTAGAAGCTTCCTTTCCCCATTCCCATTATTGTCCAAGAGTAGAAATGGGACAACCTCAGACATCATCATCTCATCCATCTTCCAACACACTAGCCACCATGTCATCCACTCCATCATCCACATCTGATTCCACCATTACCAAAGTCTAGATCATCGACAAGGGATGTGGTGAATATGAAATGTGTACAACATTAAATGTGGAAACTATGCCACCCTCACCACATACATATGGCCAACCTTCTTAGTTTTTGTTACAACAAGAAGAGAAGAAAATCACCTTGAGCTCTAAGAATGTAGGATCCAACACCTTCTGCTCCCTTGGGTTAAGACAAGACACACTAGAAGATGACATCAGCCAATGGGTATATTGTGAGGAACCTCAACCCTCTCCCCCTTTAAAGGAATATTTCCAGGAGACATATACTTACTCAAAAAAATTAGCAGACAAGTATAATTATCAAGGGGGGGGCCTTAGAATAGAAGAGCAAGGAAGAAAACAACCTATTAAGCCTCTAGTATGATCAAGATACTATGGTTTAGTCCATGACACAAAACAAAAGGGTCCTATGCCATCAACTAGTGATTCTAACAATGTTAGTATGGGTAATGGTCTCCTCAAAAGACATACCAAAGGAAGAATCCATCATACGTGTGTACGATGACATGGATCATGTGGACCTTTCCTCCATGTTTGATTTCCTATCCATCTGCTCCATTAGGCTTTCCCTTCACCATCCCAAGCTTATTGACTGGGACCTACATGGTAGCACACCTACTGATACCTTTCCCTTAGTGGATATGTATGTGTGCATCTTATGGGATTGGGGGAGGATGAATGCCCTAACTGCAAAAATAAAAGGAAATAAAATCAAAAAGGGTCACCTAGTGAAAACCTCTCTGAGGTGCTTCTTGATTCAAAAAAAGTAAAAATAAAGGGTGTATCTAACAGTGAAAACCTCAATGAGGCATTGGAAGATGGGGACATTCATCTTCCCCTTGTGGGAACTCAACTGTCTGAACAATCATTTATTATAATTGAGGAAATACAAGAGATAAATTTGGGAACCAAAGAAGATCCAAAAATCACCTATGTAGCCAAGTCACTATCAGATGAAGAGTATTCTACCATTGTCTAACTTCTCAAAGAAGGCATCATTAATTTTTTGTGGACATATTTAGATATGCAAGGTCTTGTTCCTTCTCTAGTACATAATTTCAATGTCCATATGGATGCTAAACCCATCAAGCAGAAACTCAGGAAAATGCATCCTCAAGTAGCTTTGTTAGTCAAAAAAGAGTTGGAAAAACTATTGGAAGCTAGATTCATAAGGCCCATTGACTACTCTAACTATATCTCCAACATAGTGCCAGATGCTAAACCAAATGGGAACATCAGGATTTGCATTGATTTTTGGGACCTCAACAAAGCCTGTCCTAAAGACAATTTCCCCTTACCAAACATCGACATGTTGGTTGATTTAACTACAGGACACGAGATGTTATCCCTCATGGATTATTTCTATGGATATAGCAAGATCAAAATAGCATCTGAGGATCAACATAAAACTGCTTTCACTACACCTTGGAGCACTTTTTATTACAATGTCATGCCCTTTGGCCTCGAGAATGTGAGGGAAACTTACCAACATGCCATGACAATCATCTTCCATGGCCTTATTCACATAATAATGGAGGATTATGTTGATGATCTATTGGGGAAATCAAGAACAAGGGAAGAGCACCCAATGATCCTGAAGAATATTTTTTAGCATCTAGAGCACTATGAACTATGTCTAAACCCGAAGAAGTGTGTATTTGGGGTCACCTCAGGAAAACTATTGGGTTTCATCATCTCAAAAAGAGGCATAGAATTAGATCCTGCTAAATTCAAGGAAATCATGGAAATGCCTCCACCATGAAATCTAAAACAGTTGAGGAGCCTCCAAGGAAAGTTGTACAGTCCATCATATGGCTTATAGCACAGTTGGCTGACAAGTTCCAATTGTTCACCCATCTCCTGAAAAAGGATACATCCTTCAAGTGGGATTCTGAAGGTCAGCTAGGTTTCAATAAAATTAAAGAGTACTTGGCTCATCCACCCATCCTCATGCCTCCAATTCCAGGAAAACCACTTTTTTTGTATATTTCGGCTACTTCAGTTGCACTGGGGGAATTGTTAGCACAACATGATGAGTCCTCTGTAAGGAAAATCAGATGCGGAAACATTTCTCCTAACGTCAATACCTCAAAGAAGAATGTAGATATACTTTTAATTTTTCAATTATAGTTCAACTAAGATGCACTATGAAGTAAATAACAGAAACAGAGTATTTGACAATCACACAAGAACACCAGATATACGTGGGAAAACCCTTATGGGAGAAAAACCCACCACACCAAGAGAAATCACTTTGTATTATAGTAATGGAGATTACATACAAATGTCAGACTTATCTTTCTGGTGTCTGTTTACAGTAGCATTCACCAAGAACAATCTTGTACATGAACCTTCAAGTTATAGTCATTACAAATTAGATTACATTTACTGATCATACAACCACCCAGCAATCTGTCGATCCAACCAACTGATCACACTCTGTAATCACAGAGTATATCCATGTTGTTCCATGTCCGTCGAGCTTCCTCATAGAACCGTCACAATGAACTACCTTCTAACTGTTTA
Organism: Sequoia sempervirens; assembly: GCA_007258455.2. Taxonomy (NCBI): domain Eukaryota; kingdom Viridiplantae; phylum Streptophyta; class Pinopsida; order Cupressales; family Cupressaceae; genus Sequoia; species Sequoia sempervirens. The sequence goes on from VDFB02047230.1 coordinate 468,366,558, forward strand.
GATTCAGCTTCTCCTATTGGTCCACAAGACTCCACATAGGATGGTCAAAAAATGGTCAAAAGAATTTGCACTGTGTTGGCATCTCGGTGAGACACTAACAGTGTCCCGCCGATGCCACATAACCTTCATATCGATATCGCCAAGATGTTTAAATGAGCTTACAACATGTATCGGCTTTAGTTTTCCTTTCGGCAAGAGTATCATTCTCACCAGGACATCCCAACAAGCCTCCTTGTGTTACACCAAGTTTAGGAGATTATCGCTAAAGCATTCTTATCTCACCAGGAGATCATACTGAGTTACATATGTTATACCGATACTAGTGTTCTTATTGGCCAAACAATCGTCTTTCACTAAGACCATATATCGAGTCATCAAAGTTACTCCAAAAACTTAAGTCATACCAAGCACCACGCACCACAGGATAGTCGACAAGACTTAACATTATTTCCAAGACATCTCTTCGAAACCCTTTGTGTTACCCCGATAGCCGAAGGCTATCGGCAAGACAGCCTCCAGTCACTAAGAACTCTCCCCAAGATCCTTTGTGTTACTCCGATGACCAACACTTGAGCCTCCGTCAATGAGACATTTGCACATCGCTGAGACATCATAATGAAACAACCATTGTTACTCTGATGAACCCAAGTGCATTCCTGTTGGCGAGACTTTAACTATTCATTGGGACTTCTCACTGAGCTGCTAAAGGTTATCCCGAAGCCCAAGGTCGCCATGAGTCTCCCCGATACACGATTGAATGGCCTATCAGCCAAAGATCTCCTTGAGTGCTAAGAGGTCACACCGAACACTCCTTGTCACAATGATAGGCTCCAAAGTGTAACGGTTCGGTGAGACAAAAACTAGGTCACAGCGACCTAAACAAAACATGATGTTCCAAACTGCTAGTTAGCCAGACATGAGAGCTGTCACACTGACTTGGCTCCAATGGAGGTTTCATCCTGTGATGATTGAGGCATACTTTTCCAACATCCTCAAAAGAATGCACTATCTACTACATCAGTCAGACCCTAGTAGGCTATGAGTTCAATTATTCTCCAATGGAAAAATCCTACCTAGCTATAGTCTTCAGTTCATAGAAACTTCGTCATTATATGCTCAGCCATCCATTGAAGCTATTATCAAAGGTTGATCTGCTCAAATATTTGTTATCTAGAACAACTTTGACTAGTCGTATGGCCAAGTGGGTTATGCTATTGAGTGAGTTTGATATCAAGTATGTGGATCGAAAGGAAATTAAAGGGCAAGTAATAGCGGATCAACTGGCAGATGCTCCTTTGGTAGATGCCTATCCTTTGGTAAAAAAATTTCCTAATGAAGAGGTTCTTACGGTCACAGAAGCAACTACATGGACACTCTACTTTCATGGGCCATACACTCACAATGGAGTCGAGGTAGGTATCTGGTTCATCACGCCACAAGGTGATTACATCCCAAATTCATTCAAGTTATCTTTCCCATAAACGAACAACATAGCAAAATACGAAGCTCTCCTTAGTGGTCTCAGGATCACTATCCAATGGAACATCACTCACTTGCGAGTCTTTGGTGATTCCCAGTTGATCATCAAATAGGTTAATGACAAGTTTCTGACAAGAGATGACAAGTTTTTTCCTTACAAGCGCATGGTGGATGACTTCAACAAGAATTTCACCTCTATTCAGTTTGAGCAAATCCCTAGAGTCCAGAATAAAGTATTTGATGCAATGGCTACAATTGGTTCTCTAATTGGCATGCCAAAAGATCAAACTGACTATGAGTTCCTAGTTGAACAACTCTTAATCCCTACTTATGACATCCCTAAGAGTGAAATGGTGTGCAACATTGTAGGTCCTAAGTCACCATGGTACCACGAAATCTACACCTACCTTCATGATAACATCTTACCCTCGACCTTACACATAACCAATGAAAATATTTCATCCAATGCACCTCCTGATACACAATCGTAGGTGATACAATTTATCATCATGGGTATGATGGAACCCTTCTTAGGTGTCTAAATGAAACCGAAGCTCACACTGTGTTAACAAAATTGCATAGTGGTGTTTTTGGGGCCCATTCAAATGGCATGGCCTTAGATAAAAGAATTCTTAGAGCTAGTTACTATTGGCCTACACTAGAGCATGATCTTGTGAATTCATGAATAATTTTTTACCTTGCCAACAGCATGCGGATTTAATACATGCTCCTACTCAATATTTGCAGCCTCTCATAGCACCATGGCCCTTCTCTTAGTGGGGTTTTGACTTAATTGGAAAGATATACCCTCCGTCTTCTGACTGCCACACCTTCATTATCATTTCTACTAAGTACTTCATGAAATGGGTGGAAACAATGCCACTCTCTCAAATTATGGGTACTCAGATATCCAAATTCATCCTCTTCCATATTCTTCTTAGATATGGAATTCCATCCACCATCATTACCAGTAATGGAAAACCCTTCAAAAACTAGGCCATGAAACACCTATGTGACACTTTTCACATTCAACATCATTGTTCCACGCCCTATTACCCCCAAGGTAATGGTCAAGCAGAGGCTACCAATAAAACATTGATCAAGATCCTTAAAAAGGTGGTTAAAAATACTGGTAGAGATAGGAATCTCCATATCCACCCTGCCCTTTGGGCCTACCACACTTCCATCCACACTCCTGCTAGCACCACTCCATATTCTCTCATCTATGGTGTCAATGTTATCTTATTGATTAAGGTTGGCATCCCCTCATTGATAATATCTTTGAAGAACCTCATCAGTGACAAAGATGCTCAGGTTGCAAGACTCAGTCAGTTGGAACTCCTAGATGAAAAATGGATCAAAGCATATAATCATCTTCAAGCATATCAAAATAATCTTAAGAGAAGTTACAACAAGAATTTTTTCCCTCTCCAATTCAACGTTGGTGACCTAGTTCTTAAGGAGAATTAGCGTACCTAGCAGGACTAAGATAAGAAAGGAAAATTTGAGGAAAATTGGTTGGGTCCCTATGTCATCACAGAAAAATATGGATCTAGGGCATATAGACTTGCCACACCTGAAGGAGAGCCCAAAGAGGAGCCCATTAATATCTTGCACCTGAAAGGTTTTACACCTAAGTTAGCTGGGTATCCCATCCTATAAAAATCCAAAAAATACCAAAAAAAGTAAAAAATTGTCAAAAATATTAAAAAAAAAATCCAAAAAGTGTAAACATAAATAAGTCATCCTATGGTGAAAACCACCCTTGGCGGTGCCTTGGATAAGTACATTTGGTGAAAACCTGGTAACAGGCACCATCCGTAAAGGGCTTAATCATTATCTAACTTACATCCTAGTTACTTTGTGCTTCCATCCATCCTATCCTCACATCCCACCTTAGCATCCTTTTGATCCAATCCTTCCATCTGCATACCCTCATCTGCCACTTGGTGTATTTTGGTTGAGCATTGGATGGTCTTCATCTGCTATTTGTGATTCTTAGCTTTCATCCTAATTTGAGCTTGTGTTATTTTTCCTTGTTGTTCATCGGTCTCTCACCTCCATCTAGGTTCTTTCACTGCATCATTCATCATTAGGTCTCATCCTATCTTTTGTTTGTTGCACATGACATGACAAGAAGTTATTTAAATTTAAGAGTGACGTTAATCTAAAATATCTTGATATTTGGACTAATTTTGGATTTGCAAGAATTAAATAAATTCATGTCATTTCGGTCCTTCACTTCTATATAGGGTCCTTCATTGTGTTGGTTCTCATCTAGGTTTCATCCCGTCATGGCATTTGTAACAAATTCGACTGCATACACCTTCATTTGGCCGCAGTATTTTCTTCCCTGATGCATATCCTCGTTAGTTTTGTAGTATCTGAGATTGTAAGATCTACAAACTGACTTGGATTAGCCCCATCGGCTTTCATCCATCTTGTTGTGTAGGTAGTTTTTCCTTTGTTTGTCTTTTTTCATCAGTCTTTTTTCAAACTATGTTGCCCCTACACTTTCATGTAGGCAAGGCTAATCATTTGATCCACCCCTAAGGCTTTTTCACATCTGGTCTTTATCTTCCACCATTTTTCTCCATTGTCCCCTTTCTCCTTTTATCCATGGTATTTTATTCAACTATGAGGGCTCTGCGCTTTCATGTAGGCAAGGATAATCTTTGATCAACCCCTGAGCCCCTAGGTCTTTAGGGTGTGTTCATCTTGTCTCATGTCTCTCGTGTCATGTGTCATGTCATCAAGGCATGTCCTTATCAAGTTGGTTCTTCATAAATGAGATCCACTAGCATCATGAGATTCAATTGGTTTCAAATATCCTACGTCATGTCGATCTCTTAGTTTAGTCTTCATCTTTGGTCTTAACAGGATGCATCCTTCCTCATCAGACCACATCAATCCCATCCACCTTTTGATCCTATGGCAAAGGACATTTAAAATTGATTATTTTCTTTTGGTGCTTTTGGCATTTGGTTTATCATTTGAGCTCCCTATCATACCTTATCTAGGCCACCATGATCCATCATATTATGGTGTGTTTTGACTAGTAAATATAGGGGCATATCTGATCCTTTTGTTTATTGTTTTCTACTTGGTTGTCCCACATAGTACCCATCAAGATCCTTGTGGTCTTGTGTTACACTGGGGCATCCTTTGTGCTTGTAGTTATCTCAATGCTTGGCCTGACCAAAGTCATCGTGAATTTGGGGTATTGGGATAACCTCCTTGTTTTTTGTGTTTGTTTCATGCATTAGACACTAATCAGTCATGGTTCCTCAGACACTGGCATATTGTCTTATGCTATAGCAAAAATCAATGCTCTAAAAATGGAAAATAGCATTAGGAATGCATTTCATTTTCCATTCCATTGCATTGCATTTATCCTCCATCCACTTTGTCCCTAACCTATGACTTGTAATTTTGGTTGTTCAAATAGTCATCCTCCACCTTCTTTTCTTCTCAAGATACTTACGGTTATTGACAGGTGTAGTTTCACACTCATCCTCCCTTAATTTTATAATGATTATAGGGTAAGTACTTGCCAATAAGCTAAAGCAAGTATGATACACAAATAAAGGAGGCTTACCCCTCACCTTCCATCACTACACAAGCCCTTATTTACACTCATGTCCGTGTTCATTTCATTTAGCTATTAGTGTTTGTAAGGAATTTAATTGCATCCCATCATCCATGTAGGTTACATTCAGCTCATCTAGCATGATAGGTACATTACATTTCATCCCACATGTGTTGTTACATCATATTCATTTTAAGTTGTTTAGATTAATCTTAATTGGTTATTCTAAGCATCTTAGGTTCATTTTATGATCAATTCATTTTCATATTAGTTCATCCCATTAATACATTGCATACATCACCACCTGCATCATAAATCATTAGGTTCATGTCCATAATATATAACATCATAAATCATTCATCACATCCTACATCACAATGTGCTATACATAATGCATCTCATTCATGTCATCCACATAAGCATAAACATAAATCATCATAAACATATGCATATATCACATCATCATAATCATCCATAATAAAGTAACATACATATACATGTGCATACATAAATAAAGCATTCATCACATAAGCACAACATAGTGTCAATAAGGGCTATCACGTATCATATAAATATCAAAATGTAATGTACATCACATGATCCATAATACATGTCCATCATATACATCAATATTCATCGAACAAAATACAAGTAAAAGTCTCTGAATCAAATGTGATAACTGTCCACTTGTACTTTGCATCCACCCTGCACCTTTCAAACACCTATATCTTGTCATCTATCCTTTGTCCTCTCTATCCTAAATTACCCGCATTTGACCTCTACGGTGAATCTAGCACTAGCCCCCTATGTGGGGGTGTCTCTCAATAGCTACTAAACCCCCATGTATGCATCCCTAGTGACCATGATGGTGCTAGCATCTGTGGCACTACTCTAACATAGGGAGGTACATTCCATTCCTAATCTGGAACATCTCTTAAAGAGGCCCCCATATAACAACTAGAATCCCGCATGTACTCATCCCTCTCCAGCACCTGTATCCTGGTCATCTCTAGCTCCATCTTGTATCTGTCCCATAACCCAGTCATTTGTCTCATCTCCTACTCCTAGGCATCTTGTGCCAACATCAACTGGTCAATCTGCACCTACATCTGTGCCATCCGATCTACTATTGTGTCTCTCTCACCCTGCAGGGCCTATACCTGTGCCTCTATTGTATCCCTCTCTTGCTACAATGTCTGCATCTACCCTACTATTGTGTCCCTCTCATCTTGTATAGCATACACTCATGTCTTTGTTGCATCCCTCTTGCCCTGTAGTGTCTATATTTGTGCCATCGTGGCCTCCACTCTCTATAGCACCAAACCTACATCCTCGATTGTCTAATCTTCGACCTCTACTCTATCTCAGAGCTCATCTCATTCCCATCTCAGCTTGGTCCTCTCCCTCAGCAACTCTGACACCTACCTCCTCAAATCCTCCATATCTCTCTTCACCTCCTTTTATACCTCTATAGATACCTAGTCCACCAACTCTCCATGGTCCCTCTGTCCCCCTGCTTGTAGTATGGTCACCTCGGCCTACAATTTGTCCCTTTCTACCACCAACTCTCCTACTCTCCCTCCTACCACATATGCTAGGTCTTTGTAATCCCTCTCTCCCTCTACCAGCACCTTGTCCACCTCAGCCCGTAGCCTCTCCCTATCATCCTCTAACTCCTTGAGTTTGTGCTCTATGATCTGCAACCTCGCTAGAGCCTCTATCAATAGTACGGCTAGATCTTCTTGTGGCGGTGGTATGTATGGTACTATGGCTAGTGGATCTAAATCTACAGCATCTACCTCCATCGCCTCCTCCTGCCTCATCCGATGTCTATCCTCTCTTTCCTCCTATGCCTCAACCTCCTCTTGTACTTGCCTTTATTGTCCTCCTCTCCTCCTAACTCTCCATTGTCCTCCCAACCTCCTCTTGTCCTTTGAACAATAGCCTAGTGCCCCTTTGATCCGATGCACTATCGTAATCCATGTTGGTCTATGATGTTCCCACCATGTGGAGTATCTCACTATCATCCCTGCATCAGCTATCCCTGCTCTCCTAGGGTATGGAACCTGTTAAAACTCCTCCCACTACTATCTAGCGAACTCTGTGATGATCAAATCACCTCATAACCACTCTCAGGTAATCCATCTAAACTTCTGAGGTCCTAGGGGAATGTCCTACTGTACTCCAAACTATCTCATCACTTTGTTTTCCCTATGGAGCTTCATAATTCCTGGGTCCCTCCCGACCAAATAGGATACTGTGAAGAAGTATCCTCTATGCCTCCTCTCATCCTCCCTCCATTTGGAAAATTGTCGCATCATGTATGGCCTCCATACTATTTGGTCCTGCAAATTGTCTAGTCTCCTCCTCCATGCCTCTAGGTCATTGACATCATGGTAGTCAAACTGCCAGTTATACTCCATCCCATACTAGTATGTCACTGGTAGTGTATCATCCTGTGTACCTACTATCAACACTCTTATCTTAGCCACATTGATGTGCTCCCAGGCCCATACCTATAGTAGCATCACATGTGTCATGTTGAACACTCATCGATAGCATACCACATGCATGCATCTGTACAACTATGCCAGTATGCATGCACCCCATGCAAACTCCCCCTCTCTCCCCTCCATAATGTGTCTAACAACCTCAATCACCTTGAGGTTGCAAAATCTCCTGCTCCTATCTAGCATTAAGATCCCACTAATCAATCCGTAGAGATATAATGGTAGTGTCAGCACCCCCAGTCCTAGGCATCCATCCAAATCCAACTCTGCTCCCTGAATCAGTAGGTCTACTTTCCTGAAAACATCCCGTAGGCTCTGGACTCACTCCTCTCCCTCTATCCTTATCCAACTCAGCAAGTGCCCTGCTATCAACAACTGTAGAATCCTCCATACATCCTCTAGTGTAATTGTCATCTCCCCTGTCAGGAGATGGAAGGTAGATGTCTCAAAGCTCCACCACTCCATCAACGCTATCAGCAATGTCTGATGCACTCTAATAGTCAAATAGCCTAGCATATGTAGTAAACCTGCTTGTGCCAACGTTGCATGATCCTCGTCGTTCATAACCACGGTCGTCATCTCCAAGACCATCGAATGCCTCTCTCATGTTTGTAATTTCTCGAAGTTCTACATCCACACCAAGCCACATGTCAGTCATTTTTCCTCCAATCTCATCACTTTCATCATCTTTTTATCACCATTTTTTCCCTGCCCCAGGTTTTTCTCATCAACTTTTCCCTTTTGACAAGCGCCTTCCCCCCCTCTTTTTTTCCCTTGTCTGCCTGGTCTGGCGTATTCACCCTTTTTGGGAAAATTTTCCTATCCTTTCTTTTGGGTGAATTCACCCATCTTTTCTCTCCTTTTTCACCTTTTGGGTGAGTTCTCCCCTCTTGTCGGTCCTCATCCTTTTTGGGCGAATTCTCCTATTTGTGCCTACTCCCCGCTAGTTCACTTGCATCAGGAAAATCCTCCTAACGTTCGGGCGAATCCACCTAACATCTGGGTGGATCTGCCCGTCTGCCAACATCGAGAAAATCTACCCAATGTCCAGGCAAACTCACCTGTCCACCTGCGTTGGGCGAATCTTCCCAACATTTAGGTGGACTTTCCCGTCTGCTTGCGTCGGGAGAATCCACCCGACATCCAGGCGAACTCACTCGCCTACCCACATTAGGAAAATCCAATCGAAAGTTGGGTAGGCTCGCCCTTTCGTACCTACAGTAGGCGAATTCACCTTCCCTTGACTGCCACCTTCCTCAGGTGATTTTTCCTAAAAATTTGGCAAAATTGCTTTTCACCGACAACCCATTTTCCTAACCTACCCGATTCCCAAAACCCATATTTTCAAATGCTTAAAAAATTTCAAAATTTAGCTAAAATCATAAAGAAGGATTTTGAAGCTAACTTGGTGGGGTACTACACGCTCATGGTAGAACCGCCACACCTTTTCATCCTGATGGATGACCTCATCCTCCATGAACCTCTCGTCACCACTATCATACCTATTAGCCATCCTCGTCACCTTATTCCTCTTCTCTCTCTCACTTAACTGCCAGATGTGCAAATGAGGAATAGTAATTTCTAAAATTACCATATATTACCATTTCCCTCCCTTTTTAACCTTTTTTAAGTTTTTGATATTTTTACCCATTATTTAACCTTCTTTTTAATTGACTAATCCTCATTCTTCTGTGAGTCACCATTTTCACACTATGTATGTTTGCCTCCATTCAAAATCCATTCTTCATGGTTTTTCGAGCTCTATCACGTGGTACCCTCCATTTCCTCATATCGAGAAGTCACCTGAGGCCCCTTTTTCTTCTCCAACCACCCTCTTGAGGGGGCATACCCTATCATTTTCCTCTGTTCCTCCTTCTAGTCCACTTTCTTGCGAGATTGAAGAATCTACCTTCAATTTCCATCATCTAGACAACTCACACAACTTCTCCCATAGTGGGGCATCACCCTTTGGTCATTTCCTCTATTGAGTCATCGGCAGTTTAGTTTTCTTTGAAACCATGTTATTCTAACAATATCTTGAAGAGGGGAAAAATGTAGACATCTGAATTTGACCACTCCCGTATGACCAAATTCATCCCTTTATTTTGTCTATTTTGCATCCCCCATTGACATTAATTAAAGAATTTATTTAATTAATATTTCCTCTTTTCCTAGTGTTCCTAAAGTATTTAATAATTAAATACTTCACCTTTTGTCCCCTTCCTCTCTAAATTAAATGAATGTTTTAATTTTAATTTAGTCATTTGGCCTTTTGGATTTAAATCAATTTTTAAATTCATCTTTTTCTCTCTCCTTGTCCCATCCTCCATAATCTCCTTTTAATCTATATTATTTTAATTAATCCATGATTAGGATGTGCACACCTTTAATCAAGATTAATGTCACATCCTCCATAACTTGCAACTTGTCCTTAATCTTTCATTAGCCTCCCTAATCACCTATTTTTAAAACCTTAATCATGTGATTAGGTCAGCCTAATCCCCATGCCATTTATGGCATACCCCTAAGTCAAAAATCATTAATGCTTTCTCCATTTAGACAAGGAAACCTCTTCCCCATGTGAATTAAAAATTCACATTTATTCCTTCAAGGCTTTTCTCTTCCCTATGTGGATTATTGAGGAATTTTAAATCTCTCGTGTGTCACATCTCCCACATGGGGACAAGGACCTCCTTTATGAGGAGATCTTCTCCCAATCCCAAGGTATTTTCAAGTGCCTCCACATCACATTCCCTCTTGACACCTCATTTCCACATGGCAAGATGTGAGGGCTTGTGATTCCTCCACTCACCATAGCCCTTCATCTTGTCCATGGTGGCTAAATCCTAGCCCTCCATTCTTTAGAGGCCTTTCCCCTAAAATTAGAGGATTTTGACCTCATTTGAAACACATTCACACACTCAAGCAATCAAACCATCAAGCCATCAAGCTCTCACACCATACTCCATTGCTGCAAATTTTGAGCTCATTTTTCATCCACTTTATACATCCACTCACATACCCACTTGCATCATTAGAATCCCATCATCTTACCATCATTTTGCATCTAGTTTCATGTGATTTTCCATTTGAAGGAGCACACAAATGATCAAATCAATAGGGCCAACCAACCATTTGATCAACTTGGGAAAGGTAACAAGTTCTATTTTGTTTTGTTATGTCCAAGTTCAACTAGGCTTATCTTTGAGGTGTTGTTGTGTTTCCTTTAGTTTGCATTCATTTTGCTTTGCATTTTACATTAGGAGAAAAACACTACACAAGTGATATTTCAGCAATGATTCAGTCTGTGGGTGGAAATACACTTCCCAGTGCATATGACATAGCTATTAGAGAAAAAAATAGCCTCATACAAGCTAGTAAAATAGCCCCAATGCCTCCAATGTCAATTTTTCCTAAGGTACAGCCACCTATACCAATGGTATTACCCTCTATAGTTGTTGTTCCACCAATCCCAACATTAGATTATCAAGTTATATCCCAAGAAAAGGTTGTTCCAACCCAATCTCAAGAGCTTCAAGAGATTAAAAAAAAAACATATTAATAGTTGTTGGAAATGACTTAGCGAATCTCAAGAAATAGGTTGGTAAAGAACGCAAACCATATCAACCAAATAGGACACCTTATCAAGCTAATTTCCAAGATAAAAGAAGGAATTATAATGCTAGACATTTTCAGCCTTATAATCCAAATGTTGCCAGCTCTTCAAAAGAGCTTGTGCCTATGCAAAACAATATGGCACAGGCTAATGAATGATGTTTTCCATGCAACCATCCTTACAATCAGAACACTTGTTCTAACATAATGTAGAATCAGGCTCTCATTGTGCAAAATAGCACTATTGTTATAGAGGATGTGACTAGATAAATTCATGAATAGTGGGGTTCTCAAAATGAGCAAGGTACTCCTAATGTTGCCTTAATGAATTGGCAAGGTAGTGATTTTTGTGTTGTGAATCAACCACAAGGGAAAAATCAGTCTTACACCTCTATTACAACCAATACAAGGTCAAAGAAAAGGGTTGTTGATTTAGAACAACAAGTAGATAAAGGCCAACAACAAGCAGATAAGGAAAAGAATCAAACTTCTATAGCTCAACAAGGTCAAGTTGGGCCCTCATCTTCCCAAAATATTCATATTTTTTCAAGCGGTCAAGCATATGCTAGCAAGGAATAGCCAAAAGTCCAATCACTACCTATTCAATCCCAAACTGATGTTTTTTCAAAAGGATAGCAAAAGGTTAGTACTACTGTGTTTAATATTGTGGATCGCATGAAGAAAACTACTATTAGTTTGTCAATGTTGAATGTTTTACATGTTCCTAGGAAAAAAGATTTATTGGAAGATTCTTTAAATAAGATTTCAATTTTTGATGAGTCTAGTAAAGAGTATCCCAAATTTCTGCTAGTAAACAACCCTTAAACCAAGAGTGAGCAGTTAGCTCAAGAGGCTAAACCAACCTTATTTTATGTCAATCTGATTATAGGCCATCACTTAGTACATAATTGTATGATTGACTTGGGTGCAAGCAGGTTTGTTATGCCAAAGCAATTAGTGGATAAACTAGGATTGACATATGAGCCTCTCACAAAGGAAGTGATTCAATTAGATGGTAAAACTATACAATCAGTTGGGGTGATTAAAAATCTGCCTCTTACCTTACATGCTTGTCCAAATTTTTCTATCTCACAAGATATCTATGTTATAAATCTGACACCTTTCTTTGGAATATGCCTCTCTAGGAATTTTACTGCAAAATTGGGAGGATATCTATCATTAGATTGGTCTCATATTCTTTTCAGAACAAGATATGGCACTAAGGTGACCATAAAATTACAACCCCAAGCTAAGGATCACATAGAGCCATATGTGCCTAGTGCTATAAATGCAAACCTAGCCATCCATGAGCAGGAGGATCAATCCATGACCCTAGACCCCAGCACACCTATTGAAGGCATACTTGATATAAATTTAGATGAGTGGGCAGCTAAGAATAACAAATTTGACCCTTTCAACCAAATGGATGAGGTATGAATGGGGATTTATATGATTCATGAGCATGATATAGCTGTCCCAAATTTAGTTAAAGAGGAAACACAGCAATCTGAACAGCAAGCCAATCAGCTTTGGAAGTTGTATTTTGATGGCTCAAGAAGCAAGGTGGGTGCTAGTGGAGGAGCTATGTTGATTTCTCCTGATGCAGAAAGGTATTATTCAAGTTTTCATTTTTCCTTCAGTTGTTCAAATAATGTTGTGGAATATGAGGCACTCATTCATGGCCTAGAATGGGCTAGAAAGAAAGGTATTAAATGTTTGCAAGTTTTTGGTGATACAAAATTAGTAGCAAATCAAGTAATAAATTTGAATGTGAAAAAGAATGATTTTCTTAAACTTGATAAGCATAGAACTTGGGATTTAATTGAGGAATTTGATGTTTTCAATCTGGTGTCCATTCCGAGAAACCAAAATAAAGAAACAAATAGGTTGGTTGTCTTACATTCCTATTTTGATATTCCAACTAATGTGCACAATGTTGAGGTACAGTAATATGTGAAGGTGGTAGTGAGACCATCAGTGCCATATGAGAATACAAATTGGTAGGTTTTTGAAAGTGATGAGTAGATTATAAACTTTCTAATTGAAGAAGTTGAGTTTGCAGCTAGAAACTAGCAAAAATGGTAGCAATAGTATCATAACCAGATTTTACAGCTGAAATCAAATAAGTTGCCTAAAGGTTTGGTAACCTTAGAATCAATTTTTAATATCGATGATCAAGTTAGAAAAGATAAATCTAGAATGTCAATGAAACAAGAGCACTATGATCCCATAGAGATTTTTAGAGACAAGCTTCTGAAACTTGGCAAGGTATGTACTAAGGAAGAGAAGCATGCTTTTATTTTACTTTTCTAGGAGTTTAATGATATTTTTTCTTGGGAGTATGGAGATTTGAAGGGTTTTAACCCTAAGTTAGCTCAACACACTATTGAGCTAGAACCCAAGGAAAAACCAGTAAGACAAAGGAAAAGTCTTTTAAATCCCAAGCTAGAACATCTTATGAAAATAGAGTTCAACAAGCTAATCAAAGGTAATATTATATTTCCAATTAAGCATACATCTTGGGTTTCTAACTTGGTACCTATTAGGAAAATAATGGTGAGATTAGGTTATGTGTTTATTTTCATGATCTAAACAGAGCCTCTCTCAAGGATCATTATCCACTACCTTCAATGGAGTAGATTTTAAAAGTTGTTTCAAGTTTTGACAAGTTTTCATTATTAGATGGTTATGCAAGGTACAACCAAATTTTAATAAAAAGAGGAAGATTAGTTCAAAACTACTTTTACTACCAAATGTGGTACCATGACTTATAGAAATATTCCCTTTGGATTGTCCAATGCAGGATAAACTTTTCAAAGAGCTATGGACATGGCTTTCCAAGGCCTCATAAATAAGTTTGTACTTGTTTATTTAGATGTCATTACTATTTTTTTCAATAAATTCTAACGAACATTTTGATCATTTAAGGTAGATCTTTGAGAGCTGCAGAGAGTATGACGTTTCACTTAACCCAAAAATTACATTTTTTATGTCCATCGGGGTAAGCTTATTGGACTTGTAGTTTACAAGCATGGTATTTCAATAGATCCAAAAAGAATCACTATTATTCTATCTTTACCACTACCAACACACAAGAAAGGCTTGGAAAGCTTTCTAGGTAGGATCAATTTTGAAAGAAGGTTCATTCCAAACATTACAGCTCTCTTAAAGCCTCTTACTTCAATACTTAAAAAGAATATTCCATTTAGCTTGACTAGGGAAGGTAAGAAGACTTTTGAAGAGATAAAGGAGGCACTTGCAACAGCCCCAACACTCATAAACCCAAATTTTGCTAAAAAATTTATATTATATGCATTTGGGAGTGTTGATACTATTTTAGATATACTTTGTCAACAAAATGAAGAAGGATTAGAGTAGCCTATGGCTTTCTTTAGCCAAGTTTTGCAAGATTATGAAGTGAGATACTCATTTGTTAAAAATCATGTCCTAGTTGTAGTTAGAAGACTTAAAAAACTTAGGCATATGGTTTCTAACAATAAAATTTAGTTGATGGTTGCCCATCCTATAGTTAAATATTTCTTGCTTAGCAAAGATATCAATGATAAGAGAGCAGGTTGGATAACTAAGGTAATGGAATATGATGTCAATATCAAGGTTACTAAGTTGGTTAGAGGAAAAGGTTTATGTGAGTGGCTTGCTAGAAATGAAGAGGACAACAAAGAACTTGATGAGCAAGTTGTGGCAGTGCTCAAAAATGAGGAACAAAATTTTGATGTAGCTCCTTCCTCCAATTGGATTCAACAAATGATACATTACCTTCACACTGGTGACTATCCTAAAGGTTTGGAAAAAGAAAAAAATAAGGTGTTTCATACTTCAAGCCATTCCTTATGCTGTTATAGATGGAGTTTTATATAGGAACTTGGACCTTCGTGGAGTTTTGTTAAGATGTGTTAAACTAGATCAGATTGATAAAATTTAGGAGTAGTCTCATGATGGACCTTTTGGAGGTCATTTTTCACCTAGAACAATAGCTCTTAAGATTACGAGTTGGTTATTATTGGCCTAATTTATTTAAAGATGCTCATGCTTGGGTTAGGAAATGTATCAAATGCTCTTTATTTGCAAGAAAGCAAAGGCATGCAACCTTACCTTTACACCCAATTCAGGTAGAACGGACCTTGCTAAGTGGGGTCTTGAATTTATTGGTCCTATTAACCCACCTTCAAGTGTAGGTCACAAATGGATATTAACAACAACAAATTATTTTACTAAGTGGTCAGAGGTTGTGGCTTTGAAGTAGGCAAATGAAACCATTGATTTAAATTTCTATCAAGATCTAGTGGTAAGGTCTAGTACTCTTGATTCAATCATTTTTGATAACGCATTAGCCTTTGTTGGTTTGAGAGTTTTTGACTGGTCTATTAAAAACAATATATATCTTAATACTTCATCCAATTATTACCCTCGTGGTAATGGAAAAGTTGAATCAACCAATAAGAACTTGATTAAAATCATCAAGAAGATGATTAAGGATAATTAGAGGACTTGGCATGACAAGTTGAAGATAGCCCTTTGGGCTAATAGGATAACTCCTAAAAGAGCTACAAGTA